>CAWUFW010003391.1:1200000-1565000 GCA_963921515.1 Calotriton arnoldi
TTTGGCATGTGTAAATGTATCTAGTGTACATTCACACATGTGTAAACACTTTGCAAAAGTGCATTTGCACTTTCAAACTCCTTTAAAAAAAATTTGGCACAGAGAAAAGTATTTAGTCTATGAGGAAACTCCTTCGCATTGAGCCTTGCCAATTATGTTGGGTTTCCCTCTTTAGTGCCTCTCTGGAAATGAATTATTCCTGCCCTTGAGAGGAATAAATATCTAATAGTATACGCAGCCAGTGCATATTCCTTAAGAAAGTCCATAAATACCCACAAACATTTAACCCTTTCCATGCGTCGGACGGCCCCCGGCCGTCCGACATCACGGTGGGCGTTTGCGGAGGATGGCCGGGGGCCGTCCCAGACACGCCCACTCAAGGGAACGCCCAGCACCGCGGCGGAATCCGCGCCGCGGTTAAGTTGAGTTCATCACTTCATGAGTTTAAATGAGACTGTTTTGAGATTGCAAAACCTGAATTACACTTGTAAAGCAAGCCATTTGTAAAACTAAGTTAAAGTTAAATGTGTGGATGACATTGAGGATTGGGCCCAAAATGTTTATCACATACGAAACTGGCATGGCTGAGTTTATTTATTTATTTAACTCATTTGTATGGCGCAACGAATCATCCCCAGAGGGATCTCTTTATTAGAAGAAGGCATCATGGGGACCATTTTAGTTTCACCATTCAAGCCTCTTGCTGTTCAACAATGGATGTTATGTCCTCTCATGTAATGCAGGTTCCTTATGTAGTGCTTGTACCGCCATTCCATAGCTTCCAAGCTCTATGGGGTGACAGCAGAAAGAAGGATGTGGGAAAAGAGGTCGGAGTGCACCACAAAGAGGGAGTTTTTGGTAGACCTCCAGTTTCCTTAAGTGCAAGAACTGAGATCTTAGGAACATGCTAACTACCAGAAATAAGTGTTTAGGGATAGCAGTTTTACACTTCGAAGAGAAATATTGTAAACTATAGCAATAATGGATACATTAAATAGTAAAGGTTTATCATTCATCCAAGAATGGGTTGAATATCCAAAACGCTTGAAGAGAAAACGTTACTTCACAATTTACAACAGTGATATCTATTGTAGGTCCAGGAAGGAGGGATCCATGTCAAATTTTAAACATACGTTGTAAAAGTAATTTCTACACAATAATTCTAAATTAATCACATTTAAATAGTCCATGGGAGACATGGAAATGTTGCATAGACTCGGCCATCATCATCTCGCACATTGCCCAGTTCAGGAAGGACCTCAAGACCTGGCTCTTCGGATGACCCCAGCAGTCAACGGAGCTGCCCTCCCCTGCCCCCATGCGCCTTGAGACCCTCACGTGTGAGTAGTTGCGCTTTACCAACCCTGATTGATTGATCATTGACTACATTGCTCACACCTGATCTAGAAACCTTGCTATAAACAAAGCATATATTAACCCTTCAAGTGCGCCCGTCGGCCAACTGCCGTCGCGAGCACTACCTCGGTAGTGCTGCGCACGTCCGTTGGCCGACGCGGCACCGCCCACTTAATGGAACGCCCCGCGGCGGAATTGCCGCCGCGGTTAAGGTGTTAACACCCTATGGTTAACAACAAAAAGATTGTGGGGGCCTTAGTAAAACTCTGCACTAGTGGAGTGTAAGAATAGTGCCACCACTTCCTCCTTGCTGAAAATATTGTGGCGTGTCACCCACCCCCACGTGGTGCTCTCAGGAGTAGGACCCACTGCCTGCCTACTTCTGCCATGACTGCTTGGCTGGAGGTAAAAAATATAAGCACGGGAGCATGGAAACAAATCAGAAACAGAAAATAAAGTATAAACAAGAGGATGGGTTGATAGACAAAGGATCAAACTGGAGTGTGATGAGTAGGGAAACAGAAGGAGCAGGCTGTATTCTGGCGTGCCACGCCCTGCAAAATACCCTCTCTTGCGCAGTGCATCAGATGGAATTTTGCGGTTTGTTTAGCACAAAATGTATCTTTGTGTCCAGTTTGAATGCATGTTGTCGAACGGCATTACGCGGAATAAAGCGGAATTTTGAGCAATTTGTGGACATTTTGTGCAAAGAAAATTCTGTGACTTTCGCTCGGGCTTAGTATATGGGGAAGACAACTGTGGTTTCCCTGAAGGTAGCTCGTCTTCTCAGTAAACTGTTGTTTGCAACTGAAGGAACAACACACAGTGAAAAATCGTGGTGCTGTACACGCTGCTTGGTGAATGGGAGTGGTGCTGCACAATGATTCACTTTTTTTCAGCCATACTCATTCCTTGCTCGGAAGTGTTTCCCTATTCCACTGTGATCCCGTGGCACAACATGGTTTTATTGGTTGGATTTATGTGTATTGACGAGCAACTGTTTGAACTTAGATCACAGGCCCCGCCCCCTTGCCAGGCAGCAACGAAATCTCATCCTTCACCAGTCTTGTGAATTGATGTTCATAACCCTTTTCCGAATGAGATCCCTTGTTAAACTCAAAGGTTATTGAGAAGTAGATTAAAACGTAAATATTGGAGAGCGCCCAACAACCTGCCGGAAGTTACGCACATTGACGAAATGTGAATTTCAATAATTGGTCGGAAGCTGCGTCGTTGTTTGTACTGAATGTTCTCATTGTTCACCAATCCTAAATCCATGTTGTTCTGAAGAAATGTCCAAGAGTGTGCGTTTTCTCCAAGGGAAACGTCATTACCTTCTGTAAGGTTCACTTGCTTGCCTCCACCGGCTCTGTCATCCCCGCCTTCCAGTCGCTAATACCCCGGGGAGTGTTTAACCATGGAACGTGGAGCGCCCCGGGGACCAATTAATGCCTTCTTGGAGGGTTAATGCCTCATGTCTCATTAACCCTCTGTGCACTCTGGTGCTAATCTTAGATTTGTCGCTCTAATCTCAAAAGAATCAGCTGTTTCGGTTTTGGAGAGGTTGCCTTAATTGCTGGGACTCTAATAATACTGCACGCTCACTTTAGTGCACGGTCTGAGCGCAATCAATTTTTTTGCATTGTTTTACGTGTAGGGTTTCTTACCACTACGGCCTTAATAGAGAGATCTTTAAGAGCAGGGCATATATAATAGATTTTCACAATTATTATTTGTGTTAACAGTCATAAAATCATGATAAACCCTTGTTAAACTTTATATAGGTATATCTGCCTCTTCCTCTGCCCTACTCTCTCACTCTCTTTTTCCCTCTGATCATATGTATCTAATTATGAGAATATATCTTAATGCTTATATCTGATCGTAATGCACCACATCAGAAATAAGTTGAATTTGTCATTAGATGAAGAAATAGCTAAAACACAATAAATTAAATGTGTTGCATGAAATATATTTTCTCGTGTTTTTTATTCCAATCTCTGTAAAATACGGTTTCACAATTAGAGAGGCAGCTGCTTCACATTAGTGATGCATTAAGTATAGTGCAGACAGGAGAGGGCCCTCGGGACCTCTATCCTCTGGTGCTACAGGTGTATTGCTGCTATCCTCTGGTGCTACAGATGTATATCTCCTATCCTCTGGTGGCACAGGTGTATTGCTGCTATCCTCTGGTGCTACAGGTACATGTCTCCTATCCTCTGGTGCTACAGGTATATTGCTGCTATCCTCTGGTGCTACAGGTATATGTCTCCTATCATCTGGTGCTACATGTATATTGCTGCTATCCTCTGGTGGCACAGGTGTATTGCTGCTATCCTCTGTTGCTACAGGTGTATTGCTGCTATCATCTGGTGCTACAGGTATATATCTCCTATCCTCTGGTGCTACAGGTATATTGCTGCTATCCTCTGGTGCTACAGGTATATGTCTCCTATCATCTGGTGCTACATGTATATTGCTGCTATCCTCTGGTGGCACAGGTGTATTGCTGCTATCCTCTGTTGCTACAGGTGTATTGCTGCTATCCTCTGGTGCTACAGGTGTATTGCTGCTATCCTCTGGTGCTACAGGTGTATATCTCCTATACCTCTGGGGGCACAGGTGTATTGCTGCTATCCTCTGGTGCTACAGGTATATATCTCCTATCCTCTGGTGCTACAGGTGTATTGCTGCTATCCTCTGGTGCTACAGGTGTATTGCTGCTATCCTCTGGTGCTGCAATTTCTGCTATCCTCTGGTGCTACAGGAATATATGCTATACTCGGGTGCTACAGGAATATATGCTATCCTCTGGTGCTACAGGAATATATGCTATCCTCCGGTGCTACAGGTATATTGCTGCTATCCTCTGGTGCTACAGGTATATTGCTGCTATCCTCTGGTGCTACAGGAATATATGCTATCCTCTGGTGCTACAGGTATATTTCTGCTATCCTCTGGTGCTGCTATTTCTGCTATCCTCTGGTGCTACTGGAATATATGCTATCCTCCGGTGCTACAGGTATATTGCTGCTATCCTCTGGTGCTACAGGTATATTGCTGCTATCCTCTGGTGGTACAGGTGTATATCTCCTATCCTCTGGTGGCACAGGTGTATTGCTGCTATCCTCTGGTGCTACAGGTATATGTCTCCTATCCTCTGGTGCTACAGGTATATTGCTGCTATCCTCTGGTGCTACAGGTATATTTCTGCTATCCTCTGGTGGTGCTATTTCTGCTATCCTCTGGTGCTACAGGAATATATGCTATCCTCGGGTGCTACAGGAATATATGCTATCCTCTGGTGCTACAGGTATATTGCTGCTATTCTCTGGTGCTATAGGTATATTTCTGCTATCCTCTGGTGCTTCAGGTATATATGCTATCCTCTGGTGCTACAGGTATATTGCTGCTATCCTGTGGTGCTACAGGTATATGTCTCCTATCCTCTGGTGCTACAGGTATATTGCTGCTATCCTCTGGTGCTACAGGTATATTGCTGCTATCCTCTGGTGCTACAGGTATATGTCTCCTATCATCTGGTGCTACATGTATATTGCTGATATCCTCTGGTGGCACAGGTGTATTGCTGCTATCCTCTGTTGCTACAGGTGTATTGCTGCTATCCTCTGGTGCTACAGGTGTATTGCTGCTATCCTTTGGTGCTACAGGTGTATATCTCCTATACCTCTGGGGGCACAGGTGTATTGCTGCTATCCTCTGGTGCTACAGGTATATATCTCCTATCCTCTGGTGCTACAGGTGTATTGCTGCTATCCTCTGGTGCTACAGGTGTATTGCTGCTATCCTCTGGTGCTGCAATTTCTGCTATCCTCTGGTGCTACAGGAATATATGCTATACTCAGGGTGCTACAGGAATATATGCTATCCTCTGGTGCTACAGGAATATATGCTATCCTCCGGTGCTACAGGTATTTTGCTGCTATCCTCTGGTGCTACAGGTATATTGCTGCTATCCTCTGGTGCTACAGGAATATATGCTATCCTCTGGTGCTACAGGTATATTTCTGCTATCCTCTGGTGCTGCTATTTCTGCTATCCTCTGGTGCTACAGGAATATATGCTATCCTCCGGTGCTACAGGTATATTGCTGCTATCCTCTGGTGCTACAGGTATATTGCTGCTATCCTCTGGTGCTACAGGTGTATATCTCCTATCCTCTGGTGGCACAGGTGTATTGCTGCTATCCTCTGGTGCTACAGGTATATGTCTCCTATCCTCTGGTGCTACAGGTATATTGCTGCTATCCTCTGGTGCTACAGGTATATGTCTCCTATCATCTGGTGCTACATGTATATTGCTGCTATCCTCTGGTGGCACAGGTGTATTGCTGCTATCCTCTGTTGCTACAGGTGTATTGCTGCTATCCTCTGGTGCTACAGGTGTATTGCTGCTATCCTCTGGTGCTACAGGTGTATATCTCCTATACCTCTGGGGGCACAGGTGTATTGCTGCAATCCTCTGGTGCTACAGGTATATATCTCCTATCCTCTGGTGCTACAGGTGTATTGCTGCTATCCTCTGGTGCTACAGGTGTATTGCTGCTATCCTCTGGTGCTGCAATTTCTGCTATCCTCTGGTGCTACAGGAATATATGCTATACTCGGGTGCTACAGGAATATATGCTATCTTCTGGTGCTACAGGAATATATGCTATCCTCCGGTGCTACTGGTATATTGCTGCTATCCTCTGGTGCTACAGGTATTTTGCTGCTATCCTCTGGTGCTACAGGAATATATGCTATCCTCTGGTGCTACAGGTATATTTCTGCTATCCTCTGGTGCTGCTATTTCTGCTATCCTCTGGTGCTACAGGAATATATGCTATCCTCCGGTGCTACAGGTATATTGCTGCTATCCTCTGGTGCTACAGGTATATTGCTGCTATCCTCTGGTGCTACAGGTATATGTCTCCTATCATCTGGTGCTACATGTATATTGCTGCTATCCTCTAGTGGCACAGGTGTATTGCTGCTATCCTCTGTTGCTACAGGTGTATTGCTGCTATCCTCTGGTGCTACAGGTGTATTGCTGCTATCCTCTGGTGCTACAGGTGTATATCTCCTATACCTCTGGGGGCACAGGTGTATTGCTGCTATCCTCTGGTGCTACAGGTATATATCTCCTATCCTCTGGTGCTACAGGTGTATTGCTGCTATCCTCTGGTGCTACAGGTGTATTGCTGCTATCCTCTGGTGCTGCAATTTCTGCTATCCTCTGGTGCTACAGGAATATATGCTATACTCGGGTGCTACAGGAATATATGCTATCCTCTGGTGCTACAGGAATATATGCTATCCTCCGGTGCTACAGGTATATTGCTGCTATCCTCTGGTGCTACAGGTATATTGCTGCTATCCTCTGGTGCTACAGGAATATATGCTATCCTCTGGTGCTAAAGGTATATTTCTGCTATCCTCTGGTGCTGCTATTTCTGCTATCCTCTGGTGCTACAGGAATATATGCTATCCTCCGGTGCTCCAGGTATATTGCTGCTATCCTCTGGTGCTACAGGTATATTGCTGCTATCCTCTGGTGCTACAGGAATATATGCTATCCTCTGGTGCTACAGGTATATTTCTGCTATCCTCTGGTGCTGCTATTTCTGCTATCCTCTGGTGCTACAGGAATATATGCTATCCTCGGGTGCTACAGGAATATATGCTATCCTCTGGTGCTACAGGAATATATGCTATCCTCTGGTGCTACAGGAATATATGCTATCCTCTGGTATATTACTGCTATCCTCTGGTGCTACAGGTGTATTGCTGCTATCCTCCGGTGCTACAGGTATATTTCTGCTATCCTCTGGTGCTACAGGAATATATGCTATCCTCTGGTGCTACAGGTATATTGCTGCTATCCTCTGGTGCTACAGGTATATTTCTGCTATCCTCTGGTGCTTCAGGTATATATGCTATCCTCTGGTGCTACAGGTATATTGCTGCTATCCTGTGGTGCTACAGGTATATGTCTCCTATCCTCTGGTGCTACAGGTATATTGCTGCTATCCTCTGGTGCTACAGGTATATGTCTCCTATCATCTGGTGCTACATGTATATTGCTGCTATCCTCTGGTGGCACAGGTGTATTGCTGCTATCCTCTGTTGCTACAGGTGTATTGCTGCTATCCTCTGGTGCTACAGGTATATTGCTGCTGTCCTCTGGTGCTACAGGTATATGTCTCCTATCATCTGGTGCTACATGTATATTGCTGCTATCCTCTGGTGCTACAGGTATATTGCTGCTATCCTCCGGTGCTACAGGTGTATTGCTGCTATCCTCTGTTGCTACAGGTATATATCTCCTATCCTCTGGTGCTACAGGTATATTGCTACTATCCTCTGGTGCTACAGGTATATTGTTGCTATCCTCTGTGCTACAGGTATATTGCTGTAGACTGATGAGTTTGGCAATGCCGCGTCCATGTAGTAATACACTGACTTAGCTGCAGAATAGACGTATTCAATAAAGTCATAGCATGTCTACTTTGTGATGCGCTAAGTGATGCCTTTGATGAAATAATTTGAAAAGTACATGTTTAAATGCTGTGTGTTGCGAACTGTGAAGAATCTGCAGTAGTTAAGGCAGCCTTAACTACAAATACCAGACCACTAGGAAGTATCAAGTAATAAGATGTCTTTGAAGTTAGAGAGAACCAAATGTCTTTTTAGCAATGGTTGCTTGAGGCACCTCAAGGAAAGCATTCTCTTAAAACGGATGGAAAGCCTATCTGCCCAACAGTGGCATGCTACATCGCGGGGGTCTTCTAAACAGTGGCGTAGGGGGCGGCAGGCTCCCCCCGCTCTTACCTGCGGCCGAAACGGGGCAGCAAATGCAGGAATCGCCGGCAAACGCAGGGACTAGCTACGCCACGGTTTCCAAACCATGACCGTACTACTGGTCCATGGGGGTTTTTTTGCAAGAAATGTCCAAGCTGGATTTGTTTTTTTGGCACACATGAAAGCATAGGTAATAAGTACAGGATGTGGAAGAGTGCTGGAGCTTGTAACAGTTCTATCCATTGAGGCTATGGAAATTGGGACCTTAATTAAAAATGTGTCAGGTATGGTACGCAAAAAGTTGACATTTAATTATTACCTCTCTGTTTCAAGATTAAAATCAAAGCCCAATAGACATTGCATTATATACCACTATGGTGTTATCTACATGTTTCGGCCTTCTCTAAAGCCTCCCTCGTTTATGGGCATTTATCAAGAAAAGTTCCTGTCAAGCCAATTAGTGTTATTTTATCAGTGTTATGGGAAAAATAAGAGGAAAGGTGTGAATGCTGTACGATATACTGCTTAACCAATCTTGTCAAAGTTCTCAGCCACCAGATAAGTCTCCCCAGTACTAAAGCCAGCTCACTGCAAAATCCCATCCATTGGGTACTCCTTCAGAGATGCTTTCAGCAAAGGAGTCATGCTGTCACTGTCTCTGCTTGCACATCATACAACATAACCTCTAAAAGGCCAGACGTGAATGAGTGAGATCTCTACAGGCCAAATCCGTCCTCATTGGAGCATGCAGTGTGCCATCAATGGCTCATGGGGGGGGGAGAAAGAATGGATGCTGTGTTTCAAACTTCACTCTATTTGCGGGCTATGCTCTTTTCAGCATACGTTAAATCTATGAGTTTGTGCAAATCCTGAGAGAAACCCAGTGTCATCTTAAGGATTTCTTGGGACTTTAGCAAGACTTATTTTGGGTTCCCTTTTCAGAACAATTTTTGAATTATATTACCTATTTTCTGCTAATTTAAGCCTGCAAAATACCAAACAATAATTAATGAATTGTTAAATTATCACACACTGGTCCCAGAAAAAAAGCCAAGATGTATTGGCTGGGACCCCCAAATCCTTTAGATGCCACTGGCTAGAGAGAGGCCGAGTCTGAGGTAGCAATAGGCAGACAGAAGACGTTGAAACACATAATTAGAAGTTATATGAGGAAACAAATCACTTTCCCCTGGGCAATTGCTTACTTTGCCCAGGCCTTAAAACGGCCATTCTTTGGCTAATCGTGTTCACAATACCAGTCAGCAGTGGGCATCTCCAATTAGAGTACGCATAGGCTCAAAATATGGCAATGTGGCGGATCAGTGAAAATAATTTCTTGCTCTCAAACTAAATGCACATTATCACATTCACCTAAACCGAAATGTTATGATTGCAGTCAAGGCCACCATTCCTCATTGTATTTAAAATCAACATTATTCTACGTTATCGAACCCTGTTAATAGATCTATTTGGTTCGATGCAGGGGTTCTCCCCTATGAATTAAAAGCCAGAGAGTTATTGCAAGTAGTTATTTACCTACTGGAACACCATTTATTAATGTTGAGGATAACAAAGGATTGTCAGTTCAATGCATGTCAGCATTCACAACAAGCCCTACATTTGAGGCTCTTGCACTATGCAAAGTCCCCTCCACCCCCCACCCCCAAACTTCAAAACGTCCAACATGAAACACCATTGTTATCATTTACAGAGACAGTTTTTATAACTTGTGGAATATAATCGGATTCCTGCTTCCTCCAAAACGTCATTATCATATAGTATCTGACAGCCCAGGCGCCTCGTGGAAATCGCCTACCTTCTCTGTTCAGGCAGCCAGCATTTCAACTCTGTGAAATGACAAACATGCCATAACATTTTAACCAAAAGCTGTAGAATTTTAAAGTAATAAAAAAGCACCCCCTTCTAAAGAGTCGTTTTAATTGAAACCAATAGCTAAGCCCCTTGTTGGAAATGCAGCTGAAAATGTAGCTCCACATATATACTCCAGAATTCATGGTAAAAATTGCTCTCATTTTAAATATATTATCCATTTACATACCTTCTAACGGTTCATTTAATGCAAGATGCTTTTCTAAGGCACAAGAATTTCATATCTTAATTGTGCAGGTTAATCTTTACTTCAAGACCACTGAAATTTGCCCGTTATGGTAAGACACACATCTTAAATACTTTTGATGACCTCACAGAGGAAATCACCGATGACATCATCAATGTCACCACATTTCACACATCACCCTAAATCCCCTGGGTTCAACCTTTCCCCATACCCAGCACCCTTTTGGAGAAGGGACTGGCCTCACACAGGCCGTGAGTTAGCTGCACGTGCTTTCTGAACCCACATCCCACTTTGGCAGCGAGCTCTGGGCTGGCTCTACCCTGGGCACTGCCACCCCTATCATTTCTACTAATTGTGTAGTGCCAAAGATCTGGGATATGGCTAGTACCAGCTGAGGATGGCGCAGACTTCTGGCTGACTTCAGTTTTTGTGTTAGGAGAAGAAGGACACCCAATAGCACTGTCAGTATCCAGACAAAAAGCATGGGCTTGTGACTTGCTACACTTTGGATCAGGAGCTGTCAGGGAAATCTCACAATATCAGGGGAACCTCTGGTGCTTCAGCAGTTGAGGATTGTACAGGACTGGCGAATGAGATACTGTTTGATCTGCAAACTTTATTCCACCTGCACGTCAAGCAGGGCTGCTCAGACTTTTCACACTTTGGTGGGGTTTAGAATCCGTGTGAACCAAAATTCAGCCCATCAATGTTCCTGTTTGAGAGCAGCATCACCTGCAGCAATCTTCTATTGCTCCTTCTTCAAACTGTTGCTGCACAAGAATATTATCAATTTTCTCTGCGTGAATCTCCATTGAAAAGTGTACTAGGAATTTTCCTGTAAGATTGTTTTTGGACCACACCTAAGTGGGTGCCCCTGTAGGGACACTGCCGTCAGAGACGTTTCAGGGGTTCAGGGGTTCAAGGAAGGTGAATGCTTCTGGGGTATTCTTTTATGTATTTCTAAATACCCTTGTGAATCAACCTTGAACTGAAAGTTCCAACATCCTGTTAGTAAAAGTGCAAAGATGGGATAGACCTTTTTATTTGTGTATGAATATTGCTTGAATATTCCCATTTTAGACATTTTAGGGCTATTCACAAAGTCATGTAAGAGTATGTAAAAGAAAACTACAGGAGTATTACTGTACATGCTCCAAAATGCATCTGTGAATACACCTCAGAGTATGAAGTTCTTTCTGGGACAGTCTCAGAATACAACAGCTGGTGTGCCACAGGATCTTGACCAAGGAGCATCATCAGTTCTATCAATGTCCTTGTTGCATCTCATCACTTCCATATCAACGTGAGCTACTTGATCATCATCAACTTTAGTCTTTGCCAATAGGACCCGGACCCCCCAGGTTGCTCCCGGCCCAGCCCCCATCCGAACCCACATATCAATACTTGAAGACAAGAGCTGTGGGTAAAATAGGCCATATTTATTACAAACCATCACACAAACATGACAATACAAACCAATAGCAGTAATAATTCCATACGATATAGGTTTATCAAATTCAGTCTCTAAACAATATATATTTTTCTGTTGGTCATAAAATCATAATCCATCAGCATAAATGACAGGAATTAATTTACATACGGAGAATGTTCTCTATCGCTCCAGCACTAAGGGGCCTTCTGGCTCGCGCCCCCTAACTGAGAACCACGCAAGGCGCAACCCACCTGCGTCCTTGAGAGGTAAGCCCCTGTCATCTGGACCTTGTCCGCCACCCTAGGGGCCCACCCCTCCACCACCAGGCTGCCCAAGGGGCTCGTAGGGTATAACCAGGGGTCACAGCCCCATACCCTAGATTGTAAGCTGGCGCCCTTGCCCCCAGCCAGTGTCTCCATTCTCTCTGGAGTGAGCTTACCGTCTCTCCCCCTCAGTGCTGGCCTAGGGAGTATGCAGGAGGACTCCCCTTAACAATGTAAGGCAATATATGTGGCCTCCTTACCGCCACAAGGGCGACCAGGGCCACCGTCCTTCGCCCTCCCCACCACAAGCTAACTTCCGAACAACAAAGTTCCATCGATCCCCAGGCCCATAGGCATGTCGGGCTCAAATGCCCTGGATCTCCCGTCAGAGTCCCGGGTAGGCATGCACACACCCTTGCCGAGCCACATATGACCACTATGTGCCATTTCTGGTGTGTTCCCAAGCAGGCCCCTGCCCCAGGCACAGCCAGGCTATTCCAGCATTCAAGGCCCCTGACCGAACCTTGAAACATGACCCTTGACCGTAGTCCTGGCCCTTAATTACGCCCTGGTACCATGAGACCACGCCATCATGCCATCCTGGAGACGTCTTACCCAACTGAGCGGGTCAAAGCCCCAACCTATAATTACGCCTTCAATGCAGGATAACCAACTCTGGGAATTGCAGTCCACCATGGCACATGGAGACTTCCACCAGCCCATGCCTGTGTGCAATCTAAAAGGCCCAAATAGGCAAATTCAGACAACTGACCTTCCCTCACGGCCCTGCGTCTGAGCCCAAGCGTATCCTTACCCCTTCAAAGTAGGATAACCAACTCTGGGAACTGCAGTCCCCCATGGCACATGGAGTCTTCAACCGGCCCATGCAAGTGTGCAATCTAAAAGGCCCACATAGGCGAATTCAGACAACTGACCTTCCCTCACGGCCCTGCGTCTGAGCCCAAACGTATCCTTACCCCCTCAAAGTAGGATAACCAACTCTGGGAACTGCAGTCCCCCAAGGCACACGGAGTCTACCACCAGCCCGTGAATGTGTGCAATCTAAACGGCCCAACTGGGCGAATTCAGACAACCGAGCTTTCCTCACGGCCCTGCGGCTGAGCCCAAACATATCCTCACCCCCTCGATGTAGGGTGACCAACTCTGGGAACTGCAGTCCCCCAGGGGACCTGGAGTCTTCTACCAGCCTGCGAATGTGATCAATCTGAAAGGCCCAGACCTAGATTAACGAAAAAGTGGGAGACATTCTCAAGGCCCACCCGCTTCCACTCTCGCCATTGCTGTCAAGGATAAGCGGCCCGTCGCACGGACAAGTGACCCAGCACCCACACACCTTTGGAATACATACCACCTTAATTTCGTCCAAGCGAAATATCTGGCCCGCTGCGCATGTCGCAGCACCAATCCTGTCTTGAGTAACTGACTAGCTCCCTCCCCCAGCTGTGATAGGTAGTCCAAATTCAGCTATGCAACACCATGCATGAGTTTGGAGCTGAGGGCGGGTAGACATGAACACCCCCCATGAGCATTACCAGGCCAACTCAAAAACCCTCTTTGCCGTTCATATTCTATTTATTTGCAGTGTTTATATAGTGCTGTCTAGATCTGGAGGTAATGGGCTCCACTACCGTCCCCTATCCACCAGGGTCAGGTTTGAGCTACCCCCTGGGCGTGAGCCTGTCTGCCCATACCCCAGTGACGGGGAACTGCGGGCATCCCCCGAGTGCCGAGTCGTGACGCCCTTACCAATTTGCTCCTTCTGAACGCCCCCTAACATTGCCGCAGGAAAGGGAGGGCCGAAAAAAGACAATTCCGTCGGAGAACTGCCCCCTAAGCGGGGGATCGCCCCCATGCATCCCGCTAAGGTCTAATCACCAAGAAAGGATATACCCCATTCTGCACCCACTCTGCTTGGCGCATAAATTGATCACCGCCGAAAAGGGCCCACTCAGAGGCACCAGCCTGCCTTGTGATCTCCACAATTGCAAGCAGCCCTGAAATAGCCATCAGTGAACGAAAAAAAGGGGGGGGCTTTCCTGAAAGCCATAAGCAGTTTTACCCTGCCTTCTGAGTGCGCTCGCAGAGCTGGGCCCCTCCCAACTGTGATAGGGCCGGGCGCCGATCGATCAAAGAGGTGTCAACAACCTCGCCATCTGAGCCGCTGCTTTGCTGGGAAGGCCTGATAGTCCCTTAATTCCAGCTTTTGTTATAGGCGCCAGTGTAATCCGGTCAGCCTCTTTCCTGGCTGATAGTGTTGCACGGAACCAAAAACATAAATGTTTTCAGTGCAGCTGGAAGTGTTTCAGAGGCCGAAACTTACCCCCGGACAAGTACGTTCTGCCAATTTCTGGGGGCACGGCCACCTGGTCGGGTGGGCCGCGTCCCCCCGTCCCAATTACTGGGTCGACGCCCACTACCAGCGTGTCCCATCACCTTGTGCCTTGACACAGGCAAATAGCCGCAAAGTCACTTCATCCGGAGAAATGTAGCACATCCCCACACCCATTCATCCCAGAGCGAAGTCTGATCCAAACCCTGGGTGGGGCAGCGGTCCAGAATCCCTTGAGAGGCCTACCGGTCCAAGTTTGTAACCTGGGGACAACTAACCATGCCATACATAAGTACGTGGGGGAATTAAGTCCGGGTGGCCCGGACGGAACGAAGCAGTGCGATGCATCTGCTTAAACATCCGACTCTCTAACCTGCCAGAGCCTTGAAGAATCACCCAGTGTAGAAATGGTGAAGCTGCCGCCACTGCGGTGGAGAACAGCGAACCACCAAAGACCTCCCATAATCCTCAAGACCACAACCTGCCCATGGAACAGGTAGAACCAGCAGAAGTAATAGAAAAACTTCTTCCACCTCGAACGCAGGCGACCCTAGTGTTACCAATAAGACCCGGATGGCATAGGGGTAAGGATTAAATAACTTTGCTGTTCCGAACATAATCGATCCAGCCACCCTTAACAAACAGGCCGGAGGCCGCAATAGAAGCATGCGTGCATCCCTCCTGCAGCCCACAACATAATGGCCCATACGGCCCTATAAATATAGTAGATGTAAGGCCCAAGCAGAAGTGTCCCTCCCCCTGAATAAATTCAGGAAGGCGTTATGGCAACCACCCCATGCACCCCTTCCGACCGTATGTAGAGCCCCCACACTCGATGGACGGAGGCGAACCTCAAGGTGGCAACAACGAGCATGCCTCTAGGAATCACTCTCCGCGTTTCACCTTTGCGAATGAGAAAGTCCTGATTATCACACAACACTATACGTTCCTCTTTGCTGGTCACCGCCAAGATGGTTACGTGGCAATCCCTCACCTAGAAAATCAGGTGGATCTAAAACCTAAGTTCGCACCGAATGTGCCAACGATCAAGAAGAAGCTAGGCATGCTTACTGCCAAGGTAGGTCTTAGGGCCAACAAACCTCGGTCTGTGGAGTCTCTAACCGCAAAGCGAGTGATGCCCTCCCTGAAAAGGTTCACGACACCGCATGAATAATTCTCAGCCTCAACAAATCTATGCACCGAAACTTGGTCAAGCCGCACACCGTGCAGGGGATACCGAACAGGACGTAACCTAAACTGGAGGCTCGAAGAACCAACAAGCGTGAGTACCCAAAGCAGGCTAACTATGCTCCTACGGAAATCACCAAAACTATAAAAGGGCAATGAAGCTGATTCATCCTATGCAATCACGAACAGAGACCACCGGGCTAGCACCCGTATGGGTATGATTGAATGTATGTGTCTTTATAGACGCGGATCATTAAATGTCGAAACAGGAAAAAATTCAACATTTCCATAATCTTTTAAAAACTTTGCCCGTGTTGATCGGATCACGCAATAAAGTTATGTTAAAGTACGATATGTTCAGCAATTATTGTCTCGACCGCACATGCAAGAGACCGCCGGGCTAGCACTACCATTTGACTCAAAATGCAGAACACAATATTTAAATCAAGGTTAGAGGACAGAGCTGCTGCATTTCATCATCACCGAGACGGTTCTGCATATAACTCCCGCAGAGGCCCGAACCCGGCCCCTCAGTGTCGCGGACGACTGAACTGGCCTATAACTAGCGTGTCGGGATAACCGGGACCTGTGTGCCGCCCAGCTCCCGATTCCCAGCCGCCAGCCAACAACCGACACTACCACAAGCCACCGGCGTCAGCCCCTAACCGCCAGATCACCGCGGGAACCGGCCGCCCGTTTCCCCCCTCGAGCCTGTTGGCGCCACCCCGGATGCAGATTATTCACGCGCAACACTGTCACCGCCGGACTCGACTGCCCCATGGACATCATTCCACACAATATTTGCGACTTTCTACCCCCAGGCTGAGTTTGCTGCTGTGCACGAGCTAAAATGACTCTCAAGACGCTCCACGCGATGGTTACCGAATCAACAGACCCTGGCTATTGCCCATGCTCAACTACGCATCACCCTGGCTATTAACCACGCTCAACTATGCTTCACCCCTCGCAGTAGGCACTGAATAGGCAGTAGAATCCGCATCGCAAGACTCCGGTAGATAGCCCCAATGGAAGACCCTAGGAACTCTCCCGGGAAGTGTCTGGAAAGCCACTGAAACAAACATGGCTATAGCAAAACTGCCAGTCAGATCCTTAGAAAACCCAACTAAGACCTCCTCCTCATGATCATCGACAGCTCATCTGCGATCACAATGCCGGGTGCACAGATCCTGAACCCAAAAGTAACTCAGTCACTGCACCTCCCGTCGACGACTTCGCACACTAGTCGGGCGGGCTGGCCAACACGCATGCCCACGTCGAAGGCCCACACAGAATAAGTGAACTGCCCGAGCCCTGCCCTGTGAGATGCACAAGCGACTCCCACCGGAGATGCCCACCCTGACGCACCTCCCCCGCTAGGCTGCTCTCCTACTGGAGACACTTCGCAGGTAAAGCCCAACTCTCCTGCGCTGCAACGCAGACACCCGCAACCTTTCATCCTTGTCCAAGAAAGGTAGTGCCACCCTACTTCAGAGGGGATTATCTAAAGACCTTTACCGCTGGGATGGAGAACAATTACCGCATTGGTACCAATGTAAAATGGAGATTCCCGACACGCAACCCGCCGGTCACTCCGCCCCCTCCAACAACTAATATCCGACACAACCCGGTCCCCCCACGCGGAACAAAACAATACCGTATATTCGCCGGGTAAACAACAACGACAAACCGGGTCAGCCAGCCACCGCATGGAGCCTCCACCGCGCACCTCACTCGTACAGGGCGACGCACCCTCATGCCCGTGCAGCTCCAGAGTCCTCAGGCTGACTACTAGCCTCTTCCGCCACGCGAATCCTCCGCTCGAGATTCACTGGAGTTAGCTGAGCCTGGGGCCAGCGCCGATAAGGAAGAGAGGACGAGTGCCTGGGCAAGGTGCCCTAAATAGGCCCCCGCCCTCTCCTCCCCCCTTCACTGCCAGCCGTGACCGGAAGTGACGTCACGTCGTTGCTGCGGAAGGAATTCCTGCCGATGGTGATTCGTTCAATCCCTCGGTCAGGAGCCACGAGGGCGTGTCCGGGATCCCGGGGTCGCGAATCCTAATGGCGCGCTTCCTTACAGGACGCGCTTCTCCAAACTACCTCTAGTGTTGCTATCATGCCTGGTTGCTGTTGCTTTTAAGTTCCAGCCTTCAAGGTGTGAAAAACGTGTTGTTTTTTTTCACTTATTCAAAGACATGGTCTTGCTTACAATTTAACTCCAGTCGTGATGCATTGTGCTGTGGCGTATTATGTCACAAAGTGTTCTTTTGTGACTTCTTATCTTTTTCTATTTTGTACTTTAGTTTCACAAAGATGGGCAATGAATGATGTGGCCGTCATACATTTTAAATAGGGCTGGGGGGTTTGGTGTACCAAAGGTAATAGGAGACAATTTGTCCTAAATTCAAGTGACTGGCATTAAGGTATCGCTCTAAATCTTTTAAAATTTACAGTTTGCTGTACCTTTACTTTCTCTCCCCCATGAATTAAAGGTCAGAGGTTGAGTTTATGTAATAATCGTGTGAGCAGCAGAACCTGGTCAGCTATGCCCTTTGGTGAGGTGATGGTCATTGAGGGATACAGGAAAGACGTGCGAGAACCAGTTCAACAGCAAGAGTTGTTGGCAAAAGGCAGGTGTCACTTAGCACAGCACGTATACTGTGGAAATGTCCTCCAGACAGGCCTGCCCAGAACCAGTCTTGCCAGCTGAAATGTTTCTCCAAAACCGCAATCAGCTGAGTCACAAGGGCAAATGTTCTGGATTTGCTACACCAACTAAATGTATTCTACACAGATGAGCATGTACTTCCAGTTTTTCTGCAACATCCACAAATTCATCCATCAGTGACTCCCACCCTACCAAGAGAGGAAGCTCCCCAGATGCCGCTAAGTCCATCATCAAAGAAGAATTTCCTGTTCCTACTAAAAATGCCGAGATATAAAAAAGATCCCAAGTCCTTCCCAGAGCCTGCCCCGAAAAGGAACCCTTAAAACATCTGCACGCTCAATGACCTGCCTTGTTCTGCAGAAACAACATTTCTGGTGATTAATAGATTTTTACGCCCAACATTTCTCTTGTTTTAATGAACCCCCACACTACCTATATGTGCTGTGGCAGGTGGGACACCAAACGACAGCTGCTATACAACACCAACCTTGAAACGCCTTCCTCAGTGTGGCCACATCTCGCCAGGTGTGAGTTGCAGTGCTAGAAAACATATAAGTCCTTTTGGTACAGGCGTGTGCACACCACTCTAGAGCTCTCCAATGGAGCATTGTCCAGAAGACTTCTCTAATGAGCTCAAGCATCTGGTAAAAGAACATTAACAACATCTCGAAAGCCATTCTAAGGTCCAAATATTGGGAAAAGGTCTCCCTGATATTTCCGAATGCAGAAATATAACTTTGTATTACTTGTGCTCTTTAAGCCATGATCGGACCGTCATTCCAAAAAACACAAAATGGCCAATTAAAAGCTTCTTCAGAACTGAGTGGCACGCTGCTAACCGAATTCTATCATGAATTCTGATTAAATTTACCGATAAACTCTGGATGCTTCATGGACACAGATTCACCAAAATTCCAGTGAAATCAGAAGTGGCATCACCACCCCTGATGACCCCAATGACATCACAAGTTTGACCTCTTGTCCCAAAATCAGACTCTCAACAGCCTTATATTTACAGCTGAGTGGTTATGGAAAGTGAATGGAAAAAAAACTAAAGAAAGTAAAGAGGGTTCTAAGAATCTTGCTGACTATGGCCTGGAGTATGAGTGGGTTGGTGTTTTCTGACCCCTGCGCAAACCCAGTAGCAGCTCGTGGAGGGAGTGCCGCGGGGCGGTGGGGCAGGGTGGGGGAGGAGTAGGGTGGGGGGTAGTAAACTACGGCATACGGCCGAACAGAGGTAAGTAAACAATTAAATAAATAAAACGAATTTCATTGCGCGCGCTGCATTGCCAAAGGCGATGCAGCGCGCGCAATGAAATTCGTTTTATTTATTTGTTTACTTACCTCTGTTCGGCCGTATGCTGTAGTTTACTACCCCTCACCCTGCTCCTCCCCTGCCCCGGCCCACCGCCCCGCGGCACTCCCTCCACGAGCCCCTACTGCGCAAACCCTTGTTTGCGCAAGGGTCCGAATTCCAAGTTGGTAAGGGCAGTATATGGTATTTACTGGAACCATGCAGATTTTGGTGAGTCAAACAACACAAGCCACATGTTATAAACTCGAAATAGGCGCTATTTATCACACTCGAGCGATAACATACTCCGGGGAATTGTTATTCACGAATCATGGCCTATGTGTTCCTAGAGGAGCTTTCTTGAAAACATGAGACCATGTGCAGTAAGGACAATACTAAAGTGTGCCTCGAACCCAAAAGTGACGAGCCAGAGCACTAAATATAATTTCCTGAATATCATGTTCACATCTAAAAGAGCAGCACATTACACATACCTACAAAGTGATCAATTTATTGGTAGATAACATGAACATTTCAGATGCCTTCAGACAACTGGAGCATTTTCCGCAAAGGCCTGTCTCCAACTAAATAAATCCTTGAACGACTTCAGATCTGCTGTTTAAGACTCATTTGACATCAGTGATCACGCTGTGTTTTTCAATATGCTCCACACTTCGAAACAAAGCTTCAGTTCCCTTCCTTTTCTTGAAGTCTGACTTTCATTTGTTATCCTTCTTGAAAAGGCCTCATCAGAGCCGCGCGCGGGCTTCCCCTCTCAGGCATATTCAATTAGGCATCAGCTCGCGCCCGCATTAATATTAATGGCGGCTGAATGCTTTTGTCCTCTATGACAAAGAGAAGGAACAGCTCTTCTTTTACACACATTAATAGGGAATGTATATATTTTTCATTTATATGCCAGTCCTTCCTAAAGGTGAAGAGTAAAAACATTTCGCTTGAAATTCCACACCTTTAAGCCTATTTGCATATTTAAAGTTGCAACCTGTAGCCTAACGCCCTTTCAAAAAAGTGAAACTTTCAGATTCGGACATCTACAAATTAACGGATAACCTCACCGGAAATTACTTTAAGGCTCCGGTCACAGTCTCACACAGTTGCACAGTCGTGCATAGTACTAAGAAGATGATTCCTCCATGGCTAAATTGTGAAATTAAATTATTTTACATTTACTGTTGATTCTCAGCCACTATTTTGGTTGTTTTGCAGCGGAGCAGATTGTAGGCTATGACGCATGCAACACTTTGCTGGCAGACGAAAAGACGACCACAGAAGTTCCGAATAGCTGTTTATTGTAAGCAGCAGTGACTTGTTTTGACAGACCAGCGAAGAGCACAGTATGCCAATGGCAGCCATCTTTGTTTCACTCCTCGGTGTAGTTCCTGGGTTTGCCATGCTATGGAGGTACGACCGCTTTAAACCTCAGTCCCCGTCTCCACTTCCTTCGTTTTTCACCCACGGCTCCCTCACGGGGAAGATGCCGACATCCGTAGGTTGCCCAAGCTACCCCAGAGAAAAGAAGGAAGGCCTGATGTCTGGACATGTGTAGTCTTGTGGAAACGGCCTGATTTCCCTCCCTGACAAGCACAGCAGCGTGGCCCTGCAGTATTTCCCAAGCGACGGCCTCGTGCTAGGAAAAGAATCAATATCGACTCATGACACATTTTCATTTATATTGGCGCATGGCTTTCCCTGCGCGCCCAGATCAATAGCCAGCTTTTAACACTGCTCAACTAGTTTGTTCTTTGTAAAGTAAGGAGCATTTGCTTTGCTTGGTTTGTTTCTTCCGGTTGCCTGCAGGCTCTCCCCACCTGAGGGCAGAGCGGGTCTTTGAGAGGAAGTTGGATGTCCGCTTGGCTTCCTTTATCCTGTCTGCAGCGCGCGCAGGATCTCCAAAGCTTACACACATCAATCACGCAGCATTTTCCTCATCCCTATTTACAGTCAATTGACTTTGCACTCAAGGAAAGTGTTTGCAGAAGCCAACTCCATGTTCTTCGGGGCAAGAAGTCAATAGGAAGAATAAAGATCTCGTCTCAAGACTGGCGGCAAGGCATCCAACGATGGCACGGTGCCAGTCACTTATGGGAAGCTTCACCACACTTGCCCTGAGCTCCAGCTGAACGTTTCACACTTGTCTGCTAGAATGGGCAATGGGTGATTACACTAAAGTCACAACAGGAGAACATGACATTTGAACATTTCATTCCAATGGCTGTGGGATCTGATTGGTATGTCTCTCTTCTGCGCCTACCTTTTATTGGTCTTTCTTAATTATTTAATTCCCAGTGGCCTGCCAGCGTTTTGACACAGGCGAGCAACATTCAGTACAAACACATTTACCCTTTTAAGTTAAGGCAGGTTTATCCAATATCCAATGCAACACATCCTGACTTGCTCCAAATTACAACTATGAAACTCCACACAGACACACCCACAGAAGAACATGTTAGACACAACATCCCACATACGCCCAACACTGTATCCTTATGCATGTATTGAATAATGTTGATCCCAACAGCACTTGCCAACAAGATACAAAAAACACCATCAATCAAGCAGCCACTAACACCAGGCCTAAATTATCTCTAAACACCAGGCCAAAGAAATTTTACATGCCTAAGAGATGTCTAAGTAACTGGTAAATTCCTTCCAGCAGTCCCCTTGGACACCAAATCCACCCATACACATCTAATTTAACATGGCACCCACACCCAACCAGAGTTAGACCAGAACACATACCCAGAACATTTCATGCCTGGAGGCAGGGCACGAGTCGGGGGTACACTCGGGTACACGGCGTCCACCCACTATTTTCACAGGGTAAACGCTGTCCCCCCTGCCAAGAACTTGGGCCCCACAGAAATATGCTGAACTTGTCCCAGTGTAATTTTCAGACACCGGGACACGTTCAACAGCTCCTGCACATTGTCTGCTTTCGATTCCCAGCAGCAACGTGCAGGCAGTGAGGGGGCTTTTTTTCCACCTCTAGCTGGGCGAAAGACAAAGGCAGAAGTTAAGGGGCAATCAGGCCTTCTTTTGATCGAGTATCGGACTGGAGGCGACCTGGAACCTCACATTTACATGCAAACGCACTGGAGAGGAAACAAAAACACACAGCTTGTTATGTCTTCACAGGCACTTAAGAGATGCATGCTTTTTACTTTGTTCAGTCCCTGTATAGAAGTGCATGCACTGTAAGAATGTCAGATGGGCTTGTCTGTCCCAGTATTTACACAAATAACAATTTAAATAGCACACTATTTTATTTTTTGATAGCACTACTCATCCTAATGCAGGTGTGAGAGCACTTTACATAACATACACATTATCCATTCAAAATAAATCATGTAAGTGTGCAAATCAATGTACAAGATGTGTTACATGCGACAAGTAGGGTTACAAGGTGTAGGAGTCAAATGCCCTTCATAGCTCACTGTGGGCTACTACAAGGATTACAATTTATAAACTGCAAGTAACAAAAGGATCTCTGTGTTCAAAGCAGTAGTCCACTTACCTATCTACATAAAATAAAAATCTGTGATCTGCAGGTTACATGCTGTGCTTTGCAGGAGACAACTTTTTTTATAAAACATATTTTATTGCATTTTCAGTTGGCATATGTTATAACATAAACATATCAGAGCCCTATTGCATAATTAAGTGGTACATTTATGCTCACAACATTGTTTAAGAAGCACACCATGTGTGTTGCGATATCATGAATAACAAACCCGAAGAAGGTGGCAACAAAATATAGGTTCCACAATCCCCAAACGCCCCCTCCTCCCCAAGAACAGTGGGTGATTATGTTTTGCAGGATACAAATTCATCTTCTATACTTCTTTGATTCAAATTTGGGACTACACAAAACACAGATCTCTCCAACAAATGTGTTAACTTCCAGCATTATCTCACCATTATTATTAATCCCTGAGATTTATTGGGCACCTCTGCAGCAGATGCCTTAACCCCATAAAATATTTTAAAATGTAGATTTTGCAACCAATTAAGCGTAACAGATCTACTACCATGCTTTTCCTTGTTGCCAATTTCTTAGTGGCAGGGTTTTAAAAAAAAGTATTAGTAGAGGACCAGATTTTGCGCCAGGATTGCGCCACTTTTTTGGCACAACCCCGACTCCAAATCTCATTTGTTAATTATCATAATGCACTTAAATGTACTCATGATACACCTGATAAACATATGTGTGAGATCTTAGTATCTGATGTCACTTCTTGTGAGGTCACTTCCTGTGATGCTACGTGGAATGTCACGCATCATGACATCATGTGCTGTGATGGCACGCGCCATGATGTCACTTGCATACTGCCTAACTTGGTCAGTCCCCCCACTTCTTTTTATAGGACTTGTGCCCTGCCCGGATGACCTCCTCCAGTTTGTTATAGAAACCCTGACTACAAGACTATACTAATGGCTGCCTCGCATTCTGCTAATGGCAACATAGCAAAACAAATCTCAATACTGATAACAAAAAACTTCAATATTGGGAACACCACTAGGTCTTGTTTCTGTTCGTAGTTAAATGCTTTTGTGTATTGCACTTCAAACTGTATTTTGTGTGCGTTTTGAATGACAGTATGATTGTGTAAGGAACTTTTTTCCCCCCAAAACCGTTATATTAAAGGATATTATGTAAGTGTACTATCGCCCAGTTAATAGTTGTAACAACATTTTTTGTTGTTATGACCAATTTTTAAAGGATATTCACTTATGCCCTCGTATGGATGTTGCCTCCGTAGCTGCTGCCTGCACTGGGTTTGTTTCTTTTATGAATGGGCTGGACCTGTCTCCTAAATTCTTCAAATCGTATGTCATGGAATTAGGCAATCAGACGACCAGACCCAAGACCTACAAGGCAGGAACACACATTTTAGCCAAGGTCCCGGCTTTATCATACCTTGGAATCCTATTTGATGCCAAATTAAACAGGGAACACATGCAGGAGGGGAAGCTATTGTACATGACAAAATCGATGGGAGCTATTGCAAATTAAGCCCACAGATTAGGCACATGGTCACCGGGGTGATTTTAAAGCTATACCAGTCTTTCTGCATTTTTTAAGGCTCTGTACAGAAGCGAGGTTTGGGGGTACATGGTGGTTAACAAACTACAGACTGTACAAAATAAATATTTAAGACGAATCCTGAAAGTCCCCCAGGGTACCCCCTCGTACTCCGTACACGAAGAACTTGGTATTAAGTATATAACTGATCTGGTGGCTGTCAATCCTTTGTTGTACTGGGTGAAGATCTGGTCAAGTGAGGAGGCAGCATTTAATCGGTCAGTAGTCTTGGACTGCCTTTCACTTGACCAAGCAATCAAAATCCCATGGTTAAGGTATGTCAAGGAGACCCTCACGCCCTTAGGAAGAGCAGACAATTTCCTAAGACACGATTCAGTGAAGCCTCAGGACAAGAAATTATTCAAAGAATTGTTTTGTTTAAAACGCTACTGTTGGAAATGGCCCTTTTTGCAGGGTCACCCCTAAACTTTTTGCCTGCCTCCTGTATTTTTGCTGACCTGTTTCTGTTGGTTTTATGACTCTGGGCACTTTACCACTGCTGTTCAGTGCTAAAGTGCATATGCTCTCCCTTTGTAAATATGTCTATGTGAATTGGTGTATCCCTGATTGGCTTATTTGGTTTACCTGTTAGTCCCTAGTAGTGTGGCCTGTGTGTGCCCAGGGCTGGTAAACCAAATGCTGCTGGTGGGCATGCAGCGCTGGTTTGCGCCACCCACAGAAGCAGCTTGTAAAGTGTGTCTCGGACCTGCCACTGCAGTGTCTGTGTGCAGTCCAGAACTGCCATCTTGGCTGTGAAGTGCACCCACTTCCCAGCCCCTGAACCTTCCCTTGGCATCTTGTAAGTCACCCCTATGGTAGGGTGCATTGTATGTGTAAGGTAGGACATGCCTTGGTATGTGTAGCATGTCCTGGTAGTGAAGTACACCCCATTTCGTTTTTCACTACTGTAAGGCTACCTGTTCCTCATAGGCAAGAATGGGCAGTTTGACTATTACATTCTATAGTCCTAACTGACCCCAGGAACATGGGAGAAAAACGAATTTAGTATGCCTGAGCTCAGACTATTAAAATACATCTTTTAGTGAAGTTTATTTTTATATTCTGTGTTTGAAAATACCACTTTTAGAAAGTAGGTATTTTCTTGCCTAAGCCTTCCAGTGTGCTCTGCTGTTATGTGTATTGGCTGTCTGGTTTTGGAGGGGCAGGGCAGGCTGAGTCAGACCTGGGTTGAATAGAGAGATCTGCATTTAGAGTGTGGGGAGGGGTGGCTCCTTGACCTGAATAGGGCTGTGCCTGGCAAGGTGAATGCTGGCTCCACCTCCTACTGTGTGTCTGCTAGCAGACCCCCTCTTTCTGAAAGGAAGAATGCAGCCTGGTAAACAAAGTGCTCCAGGCCTAAGCAGAACTGGTTCTGGCTAGGTTCAGTGACTTGTAGCTTCTGAGAACAAAGACTTTTGGGGTATAAATATCTGTGCTCAAACCCCTACAATTTGTATTGCTTTTGGATCTGGAGAGGAAACTCTGTCCGTGCCACTGGAGGAATCTGCAGGAAGTGACTGTCCTTGTGCTTGTGTGTTGTTTCTTGCACTGGCCTGCAGCAGTGACCACTGGACCTTGAAGAAGAGGAAAAGGAACTTTTGAGAGAACCTTTATTTTTGTTACAGCAATTACCCAAGGGCTAGGAAAAGAGCTAGCCTCCTGCTGGAGTCTCAGGCACATCAGACTCCACCACCAACCTCCTGCTTCCTCCCTGCGAGGATTGCTATCTGCTGGTGAGGCTCCTGTGAGTTCCAGGGCCTCTAGTTTGCTTCAGAGAAAAGAGTGCTGGAAATCGATGCTAACGCACCTTTGCGAGCCGCTGCAGCCGAGAGCGCTGGAAAATCATCGCGCTGCTGCCGCTGAGTGCTCGCAACACGAAACCATCGCTAACGCCTCTTTGCGAGCCGCTGCAGCCGAGACGCGCTGGAAAAATCATCGCGCTGCTGTCGCCGAGCGCTCGCAACCCCTAAAGAAATCATCGCTTCAAGACATCGCATTGCGGACGCCGTGCGTCCGCCATTTTCATCGCATCGCACCGGATTTCGTCGCTCCTCGCGGAGCGCCATTTCTTCGCATCGCAACACAATCGCACAACGCAACAGGCTCGTCGCATCGACTTCTCCTCGCGGCAAGAAAGTCATCGCATCGGCGGCCTAGCGTGCAGAAGTTGGTCGCATCGTCTCCGCACGCATCAGCAGATCGGCGCATCATCCTCCCTTGCGGCAAGGATTTAACGCATCACCGGCCTCGCGTGAGGAAAATCATCGCTACCACTTCTTTGCGACATTTTGTTGGTTTTGCTACTGAATTCAGGTACTTTGTGCGAGAAAGGGTCGCAGAGACCACTGCTTTGGATTTGAACCTTATTTTTGCAACCTCTGAACGAGAAAGGGTCGCAGAGACCCCTGCTTTGAATCTGAACCTTATTGTTGCAACCTCTGAACGAGAAAGGGTCGCAGAGACCCCTGCTTTGAATTTGAACCTTATTCTTGCAACCTTTGAACTATTTTTGACAGCCCTTCAACAGCTATCCTATGTTTGACAGTATTGTGGCTTTTACAGTTATTGGTCTTGTGATAAATCTGCCTTTCTATAAAGATACTTATTTTTTATAACTACTTGTGTGGTGTCCCTTTGTAGTGTTCCTCACTGTGTTACTGTGTATGGTCATAAATGCTTCACACACTGCCTCTGAGATAAGCCTACCTGCTCGTGCTACGTTACCACAGGGTTGAGCAGGGGTATCAAGGAGGGTAGCCCTCTTACTCTGACTTAGGAAGAAGGGTCCCTACTTGGACAGTGGCCAGCCATTGCCAACTAGAGACCCCCATTTCTAACATTGGTGGTCAGCGGTGAGGATCTGGACTTGCATTTATGATCGCATACAATAATTATAGTGTACACTACTAGTGAGTGCAGGCCATAACGCAACCACATACATTTTTGAAGTTTTTTTTTTTTATTCTATTTTTGATTGATATTGCCCGTGATTGTTACAATGGGCAAGCCTATTTTTTATTGATATTGCCGGTGATAGTACCCGCATACATTTTTGAGAATTGTTGGATCCTATATTGTAATTGATATTGCCGGTGATTTTTTACCTGCATACATTTTCTTGAGACGTTTCTTCTATTTTTGATTGATATTGCCCGTGATTGTTACAACGGGCAAGCCTAATTTTTTATTATTGATATTGCCAGTTATTGCTACAATGGGTCTTACTGAAATGAGACCTACCTTTTATATAGATGATCTGTTAACCTACAGTCTAGAGGAGCTAAGGGGGTTCTGTGAGGAGAGGGGCTTAGCAGTGAGTAGGAAGGAGACTCAGCTATCCCTGCAGACATCCCTGAGACTTTGGCAACAAGACAGATGGAGATTCTTGGAGTCCCAGTACACCTACCAAGAGGGTAGTTGGTCTGAGGGTGGCTCTGGAGAGTCTGAAGAGGAGGAAGAAAGTGTTATGGAATATCTCATAGGTGGGGAGTTCCTTGATGAGTCTAGTGCCTATGGTAGTGCCAGATTCCCCTCAGGGTCCCCAGAGGAGTTGGTGGACAGGCGGGAAGGTCCCATAGGTAGGGAGTCCCTTGCTGGATCTAGTGCACAGGGTAGCACCCAATCCCCTTCATGGTCCCCAGAGGAGTTGGGCAGACAGAGGGAGAGGGAGTACCAGCTGGAATTGGAGAGGCTCCAAATAGAGATTGCCCAGCTGGAGGCGCACCTAGCGCAGATAGCAGAAAAGGAGAAGTTAGCTCAAGAGGGTAGGCTACCCCTGGAGCGCAGTTTTAATTGTCTGGATTCCCCAGAGAGGGTGGGGTCCAGTGGTGGCAGCAAAATTGAAGTATATAGTGATGACAGTGTAGTACACCCACCCAGAGATGTAGCACCTGACTTGAAGGAGGGGGTTGATCTACACCAGGGGATTCAAGGATATGAGGTAGCTCCATTAATATGCAGTGTCCCTGAGGTGGAGTGGGGAACTAGCGCTGGGGCCCATAGTCCTAGTGAAAGGAGGGATACTCTACCGACTCTGGAAGAGAGGTGCAGGGAGAGGGGTTCCCCCGTGGTTGAAGTCCTGGTGTATGAGTGTGAGGACCGCCCAGAAGTGTGTGGGTTGAGTGATAGAGACAGTCAGTTAATGTCTCGCCCATTTCAAGAGAGTGGTGTGGGGTACGTGTGTGAGACACTGGATTGTGAGGTAAAGGTTAGCACCTGCGTGGAACTGTGTAATCCAATTGTGGGAGAGCATATTGTGAGTTCCTATTTTCCAGAGCTAAACCAACATGTGTTAGAGTGCGAGTTCTCTGATCCTAGGGAACTTGCGCAGGAGGCAGACCTCTGGGTGAGTACCAGAGGCTCTGTAGAGGCATTAGGGAATGACCCTAAGAGAAGTGGTTCAGAAGTTTTCCAACCCAGAGTGCTGGGAAAGGTTAGGAGTGTTACAGCTGGGTCCCCTTGTTGTGAGGAGGTTGTAGGGCCTCACATCCTGTCTCGTGGGAGCAGGAGTGAGACTGGGATAGGTCCCGAAGTGCCCCAGCCTCAGTCCCCAGGACTGGATGGTTCCATGAGGGAACACCAGGTGGGGAGCCTAGTCTGTCTGGATGGACCGTCCATTGTGGGGGTACCCCAGAGTTAGGTGAGCTGGGAGTGCCTGTAGTCAGGCCTCCATCAGTTCTTGTGCCTGGCAGTGCCACTCCTAGGGGGAGGGTACGGAAGTGCAGTCTGAGGGATGAAAGGGGGAAGGAGTCCCCAGTGGGAGAGCCAGTGGGTCAGGGGCCAGTAAGAAGGGCTGAGCCCCCCTAGAAGTGACCATGGTGATACCACTTCAGTCCTGGTTGGCCAGGCAGTTGTTCAGCCACAGGGGTTGGTCCCTGGGTTGGTAAGTCAGATCCAGGAGTTGTCTGCCCTGGAGGGAGGGACAACTGTAAGCAGTGTCCCGACCATTTTTTCTAAGAGCACCACTCCAGGTGGGAGGGTGCAGTATGCTGGAAGGGGGTGCAGAGGGAGGGAGTCCTCGCCTCTGACCCCGGTGCAACCTGAGGGTTTTTTCAGGTTGGTAGGTCAGTTGCAGGGTCCAGGCCCTGAACTGGTGGAGGGGTGTGTTTCCCTTGAGGGGGCCTGTGTGCTCCCCAGGAAGTCCTGGTTGGCCAGGCAGTTGTTCAACCACAGGGGTTGGTCCCTGGGATGGTAAGTCAGGTCCAGGTGTTGTCTGACCTGGAGGGAGGGACAACTGTAAGCAGTGTCCCGACCATTTTCTTTTTCTAAAAGCACCACTCCAGGTGGGAGGGTGCAGTATGCTGGAAGGGGTGCAGAGGGAGGGAGTCCTCGCCTCTGACCCCAGTACCACCTGAGGGTTTTTCCAGGTTGATGGATCAGTTGCAGGGACAAGGCCCTGAACTAGCGGAAGAGTGTATTTTCCTTGGGGGGACTTGGTGTACGGCCCCAGAAGTCCTGGGTTGCCAGGCACAGGCCCAGCCCAAGGGTACAGACCCTAGGTTGGGGGGCCAGGTTCAGGGTGTCCCCCTGATCTGGAGGAAGGGGCAACTGCTAACAGTGCCCCTCCCGGTTTGTGTTATGGGGGCACCTCTCCAGGTGGGAGGGTGCCAGGCCCCAGTAAAGGGGCGGGGAGAGGGCAGCCTCACCCCTGACCTCCGCCCAGTCTAAGGGTACAGACCCTAGGCTGGGATACCAGTTGCAGGATAGAACCCCTGAACTGGTGGGTGAGTTGTGCAGGGCCCCTGCCACAGGTGCCCTGACAATTCTGGAAGGGGGTATCGCTCCAGGTGGGAGGGTACCGAGCCCCAAAGAGGAGGACCGGGTGTGGGAGAGCCCACCCCAGTCTCTGGCCCAGTTGCTGGGTACAGGCCCAGGGCTGGTGGGTCAGTGTCCGGGTGCTTTGCCTGACCTGACAGGAGGGAGAGTGTACAAAAGGTGCCAGGCACCTGGGGTTACTGCCCTCACTCTCTGATGCCACAAAAGTTTGAGAGCCCTGAGAGGTATAGGGCTTGGATTTCATCACTGACTACTGTCAGTGATTACTGGGGCTTGTTGTTTATCTGTTGGGACACACCTGGGGGCCAGTTAAGGTTAGATGCTGCACAGGTGGTGTCCACAGGTGAGGGGAAGCGTTCCCCATGGGGTATCTTAGTGGGCCCTAGGAGTGTGGACAGAGGGATCCACCAGGGTTCAGATTGGAGTAGAGCTGGCATATGCCCCTGCAGTTGCGGGCCAGTTCCGTGTTCTATCGCTCGAAGCAGGGAAGCCCATCAAAGTAGTGATTGGTCTACCCTGCGTTTTGGCTGGAAGGGGTTGTGTTGGAAATGGCCCTTTTTGCAGGGTCACCCCTAAACGTTTTGCCTGCCTCCTGTATTTTTGCTGACCTGTTTCTGTTGGTTTTATGATTCTGGGCACTTTACCACTGCTGTTCAGTGCTAAAGTGCATATGCTCTCCCTTTGTAAATATGTCTATGTGAATTGGTGTATCCCTGATTGGCTTATTTGGTTTACCTGTTAGTCCCTAGTAGTGTGGCCTGTGTGTGCCCAGGGCTGGTAAACCAAATGCTGCTGGTGGGCATGCAGCGCTGGTTTGCGCCACCCACAGAAGCAGCTTGTAAAGTGTGTCTCGGACCTGCCACTGTGTTAGGATTTCGGCAGCAGATGCCCTTGTAGGAGAAATGTCGGTACCTTGATGCATGTGTACTTCCCTCGTTAGTTCACAGAGTGAGTTCTTTTGTGACGACCCCTAACTGCTATAAGAGGCCGTCTCACCCAGTTGCCAATGCTTGACTTACTATCCCTAACTAGTGACCACGCCCCTTCGAGCTCGGATTCGAGTACCTGCTCTCTGGATTGATTCCTGGTATCCGGCTTGAACTCTTCTATCCCGAGTTACCTTATCTACTTCTGCTACCCCTTAGAAGTTCTGTTCCTTCCCTGACGAGTGTGTGCCTCGCCTGATCCGCTCCTCTCCCCACGGAGCCGGCCAGCGTGCCACGCCTTCCTTTGCTGACCTGCCTTCGTGAAAGCGTGTGTACCGCTGATCCGCTCCTCTCCCCACGGAGCCGGCCAGCGCGTCACGCCATCTATTGCCGACCCATCTTCGAGAAAGCATGTGCGCCGCTGATCCGCTCCTCTCCCTACGGAGCCGGCCAGCGCGCCACGCCATCTTTTCCTGTCCCGTTCGTGAAAGCGTGTGCGCCGCTGATCCGCTCCTCTCCCAACGGAGCCGGCCAGCGCACCACGCCATCTTTTCCTGTCCCGCTTTCGTGAAAGCGTGTGCGCCGCTGATCCGCTCCTCTCTCTACGGAGCCGGCCAGCTAGCCACGCCGTCTTTTCCTCTCCCGCTTTCGTGAAAGCGTGAGCGCCGCTGATCCGCTCCTTTCCCTACGGAGCCGGTCAGTAATTCTTTGAATCCCCACTCCCCTTAACAAACTAGGGGACTCTCCTCTTTTGAATCACCCAACGTGACCTTGAGTGGTTGTGGAAGTGAGTGGTTGTGTTTGTCGTCCCTTAGTAGTGCATCTTCCCAGTATTCCCTTACCTGCACTTCCTGGTCTTTCATCGATTGGGCCTGGGTTATGCGCTCATGAGAAATATCAGAATATCCTGGGACTCTATCACTGGTAAGTGAACTGCATATGTTGGGAAGTGACATGCATTAATGTTCTTGACTGCTGTTTAGTTCTTGAGGAGTAAAGCCAGTCTTATTTGTTATCTCTTTATTGTTTAGCTTCTCTGTGGAACCAGCTCCCCACTACCACGCTACCTGGTGTCATCTTTGGGGAAAGAGTGGTGGTCACTCTATGCGTTATTCCCCTTACTTTTGGTTAGCAGCGTCTTGTGAGTGAGTTACTATACCTCCTCCAGGAGTTGTTGTCTAAAGGTGGGGGGAACTAATTTCTTTGCTCCTGTGGAATCTCACGTGGATTGGACTTCAGACCCGACAGAAAGTCAAGCCCAAGAGTTACTTCCACCTGAGCAAAGATGAATACTGACTGGGCTAGCGCCCCTCTAGATCCCTCTCTCCACTCATCTTTATTAGGTCCCTCAGTAGAGGAACTTGCGGCAGTTCTAGTTGAATTGCAATAGGAGGTAGGGAGGTTAAGGTCTGAAAATCAGAGATTACAGACAGAGTTACTACAATCAAAGTCACAGAATTCACTAGACCCTAGGAACCCTGGTACCCTTCCAAAGACCCGGAAAAGTTACATTCAGCCTGCGCATTTTTCATTTCCGTCCCATAGTCCCAATTCCTCCACAAGGGTAGATAGCAACATACCTCCTGTTCACTTTACTGTTCATACTCCCAGCCCAGTTCCACTAGCTATGCCAGAGAGGTTCAACGGAGACAGTGCTAGATTTAGCGTCTTCATGAACCAATGTCAGCTACAGTTCCTGTGTAAGGCGGCATCGTTTCCAGATGACGCTGCTAAAGTAGCCTTTGTTATATCTTATTTAGCAGGCAATGCTGCAGATTGGCCTGTTCCATTGGTAGAAAACAACGATCCATTATTATATGACTATATGCTATTTCAGGATAAGATGAAGAGTCTTTTTTCGAAACATACCTTTATGCAGGCCAGCGATAATGCTCTTCTCAATCTTAGGCAGGGATCCAAGGACCTACTTGCGTATATAACTAACTTTAATAGGCTGGTAGCTGAGACGCATTGGCCTGAGGAAAAAAGAACCTCTCTGTTTTATCGAGGGTTAAACGATGAACTTAAAGATTTGTTGTCTCAAATAGTAGATCCTCCCAAAGACTGCTCTGCCTTCATAGATATGACGGTCAAGTTGGATCATAGACTCCATGAAAGGAAAGGGGAAAAATCACGTCTTACTCCTTCTAAATATATGATGTTAAGACCTGAAAAGAAAGACATTAAAGACGTTGCTGAGCCTATGCAGATTGGAGGACTGAGGAGTCCGCTGTCTGCTGAAGAAAAAGACAAAAGGAGAAAGAACAATCTCTGTTTATATTGCGGTAAAGGAGGACATTATGCTCGTGAGTGTCCAATCAGACCTCGTTCCGTTGCTAAGAAAATCACAAGTAGTCTTCTTCCTACTTATATGGAGGAAAACTAGAAGACTTGAAGAAAGCAGAGACCAATTCTTCAAGTGTTGTCTTTTCTAAGGTCTCTACCACAAAGAAAATCTTTCCCCTAGTACCAAGACACTTTACCTTGTCCATTACTTTGGTGATATCTCCTCAATGTCGAAAGAACATGTCTATATTATTGGACTCAGGAGCCACAGGGAATTTTCTTGATATTCAGTTAGCCCGAGATGTCGGAATCCCTTTCTTATTGAAACCTCATCCTGAACCGGTGAGAGCGGTAGATGGGTCTGAGTTATCATCTGGATTGATTACCTATCAGACTCCCCCGATTGTAATGGTGTGTAATAACGGACATTCAGAATCTATAGTCTTTGATCTAATAGACACCCCCAATTTCGGCGCTATCCTGGGGGTTCCCTGGCTACAAGTCCACAATCCCCAAATAGACTGGGTGACTCGAACAGTGACACTAAAATCTCATCATTGCATGATAAACTGTTACCAAGAAGCAAGTGAATGGAACAGTTCGCTTTGCTGTGCGGTACATATAATGTCCACAGTTCCTGACCTTCCGGCGCACTATGAGGAATTATTAACACCCATTACTCGACTTCTGCGGAAAGGAGTACAGTTTGAATGGAATCAAGAAGCAGAACGAGCCTTCTGCATTTTAAAGGAACGATTCACTACCGCTCCTGTCATCAAACATGCTGATAATACGCAACCTTATTACGTTGAAGCAGACGCTTCTCAGTATGCGGTGGGAGGAGTTCTCTCTCAGAGAGATACTAACACAGGACGCTTGCATCCTGTTGCTTACTATTCTAAAACCCTATTGCCTGCTGAACAGAACTACACAATTGGAGAACGTGAACTATTGGCCATCAAGCTTGCCTTCCAGGAGTGGAGACACTATTTGTTAGGATCCCCACATATAGTTACCATCTACTCTGATCATAGAAATCTCCAATATTTTCGGTCAGCACGAGCACTCACTCCCCGTCAAATGAGATGGGTTTCATTCTTTAGTGAGTATGATTTCGTTATCACTTATCGCCCTGGATCTCAACATGGCAAGGCAGATGCACTCTCTCGACTTGGTCCAGAGAAAGTTGCCTCTCCTGAATGTTATCCCCCTTTTTTTCTGACAAAAAGATTATAGGGGTAGAATGCCATGGGGACGTCACTCCCTTGGGGTTTATAGACAAACTAAAAGAATACTACCGTACCATCCCTTCTGAAGAATGGGAAAACGATCCCCTGAATCAGATCAGAGACCAGCTGTATTATCACGAAAACAAATTATACATACCAACTGTTGCATTGCAAAAACAACTATTGCTCTGGTGTCACAATAGCTCACTGGCCGGACATCCAGGGAGTAGCAAAACCCTCAAGATCTGTCAGAGATGGTTTTGGTGGGAAGAAATGGCCAAAGATATTATAGCCTTTGTCAATTCGTGTTCCACCTGTGCTCGACAAAAGCCTCACATTGTGCTCCGGCCAGGTTATTGAGAACCACTGCCGTTCCCCTTCCCCTGGCATTCCATTAGCATGGATTTTATTACAGATCTCCCGAGAAGTCAGGGATACAACACCATCTTTGTAGTGGTAGATATGTTAACCAAGATGGCCCATTTTGTCCCTCTAAAAAACTTACCCTCATCCAAAGAATTAGTGCATATTTTTCTAGAACATGTAATCAGATTACATGGTCTTCCTTCGATAATCATTTCAGACAGAGGGGCCCAATTTGTGTCCAAATTTTGGCAAGGTATGTGTAAGACACTGGGTATAGATCACAGACTCTCCACAGCTTATCATCCCCAAACCGATGGTCAAACCGAAAGAACGAACCAGACTTTAGAACAGTATTTACGTTGCCTGTTAGCCACAATCACAAGTGACTGGTCCCGAGCTCTCCCTATGGCTGAATTTGCCTATAACAATTCCACACATTCTTCTACTGGTGTGTCTCCTTTCTTTTTTACACTAGCACAACACCCTAAATTCCTGCCTATTTCTCGTCCCTCAGAATTAGAGAGTATCCCTGCTCTTAAAGATCATCACGAAGTTCTTTTGTCCAACTGGGACAACGCAAAAAAAGAATTACAACGAGCCAAAGAAGCCATGAAACTACAGGCTGATAAACACAGACATCCTGAACCTGCTTATCAAGTAGGAGACAAGGTGTGGTTATCAACTAGAAATCTGAGATTGAGAGGCTCTAAAAATTACAACCTAGATACATAGGTCCTTATCTGGTAAAGAGAGTAATAACACCTGTTACAGTACACCTGCAGTTGCCAGACGACATGCAAATACACCCTGTATTTCATTGCTCCTTAGTCAAAAGATACATACCCCCTCTAGTCCCTGAGAAACCACCTCCCCCAATAATCATAGAGGGTGAAGAGGAATATGAAGTGAACATGATTTTAGATTCCCGCAAACACAGAGGCAAAATACAGTACCTCATTGATTGGGTAGGCTATGCCCCAGAGGATAGGTCCTGGGAACCTGCTGAAAATATTCATGCCCCTGTGTTGATTCGCAGATTCCATGCACTCCATCCTTCAAAACCCCGCCCCAGGAATAGGCCTTTGGGTGGGAGAACTGTTAGGATTTCGGCAGCAGATGCCCTTGTAGGAGAAATGTCGGTACCTTGATGCATGTGTACTTCCCTCGTTAGTTCACAGAGTGAGTTCTTTTGTGACGACCCCTAACTGCTATAAGAGGCCGTCTCACCCAGTTGCCAATGCTTGACTTACTATCCCTAACTAGTGACCACGCCCCCTTCGAGCTCGGATTCGAGTACCTGCTCTCTGGATTGATTCCTGGTATCCGGCTTGAACTCTTCTATCCCGAGTTACCTTATCTACTTCTGCTACCCCTTAGAAGTTCTGTTCCTTCCCTGACGAGTGTGTGCCTAGCCTGATCCGCTCCTCTCCCCACGGAGCCGGCCAGCGTGCCACGCCTTCCTTTGCTGACCTGCCTTCGTGAAAGCGTGTGTACCGCTGATCCGCTCCTCTCCCCACGGAGCCGGCCAGCGCGTCACGCCATCTATTGCCGACCCATCTTCGAGAAAGCGTGTGCGCCGCTGATCCGCTCCTCTCCCTACGGAGCCGGCCAGCGCGCCACGCCATCTTTTCCTGTCCCGCTTTCGTGAAAGCGTGTGCGCCGCTGATCCGCTCCTCTCCCAACGGAGCCGGCCAGCGCACCACGCCATCTTTTCCTGTCCCGCTTTCGTGAAAGCGTGTGCGCCGCTGATCCGCTCCTCTCCCTACGGAGCCGGCCAGCGAGCCACGCCGTCTTTTCCTCTCCCGCTTTCGTGAAAGCGTGAGCGCCGCTGATCCGCTCCTTTCCCTACGGAGCCGGTCAGTAATTCTTTGAATCCCCACTCCCCTTAACAAACTAGGGGACTCTCCCTCTTTTGAATCACCCAACGTGACCTTGAGTGGTTGTGGAAGTGAGTGGTTGTGTTTGTCGTCCCTTAGTAGTGCATCTTCCCAGTATTCCCTTACCTGCACTTCCTGGTCTTTCATCGATTGGGCCTGGGTTATGCGCTCATGAGAAATATCAGAATATCCTGGGACTCTATCACTGGTAAGTGAACTGCATATGTTGGGAAGTGACATGCATTAATGTTCTTGACTGCTGTTTAGTTCTTGAGGAGTAAAGCCAGTCTTATTTGTTCTTTATTGTTTAGCTTCTCTGTGGAACCAGCTCCCCACTACCACGCTACCTGGTGTCATCTTTGGGGAAAGAGTGGTGGTCACTCTATGCGTTATTCCCCTTACTTTTGGTTAGCAGCGTCTTGTGAGTGAGTTACTATACCTCCTCCAGGAGTTGTTGTCTAAAGGTGGGGGGGAACTAATTTCTTTGCTCCTGTGGAATCTCACGTGGATTGGACTTCAGACCTGACACACTGCAGTGTCTGTGTGCAGTCCAGAACTGCCATCTTGGCTGTGAAGTGCACCCACTTCCCAGCCCCTGAACCTTCCCTTGGCATCTTGTAAGTCACCCCTATGGTAGGGTGCATTGTATGTGTAAGGTAGGACATGCCTTGGTATGTGTAGCATGTCCTGGTAGTGAAGTACACCCCATTTCGTTTTTCACTACTGTAAGGCTACCTGTTCCTCATAGGCAAGAATGGGCAGTTTGACTATTACATTCTATAGTCCTAACTGACCCCAGGAACATGGTAGAAAAACGAATTTAGTATGCCTGAGCTCAGAATATTAAAATACATCTTTTAGTGAAGTTTATTTTTATATTCTGTGTTTGAAAATACCACTTTTAGAAAGTAGGTATTTTCTTGCCTAAGCCTTCCAGTGTGCTCTGCTGTTATGTGTATTGGCTGTCTGGTTTTGGAGGGGCAGGGCTGGGTTGAATAGAGATCTGCATTTAGAGTGTGGGGAGGGGTGGCTCCTTGACCTGAATAGGGCTGTGCCTGGCAAGGTGAATGCTGGCTCCACCTCCTACTGTGTGTCTGCTAGCAGACCCCCTCTTTCTGAAAGGAAGAATGCAGCCTGGTAAACAAAGTGCTCCAGGCCTGAGCAGAACTGGTTCTGGCTAGGTTCAGTGACTTGTAGCTTCTGAGAACAAAGAGTTTTGGGGTATAAATATCTGTGCTCAAACCCCTACAATTTGTATTGCTTTTGGATCTGGAGAGGAAAATCTGCAGGAAGTGACTGTCCTTGTGCTTGTGTGTTGTTTCTTGCACTGGCCTGCAGCAGTGACCACTGGACCTTGAAGAAGAGGAAAAGGAACTTTTGAGAGAACTTTTATTTTTGTTACAGCAATTACCCAAGGGCTAGGAAAAGAGCTAGCCTCCTGCTGGAGTCTCAGGCACATCAGACTCCACCACCAACCTCCTGCTTCCTCCCTGCGAGGATTGCTATCTGCTGGTGAGGCTCCTGTGAGTTCCAGGGCCTCTAGTTTGCTTCAGAGAAAAGAGTGCTGGAAATCGACGCTAACGCACCTTTGCGAGCCGCTGCGAGCCGCTGCAGCCGAGAGCGCTGGAAAAATCATCGCGCTGCTGCCGCTGAGTGCTCGCAACACAAAACCATCGCTAACGCCTCTTTGCGAGCCGCTGCAGCCGAGACGCGCTGGAAAAATCATCGCGCTGCTGTCGCCGAGCGCTCGCAACCTCTAAAGAAATCATCGCTTCAAGACATCGCATTGCGGACGCCTTGCGTCCGCCATTTTCATCGCATCGCACTGGATTTCGTCGCTCCCTCGCGGAGCGCCATTTCTTCGCATCGCAACACAATCGCACAACGCAACAGGCTCGTCGCATCGACTTCTCCCTCGCGGCAAGAAAGTCATCGCATCGGCGGCCTAGCGAGCAGAAGTTGGTCGCATCGTCTCCGCACAAATCAGCAGATCGGCGCATCATCCTCTCTTGCAGCAAGGATTTAACGCATCACCGGCCTCGCGTGAGGAAAATCATCGCTACCACTTCTTTGCGACATTTTGTTGGTTTTGCTACTGAATTCAGGTACTTTGTGCGAGAAAGGGTCGCAGAGACCACTGCTTTGGATTTGAACCTTATTTTTGCAACCTCTGAACGAGAAAGGGTCGCAGAGACCCCTGCTTTGAATCTGAACCTTATTGTTGCAACCTCTGAATGAGAAAGGGTCGCAGAGACCCCTGCTTTGAATTTGAACCTTATTCTTGCAACCTTTGAACTATTTTTGACAGCCCTTCAACAGCTATCCTATGTTTGACAGTATTGTGGCTTTTACAGTTATTGGTCTTGTGATAAATCTGCCTTTCTATAAAGATACTTATTTTTTATAACTACTTGTGTGGTGTCCCTTTGTAGTGTTCCTCACTGTGTTACTGTGTATGGTCATAAATGCTTCACACACTGCCTCTGAGATAAGCCTACCTGCTCGTGCTACGTTACCACAGGGTTGAGCAGGGGTATCAAGGAGGGTAGCCCTCTTACTCTGACTTAGGAAGAAGGGTCCCTACTTGGACAGTGGCCAGCCATTGCCAACTAGAGACCCCCATTTCTAACAGCTACGGCCTGCCATGAGGGTATGGAGCTTAGTAAACCTATGGTAAGAGGGCATGTTTTAGTTAAATCTGTACAGGGCATGGAGACTCACTTATCCATTTTAACTAGTGCCTATGACAGATTTTTAATTACTTGTTTTAAATTAAATCTTCTCCACCATCTATTGGTATCCCCGGCTGGCTTTGTTTTACATATAGCAGATAGAGGTCCCTGTGGCTGCGACAATAAGTCTTCACAGGATACCCTACATTTTGTGTTTTTATGTAAATATTTTACTTATACTAGGCGATTGCTTCTTAAACCTTTTTAAAAAGAAATTAGATTTAGGCACGCTCGTGTAGCCCTATTGTATTTGCAACTCCTGCCTAATGTTCGCACGCTTTTTGTTGTAACAAACTTTTTAAGAGCCGTCTTAGGATCAAGAAACTCTAGATGTGACTGATGGATATAAGGACTTTTGCGATTTTGAACACATTGTGACAAGTTATTTAAAAAAAATTGTTAATGTTTGTTATTCCTGTTTCTTTTATGACTGTGATTACTGCTGAATAAAGGTTATCAAAGATTATTGTTATATAGCGCACTTGTCCTCGATATGGCCTGAGTGTTTTTAGGATTTCTGGGCAATGCATTGGTGTATGGGTGTGGAGTTTCCTGTAGCCTGTAGTTTTTTTAGTGGGATGTTATTTGCTGGCTCCCTATTCCGTTTCTCCTGAGTGTCTTTGTCACTCATGTCTGTGCCTCCCATTGTTCAAATCATCCAGTGCCAGATTTACAAAGCTGTTGCACTGCCCTTGCATCACACAAGGCGACAGTTGTATATAGTTCACACACATGGCGTTAACCTACACATAACATTCATACATTCACTCACCCGATCATTCACACAATATTGATATAGTAATACATGTTACACACTTACTGTCACTCATACGCTCAGAAAAACACATGCCACGAGGTCACTGCCCTATCAGGAACCACCTGGTGCCACACATAATAAATAGAATGTTGTTTAAGTATTTATATGACGTTTAAGAATGTTGTACGGATTGCGAGGAAGCCTCCTTGAGGCTTATCATGCTCACCGCTGATTATATGTGGGCTCGCATATGCTGGACTTATAAAGGATTTTATAAGGAAAATAATTAGACTTCTTATGAATACAACAGTGACCCAAGGTCTTAAGTGAGATTTACTAAGCCACACAAAGCCACCTTGCATGATTTCTAGGAATATCAGCGGCAGAAAACATTCTGTCTTTGCCACTTTCTCCAGACGAAGGGATGTGGCTCAGTGAAATAGAGTAGCGTCATACATGGTACAACGCCATTGCAGAATTCTCTAGTTTAGCATTTTTAATGCTAAATTGGCCAATATACAGAGTCATTTCCTCGTATATGACTTACAACCAAGCCACACTCAAGGGGGATGAAACAAGGTGATTAAAAATAACTCTATTTATTAACCATTCTATGGTCGATAATACTTTTAGAGCATGAGTGTGGCGCTGATGTTACTCTGTCTCTGCTGTTGCTAAATCCAGTCAAGTACAGTTATCCAGAACTTTAGAAAAGTGCCTTCACCAGAAATGTAATACATTTCAAGCAAAGTGGTTCACTATCTTGCTTTCAGTGCTGCAATGAATGACGTCATCTCTTTGTAGTATATAATCATGAAATGTCTTGTCATAAAGGGTCTAGGAAGCTCCATCTTTGATCCAATGCCCAATTCTAGGGTTCAATGCAATCCATGGGTAAGCAAAGCATTTACTTTTGTTGTAAAACATAATTATAATAAAATATCTAATTTTGTGACTTTTCAAATTGTGTTCAAGCATTAATGTGCATTAATACTTTCTCCAAAGGCATTCTGTCTTGTTAGAAACTAATATAAAAATGTTATTTACTCCTTGTTAGACTTGGCATCTTTTGGCGTGTTCCCCTGTCTTTTTGCTTTTTGACCTCCCGGTTATGACTCTGTTTTTGCTGGTTTAGTGTCTCTGTGCACTTTCTCACTGCTGTTCAGTGTTAAAGTGCAAGTGCTCCTGTTGTAAATTATGTTATGGATTGGTGTTTCCTTGATTGGCATATTTGATTTACTGGTGAGGCCCTAGTAAAGTGCACTGAGAGTGCCAGGGCTGGTAAATCAAATGCTACTAGTGGGCTTGCAGCACTAGTTGTGCCACCCACAGAAGTAGTCCTGAAAAGGTAACTCAGACCTGCCACCACAGAGTCTGTGCGCAGTTTGTAATTACCATGTCGACCTGGCAAGTGCACCCACTTGCCAGGCCCCAATCTTCCCTTTTTCTACATGTCAGTCACCCCTAAGGAAGGCCCAAGGTACCCCTGTGGGCAGGGTGCTGTGTATGTCAAAGGTAGGACATGTACTGATGTGTGTGAGATGTCCTGGTGGTAAATTACAGTGTATTTCGTTTTTCACCATTGCAAGGCTGCCTGTTCCCATAGGACAGAATGGGGAGTTTGTTTATACCATCTTATGAACATAACTACCCCTGGGAACAAGGTAGAAAAATAAAGTTCAGTATGTCTGGACACAGAAATGCACCTTTTAGTGAAGATGATTTTTACATTCTGTGTTTGAAAATACCACATTTAGAAAGTAGGTATTTTCTTGCTTAGCCATCCTGTGTGCCTCTGCTGGGGTTGTGGATTGACCGTCTGGCTTTGGGATGACAGGGGCTGGAGAGGGGCAGTGCCTCCAGAGAGCCTGATGGGTCAGAGCTGGGCTGAATAGACCTGGGCTGCATTTAGAGTAGTGGGAGGAGATTTCCTTGCACCTGAATGGACCTGGTCTGCCTTGCACAATGCCGTCTCCACCCCCTGCCAGGAAGCTGCACCAGTGAGGACAGAACTGGTTTGGCTGGGTACAGACACTCTCTGCCTTCAGAGAACAAATGATTTGGTGGTATAAATAGTGGGGCCCAGACCCCAGAACTTTAGAACTCTTTTGGAACCAAGAAGACTGCCAAGAAGAAGAGCTGGAGAAGCTGTGAGGAGGAACCACCACTTTGCTGTGTGCTTTGCTGTGTTTGCCTGCAGTGGCTGCTTCTGTCTAAGGCAGTGAAAGGACTGGACTGAACTTTCTGCAACTTCTTTATTGAGTTTCTCCAAGGGCTTGAGGTAGAGCTTGCCCCCTGTTCATGAAGCCTCAGGAACAGCAAAGACTTCAAGTTCTTCTGCCCTCAGCACTGGGGACTGTGTGTTTTGTGCTGCAACAGAAGAAAAAGCAACCTGCCGCCGTCTACGACACCGCTGCCGACTCCGTATCCTGAAGGCACCGCAGAGGGCACTGCCGCAATGCTGCACCGCAACCCTGGTCTCACCGACGACGCCTGCTGATGCCGCCACCGAGCAGCTGCTTGTACCGCGACCTGTGGGCACCGCACTCCGCACCGCCTCGCTTCACACCGTCACCCTGGTATCCCCGACAATGCCGCTTCATGCCGACATTGACGCCGCTGATTGCACCGTGGTTCGAGGGCACCGCTCGTAAGTTACACGACCCACCACCCTCATCCCGCACCGCAGCCTTGGCCTACCGACGCCAGCCCTATCGACTCCAGTTCGTCAGCCGACGACAGCGAATCACCAATGGCGACGCCGCTGCTTGCACCGTGACCTGCCAGCACCGCGACGAGCATCGCATCACTTCGCACTGCAGCCCTGGTCTCACCGATGCTGCTGGACGACTGTCACCGAGCCGCTGCCTGCACCGCGACCTGAGGGCACCACACGCTGCACTTCGCACCGCAGCACCCGACGCCTGCTGACGCCGGCGCTCCTGACTTCAACCGCGAGGAGTTCGATCTGCAACGCGTTTGACTTCCAGGGCCCGATTACTCCTGCACCGTTCTCTGAACCGTGCTGGACGCCGTGCTTACGGAGCTCAATGAGAGGCCGCCGACGCCCTGCATTTCTAAAGGTCTTTTACGGGTCTTCCCAACACCGTAACTGGCCCACGATGGCACGGTCAGCCAGAATTGTTTGGATTTGTTGTTCACGATGCCGTGATAGCCCTGGACGGAGCTATCGACATCAAGGAACTGTTTTTCAAGTTTATTTTGATAACTGAATATTTCTAAGTACTGTCTTGTGGATTTTTTTAAATCGTTTTTGGTCTTGTCTTAAGTATATAAAAATATTGGATATTTTTCTAAACTGGTGTGGTGTCCGTTTCTAGTGCTTACACTATATTACTGTTGGTTATGTGCAAATGCTTTACACACTGCCTCTAAGATAAGCCTGACTGCTCGTGCCAAGCTACCAAGGGGGTGAGCAGGGGTTATTTTAGGAGTGTAACTCCCTTATCCTGACTAGAAGGAAGGGTACCTACTTGGACAAGGTGCAAACCATTGCCAACTAGAGACCCCCATTTCTAGCAGTCCTCTATTAAGGTGATGCTGGAGATGCAGCAAACTCACATGCCTATTTACAAAAGGGTTATTTACACTGCCAATCAGTTTGTCATGTTTATTTGCACGCAATAATTGCCCGTTTCAATAGAAAATCACAATAGCATACACTTAAAAATACATGAAATCATAAAAGGTATTCACATTCATAGTCACAATAAAACCATAGAAAACAAAACAAAATCAAAGAAGAGTTTGTAGTGATATTAGGAAGACCAGGTAAGTAGATCAACAGAGTTTATTTGTCAAAGTGATGTTGTAGAATCCCCACTAAACTGCCTAGGTATCACTCTCACAACCGCCTTCACTGGAATGCCACTGCACAACATTCCAACACACTATGACATCAGTGGAATGTTGGCAGGACATTACCGGTGTGTAACAAGCCATAACATTATCTCCTTTTTCTAATACATTTAAAACAACTAAACATAACACAATAAATTGGTATAAATAACAATTAAAAATCAACTCACACTACAAATATAAAAGTAATATACAAAAGCAGAATCTAAAAATTACGAAACAACATTACTAAAAAATAAAAATGTGGAAAGCTAACATTCCAACTTACAACACAGTTTGGAAGGCTAACAATTTAGAACTGGCTAAAGTAGTCGAGTTTAATTCATCTCAATTTCAGTGGTAGACGTTTGATACGAGATGATCTGCAAGGAACCTGTATAGAGAAGAACAATGTACTCTGCTGCGGCAAGGATCTGGGCAAAACTTGTGAAGCCAAAGTTTTATGCACAGCAAAGTACTACTCCCATTCTTCCTGGAGGACACATCTCTATTAGACAATGATTCACAGTACTACCTTCACTACTTTTTCTACATTCCACCACTGACCACCTTGAACTTTCACAGCATTTCCACATACTCTTTCAACACTGAAAGGATCACTAACCATCTTCACTGGAATGCCACTGCACAAAATTCCAACACCGTATGACGTTAGTGGAATGTTGGCAGGACATTACCTGTGTGTAACAAGCCATAACAGAGTCAAAGGTCAGGAGTGAGTCATGAAGAGCTTCTTAGAAAGATGGGCACCCCAGGAGCTCTTGATTTCTATGAAAAGGAGATTCACCAAGGGCTGTGAGGGGACTCATTGGCAATGACAGGTGGCACTACACCGAAGACTGATCATTGACATAAGTGCTACTACCTCCAAATCTCCATACTGGCGTTATTGTGCCCAACAACACTTTGGAAGTGAACTTGAACCAGTCGTGAGACCTTGGGGATACTATTAAGAAGGGGGTGGGGTGCTTGTGAATTAATTCAAGATCATATGGATGCTATGCTTTATTTTCCTTTCTTGCTTTTTTCCTGTTGATGGCAGAGAACATTGGTGCGGTGTTCCTGGGGGAGGGTGGGGTTATTCAAGGGCGAAGGTGGGAGGAGGGGTTAAGGATTGTCTTACTCCCTGGATAACTGGGGTAGGTGTCCCAGAATAGGAGATATGTTTCTTGGTATGCTTCTGTTATTTTTTCCTATTGAAAAATCAAAGAAAAATCATTTTTTTAAATAGTACCGTTATAGGCTCCAATTTTTTTTGTTTATGGAAGTTCATCACACTACTCTTTGCAGAGCCTGTGAGACTTGTCCGTCTGAGCCGCAACATTCTGCAGTATCTGGGAACGAGGTGTCTGTTTCCGTAGATAAGTGGATTACTGGGTGTTGAAAGTTGCAGAAAGTTGAAACAAAAACATGGATTTTGGTTTCAAAATCCAGACTAGACTGGTGTGGGTAACTCACCCCTTCATGAGGATTGAGACCTCAAGGAGGTTACATAGAAAACAAAGAATAGTCACAGAAAAATGTCAGTGCGCACCTTCTCTATGCCTATTATCGAATTTAACAATTTAATGCGTTGTTACTAACAAATTGGGCCTTATTACGATGCCGGGCGGACACCGTTGCGGAATCGGGACCAACCGACCTCCAGTCGGCGGTCCCAACTGCAGTATTAGGATACGACCCCACATGGTGCAGTTGCACACCCCCGGCTTCTGCTGCGGTTGGAAACCGCCCGCAGCACAAGCTCCCATAGAGAAATGGGAGTTTTTGTTAATCCCTGCACCGAGGTGCCTCCCACGTGGTGCAAGGATTGACAGGGGGGCACCATATGTGTCCCCCAAACCCCCAACCACAGGCCGCTGCTAGGGGCCCCCAAAGTCGCTTTCCGACAGGCTCTACATGTCAGAAAGACTGACATAAAAAGCCTGCGGGAAACCGACATCGTAATCCCGATGGCGCAAACGCCGCCTTAAGGGATTACGTGCCGGTTCCGACTGGCCAACGGGTTCCTTGAACCCATCGGAAGTTAGCCAGAATGACCGGCCGGTTTCAATTCCGACCGCCGTATTCGTAATACGGCAGTCGGGATTGAAACCGAAGATGTCGGTCGGACCGACATCAAAATCAGGACCATTGTGTTAGCCAGTTCAATGAAATGGGCTTCTTATGGTGAGGCATCATTCTTTTTACTTGGCAATAGAGTGATTAGAGTGACAAAACTGAATTGTTTGTAGAACCCTGTTATAAGACAGTTGCAATTAACTTTTAAATAAAGCCTTACAATTGGACACAATGCTAATATGGAAGAATCCATCTGTTTAGAACTGCTAAACCTGAAACACACTTCTCTTTCTTAGAAAATTAATGTTGTGAATGTCACCCAACATTTTTATGCAGAGTTGCTTTAATACATTTGTATGTTCTGAATTTTGCTGATTCGTTTTTTGTGTTTTTCCTCAGGTTAATGATTGTTTCCTGTGAATGCATGCAGGATTTCCCTGGAGCATCGACTATTAGCATTGTCACCGCTCTAAACCTAGTCATCATGTCATAGACAATTAATACTGCTTAGATGGAGACAGCATGCCAGGAGCACAGAAGGTCATCAGTCAGTAGTACTATTTATTACCTCTAGGGTCCAGGGACATAGCTTGAGGTGGGGTGTTTGGGGTGTAACACCCCCTAATAAAAGTAATTTTGGATAAATAGTTGGGTACAGGTGCTTTCAGTTGGATATTGTGAGATGTCAATCGGATTTCACCAGGGATATTTACATTTACACAGAACAAAATGCACACACACTCCCTCTCTTTCAGTTTTAAAAGTTCTCAAAATATTGGTTATTTTGCAAATTATTGTGTTTTCGCTTTTAGTACTAGCAATCCGCATTCCTCTCTCTTTCCACTGCCCCTTAGGCCCCTCTCATGTACACTGCTTGTCTATAATTTATTGAAACATTATATGCCAGTCTGATTGTTGTAAAATCTGAAGGTCACCTCCCCCCAATTGGGGCTGGCCAAGCTACGCCTCTGTTGGAGGCCATCACACAGTTATAGGGCCTGCTATCTGGATTGAAGCTATTGTAGCCAAGGCCACTGGAATTATGCGGCAGGGGAGGACCAAATGATGCAGCAGGCTTTAGTAAGTTGTACGGCATGTACGGCTAGAAAAGGCAAATTGTGCAGCATAATGCAGAGCATTTTGTGATAGTATTACATTATTATTTTGTTGTTTTTTACATATTAACACTATCACCTTCTTAGTACCAGTCTGTCATCCAAATGCAGCTATCAGCAACAGAAAGATGACCAGTCAACCTTTGCGAAGGGCCTTTTACTGCGCAGCAACACATGTTGCTGTGTTTTTAGTAAATTTTGAACCATTTTAGCTACACACATTTTTTTGGTTAAAATCTGTGGACTATACAGCAGATGATGGATTATGTGGCAACTGCAGTAAATCCATAATTATGCTGAAAACGCCGTGGCCGGAAGATGTCATAATCCAAGTGGCTTCATGAAGTAGAGTAGCATCATACATGATTTAATGCCATTGCAGAATCCTCTAGTTTAGCATTTTTTCATGCTAAATTGTCAATAACCAAAGTCATTGCCTGGCAGCTGATTGGCCCTGATTGTAACCTAGAGCCCTAGACATTATTAACACACTCAGACACCAAGGCCTCAAACCCCATCGGATTTGCAGTGATTGTGCTTGCATTTGCTTAGCATTCTATCAGCAGCGACTAAGGTGGAGAGCGTCGTCCCACTGCTTTTCAGCAGTGTAAAAAAGGAAAAATAAAATGATAATAACACAATGTTATTATCATTTTATTTCTGCGTGCTGAAGCCAGTTTTGGGGTGGGCGGGGCTTGGCTGTCCCCACAGCCAGCAGGGGGAAGAGTGTTGGGCACTCTCTTAAGTGCGCATGACGGTTTGGCCGGCTGTCTTGGACCGGCCAAACAGTCATGCGCGCTTAGCATGTTCTCCACCTGGCTGTATTGCACAGCCTGGGTGGAGAACATGCACAGGCTCCCAGCCCCAGTCTGAGCGCCAAACCACAGCGCTCAGACCAATCACAACGCAGCTATCATACTGGTGACACCAGCGTCGTGATTGGCTTAGGGGAGCCTTTGTGCTTCCTGCTTTGGGACTCGTCAGGAAGAGAAGCTGAGGATAGACGTCATGACGGAGGAGAGACTGCGGCCGTGAAGTGGTAAGTGTTATATATATTTTTTCAATCCCCTCCACCCGCGCCGTCACCCCGATCCATGCCAGCTGCTGCTGCAATATATACAACTCAGTAAATAGATGAACCTAACGCAACCATTGAAAACAGACCACTGGAGGTTACCCGTAGACCCAGTAGAGACCTGGGTATTTATTTGAAAAGTTTTATATAGCGCTGGCTAGACCCGGAGGTATCAGAGCGCTTTACATGAGGTAGGACATTGTTTCAGAACATTGTTACATAGTTACATCAGTTGCTGACGCATGCATAACAGAAAGGGAAACAGTATAACATAGTTACATGAGTTACTAAAGCATAGCATAACATAGAAAAAAACGGCTAGGGGGAAAGAACTTCAGGGGACAAAAAAGTCATGCTGGAAATGGGGAGGCAGTCAAAGAATCACGGAGGGAGGAGGCGGGGGAGGGAAAAGAAGCACAACGGGGAGACGAGGATAACAATGTCCAATGTCCGGCTGGGTCGGTGACGGCCGAGGGGTGAACCAGAGCCAAACTCCTCTATAACTGCATAGGACAGCTCCACCGGGCATCGGCCAAGGTTGCTCGGGCACCGCGGTAAGTACAGACAGTTATGGTTTCCGCCCAGGGGGCATTGTCAAAAAGTTCCATCGAGAGCACCGGTCACGGTGTTACTGGGAGGCGCCGTTCTTCTCAGTTCTTCTAATTATACAGTTCTTCTTATTATACAGCATAGGATTTCAGGAGGATTTCATGAGGCTAGTATGAGGCCTGGTTATCAGTGTCTCTATGTGTCACCATCTATTCTCCTTTTCTCCTATAGCAAGGTTCATTTGGTGTTTGCGTGGTTTTAGTATAAGGCTTTCCTAGGTTCGTCTGTATTTGTGAGGACAGTGTCAGAAGCCTAGTTGATAGAGCCAGGTTAATAGAGCGAGCTGAAAGATGGTGTGGCTGGGTGCTGGGTTACACTCCTTGACCACTGCCATTTTATGGTTCGTAAATGGCCGTCATGTTAGGGCTCTTGTTAGAGTTAGATTTCCTGCTGTGCACAACACATTGTGTCAGCAGTTCAACAGTTTAGCAGCTCAACAGCCTAGATCAGATCGCCTCACAACCCGGTGAGGTCTAGACCGAGGTGCGCAGATCGGGGTGATCGTGGAGATGATTCGATGCAGCGATGGGTTCCCCAGCAGGCAGACATTCAGGCAGAAACAAGACTGTCACAAACACTGCAAAACAGCATGATAAGTCTTATCCATTCAAGCCCATACGTTGTCCAAATCAAGGCGCGCAGACCGCGGTGTACTTTAGTAGAAGCGACGTGATATTTGTGATCGGCCGCCTTTCTAGAAGTCGCGATCGGGCGCCATGTTAGGGTCAGGCAGTCAGGCAGGTATACATTGGCCGAAATCAGTGGTTAGCAGTTAAAAATCAGATCCAATTAAGCCCATTTAAGAACAGATCACGGTGATCTTTAGTTTTAACTGAAGCAACTGGCTTTCCGTGTACGGCCGCACTTCTAGGGATCACGATCAGCCGCCATGTTAGGGTCAGACAGGCAGATACCCGCTGGCCGTAATTAGAAAAGACATCAGCCCGTATTTGCAAGACTTGCAGGCAGCCTTACTTGTGTGATGATGTTGCCGTCCGCAGTCTAAAATCAGCAGTTCAGGTTTTGGGTTGACGGGTCCTGTTGAAGAAGTCCGCAATTAGAATTAAATCGAGGGGGATTGTAAAATACAGAAGGGAAAAGTCCATAGATCCCCAATGGAGAAAAAGGTCAAGGGGGGAAGAATCCCGGGGAAAAAAAACCTTTGCGTCGGCAGAGTCCTGGGGGCGCAGGGGGGCTGCCGCCATCTTCAGGGCAGACATTGCTGTCCTCCCCGTGGCTGTTCTCGGGGTACAAACCGCAGTCGTCCTCCTCGGGCAGGGGAGCGCAGTCCACCGGGCACAGCCCGTCGACCTCCTGGCTGGCACAGTTCAGCGCACGATGACCGCGGAGCTCCCGCTCCCGGCACCATTCCGACGGCCGCAGCCTGCTGTCCTGGGCAGGCGAAACCGAGGGGCAGCGCCTGCTCTTCTTGTCCTGAGGGGAGACCTCCAGGACTCCCTCACTGGGTAATTAGTGTATATACCAAACATCAACGTCTCAACAGGTAATAATAAAAGTCAGTTTCAGAAAGCATGCACAATAGTTGCAAGAAGGAGGAGACAGGGAGGTATTAATGGTTATTGCAACAAATGCAAAGAGCAGTCTATATTTGAAATAAAGTGGATGAAATCAATGGCGGCACTATATTACAATAGATGTACATGTAACCTATACAAACTTGTGCACGTGTGCTCGTGAAAAAACCAGGTGAGCGGCACATGTGACAAGTGAAACAGCAAAAAACGGCGCAAAGGAAACAATAATGACAATATATACAAAGACTTTTATTTGTGGTTCTAATTCATTTACAAGAACTTACAGGAGATAGGTCATTTGCTGACCCACAGAGGTTGTGCCAAAAATTGCGCTGGGTGGTCAACAGTGTTTCGACCTGTAATTAGTTCAGGTCATCTTCAGGACCTGGTTACAGATTTTTAAGTGCTACTTAGTTGTAGGGAGGAGATTGCCATGAAGCGATCAATAGTTGCACCCTGGTAATGATGTGCAGGGGAACATGAGCACAACATCTGTGTAGGTGCCCACGAAGGAAACAGGAGGGGCTGTTCAATTAGTGATGCCAATTTTAGGCGAGCGTGGGCTTGGAGGAGTCTTCATGTGGTCCGGCATGTATGTGAGGGAACCAATTTGGAATGGCAATGGTGAATAGGAACTGGTGTCGAAAGGAGGACGTACTGTAACGAAAACTGCTGAGTAGGTCTCGGGAGGTCAGTCTAAGGAGGTCGACCAGTGGAGGTGAGATCCTCTGGTTGCCACAGCTACTTCAGCATGAGTCCTCCTCTCAGACTAAAACAGACGTTTTGCTCATCTCGTGCAGCGAGCAGGAAAAAACAGGCATCAGACAGAAACTCTTCTGTAGGCAACCCGAAGTACATCTCTGCACCATTACTTCTGGTCTGGTACACTGGTGCTATGCCTGTCTCCTCGCGCCCCTTCATTATGTGCTCTACATAGAGTAAGTCTGTGAGCATGGATATCAGACAGTGAGGAGGGAACCTTATGCCTAGTATCGAAGGAACATATGGCCACCGGCTCCTCTGTCCACAGTAGCTGACATGGACTAAATGGCTGCATGGCTACCCCTACAAATATTTGCTGCCAAGCAAGACGCCTTACTCTCTGTGTATCAATACTGTCCCCCTAGACAGGTGCGCTGAGCCCCACGCTTTTTAACCTTTATGTTAAACCTCTGGCGGTCCTGGCGAGGAGTAGAGGGCTTACTATTGTATCATATGCTGATGATACACAGCTGGTAGTCGCTCATGCGGACGACACCGTGGGGGCAGCATCAAAGTTTCAGAACGATCTCCTCCCAATCCACATGAGACTGCAGTCAAGCAGGAATCTCTTTAGAAAGCTGATCAAAACAAGGCTCTTCTCTAAGCTCTAGGCCTGCCAAATCTGGTGGATGGCTATTACCTCAGCGCCAAGACGCCTCGGCATTAGAGCGCTTTTATAAATATTTCAGTCAGTCAGTCAGTCAGTTGTCGCCGAGTGGATGACTGCCAACTGTCTCCAACTGAACTCTAGTAAGTCAGAGGTTCTGCTGGTGGGAAAGGATCAAGAGCTGTGGGGGGGAACGGTGGTGGCCGGCCATACTGGACTGTGCACCTACTCCTAAGCAGGTGGTGAAAGATCTTGGTGTCTGGGTCGATTCGGCCCTCAGCTTTCAGTTTCAAACCAAGAAAGTTGCAGGGACCTGCTTTGGCATACTTCGGGGGCTCAAACCACTGCTTGGGTTTTTTGACCCGTCCATCAGGCAAATGATTATTCAGGCCTCCATTTTATCAAGACTGGACTATGCCACTGCACTGTATTTAGGGGTAAATAAGACCGAAACCCTGAGACTACAGCGAGTTCAAAACACTGCGGCTGGAACCCTTTTGGGTCTCCCTAGAACCTGCCCCACCTCTAGGGCAATACGTCGCCTAAACTGGCTGCCTGTTGCCAGCCGAGCTGAATTTAAGGTCCTTTGCACTGCGTTTACAATTCTGAAATCTTCCTCTCCTGGCATCCTGTCAAATTTGCCTTCACTCTATTCTCCTACGCGCCAACTTCGCTCGACGGGACAACATCTGGCGACTGTGCCTCGAATGAGGAGGGGGCGATCGGGCGGGTGCTCTTTCCGTTTACTGGCTACCAAGCTTTGGAACACTTTGCCATTACCCATTCGTGCCATGAACAACTACATGGCCTTTCGTAGGGCCATCAAAACTCATCTTTTCCCCTCACTCTAAGTGCCTCCTTCTGGTTACCAGCCCCTATGTTCTGCTTCAGCGCTGGGACGCCTCTTTACTGAGGCAGCTGTGCGCTATACAAAACATGCTAACATAACAGATCAAACTGTGCCATATTGTGTACCTTTAAACTTTTTTGAAGCAGTTTTATGTAGCGTGAACTTGGCCAATGGACATGCTTTACATGAACACCAGTTACATGACATAAGGTCAGAGTCATTTTTTTTAGGCATGCCCAGAACCACAAGATGTTGAGCTGATGCCGGGACTCAACTCTGCGACCTCAATTATGAGGAATTGTCATAGGGCAGTGCCACAAGTCTTCCTGCACTGCCCTACGCAAAAGTGAAAGGGAAGGAATGCACCGTTTTTATGAGATATGGTGCATTCCTGTCCTTTACCCCTCTGCTGGCGCACAATTTACTGCCTAGCGCCAACATAGGCACCCTAGCACCATGGTGCAAGGTGCCTCTATTGCAAACAGAATTTTTTTTGTGCCGGAAGGGGAACCTTCCGGCACAAAACAATCCCGAAAGGCGTTTTACTCTTTCTATGTCTGCTGCAGAGTGCAGGACACATGGAAAGAGGAAAAAACGAGGAGAAATAAAAATATTTCTCCTCGTAACGCCTGCTCTGGGGAGGCGTAAGGTTTTGGCGCTGCCAAAGGTTTACAAGATTAAGTAAATCTGGGGCAGCGTCAAAATCCATGGGTGTTGCGTGGGAAAACCCATCGCAATGCCCATGGAACGCCTCCTTGACACAGAGTAAGGCAAGGCAGTGACTTGCGCTACTTTGTCTTACTCCATATCTATGAGGCCATACAAAGCCATGAAGAGTGGCTTTGCGTCACCTCATAGATATGATTGAGAGGCTTGTACTGCTGAAGAGTCAAAATAAGTGCCGCTCAGGCAGCACAAGCCTCTCGTAAATAAGCCTCCTGCTTCTCTAATTCCAAAGTCGGCAGCTCTGGCCATAATATCAGGCGCTGGGTAAGTGCTGCAGCAGCTCTCAAACTAGTTTCCGGTCCTCTTTCTATCTAAACAAAATACAGTGGAGAGAGTGTTGTGGCACTGAAAGAGACTGATAACAGTAATGTATGGATTTTCATACGACTCTAAAAACTGAAAAAGAGCACATTATGGCATAGAGTACCAGCAGCTCTATGAAATGCCCATCAAGGTTTGCAGCCATTATCCATCTAATACAGTTTGCATTATTAAAAATTATTTTTTATGAACAAAAACAATTCTCAGCTCAAAGAAATTAACCAATTAAATAGGTTAGATAAGTTAAAAAGTGACTTTTTATTTAAAAGTAGTGTAGCTAGTAAAATACACTAAAATGACTAAGAAAGCTTGGCTTTTCTGCCTTGAAACTTACGGGTGTAGATACGAACTACCATTATCAAGTGGCCACACTATTGTGACTAAAATATCAAGGGCCAAAATATTGGCAGTAAGATATGTATAGATTTTCTATACCTAACTCCACATATATTTACCGTAAAATATATATATATATATTCAAGTTATGTAGATGTGGAGTTAAGAGCAGTAACTATCTGCTTACCTATATGAACTTCCCTCCTATCTGAAGCCTCAAATAATGTTTCCAATAAGAACTTTTTTTACAGCCATGGCAGATCAAAGCTTATGCCAAAATCACCAAAATGCTGTTTGTATCAGAAAGATTCTTGGACTTTCCAAAAGCAAAAGACAAAATGTATGATCTTGCAGCCTCAGTGCGATGATGTATTTATAACCTTGTAAGGTTTTAGGGACAGATTCATGTTTGTGGATGATAATAAATCCATAGGGCGATCGACTGATGGAATTTATTCCTCTTTGGTAGGCATATGGTGGAGAAAATTCCACTCATTGAACCACCTCAATATTTAGTATTTTCTTCAAAAAATTGAGGATTTTACGTCACCTCCCTATTCTAAATTAGGCCCAAAAGCTCTTAACCTGTAGTACTGGAAAGATAAAAGAATACCCACCATCATGAAATAACTTAGGGCCTGATTTAGATCTCGGCAGATGGGTTACTCCGTCACAACGGTGACAGATATTCCATCCGCCGAAATATAAATCCCATTATATCCTATGGGATTTATAATTCAGTGGACGGGATATCCGTCACCGTTGTAACGGAGTAACTCGTCTGCCGAGATCTAAATCAGGCCCTTAATCTACACCAAAATGGTTCTACTATTCTGTGATTAAAAACTGAAATGTGTGTATTTCTTGTGCTGGCCCCTGTAATTTTCACAGCATGTGTGATTTAACATTTAGGTACACATCAGGAAGCACAGTGCAGGTCCTAAATATGCAATAGACAGATAAGTTGTGAATGTACACAAGCAAATCCTCATTGGCTAGGTTCTCCATTGCTCCTACTGTCTTGTATGGGGAGGACAGGCACAAGGTTATAAAGGTGCGCTTCCCATGAGTGCACATCTGGCCCAAGTTAGTGGCATAGGCAGTAATGCCAAATTGAATTGTCAGAATCATATTCCTCTGGAAATTTGCACAGTACTTTCTTACCGACCACCCGCTTCGAGAAAATGATGGAAAACAACAAAGAATTATTTATCTGTTTATTGTTGAGTTTCTTGATTAATTGCAGGTGGTGGTCCATGTGAAATTTGGTGGAAAGGTGTAGGTGCGGAGGGAAAAATGTTAGTTTGTAGAGATGGTGTAGGGGAAGTCGTTATTCATAATGGAGATCGGAGATCGATATATCTATGCCATAAGGGTGAGGGTTGTATTATGTGTAGGTTATTGTGCCCAGCTAGATGTGAATATATAGTCTCTAGGGCTCCCAATCCAGCAGGTATTATCAGTCGCGGCTGCTGCCTGGAAGCAGCAGTGGGGTGGGTGGGGGGATGAGGTGAGGAGATCACTTAAAAAACAAAAATCACTTACCTCCTGGCCGGCTGCCGCCGCCTCTCCTGCGCCCTGTTCCTGGCTTCTTGTGGGAAACAGGAAGCACCAGGGCTCCCACGCTTACCGCAGCCAATCACAATGCTGCAATGCAGCGTTTTGATTGGTCTGAGCGCTGTGACATGGCGCTCAGCCAGGGGCTGTAGGGGTGGGCATGTTCTCTATGCAGGCCCGTAATGCAGCCTGCATGGAGAACAGGGAAAGTGCGCACAACTGTTTTGGGCAGCCCGAAAGGGCGGACCAAACAGTCATTGCACACTTAGGAGGGGTAGTCCCACTCCTCCCCTTCTCTTTAGCCCCGCCCGCCCCATCACGCAAGCTGCCGCAGCAGGAGGACAAAATAAAATGATAATAGCACTAGTTATTATCATTGTATTTTTTCCTTTCTTTTGCTGCTTCAAGGCAGTGGGGCGACACTCCTCCGCCTTAGCGGAGGACCCGCCACTGGGTATTATTTCTCAGGAATGGGGTTCTTGGCTGGTGGCAGCAGTTTCCCCAAACCCCCCCTTGCCTCTGTCCCGATACAGAGATACAGGCTGTTCTCGGCAAACGCAGCAGCCTCTCACACACAGTGTTTGGATCTTGATGATCAGCTGCCTGCAGGGGCTTGATGAGGCTCTTTTCCTCTTCTTCCTGGTAGTGTGATGAATTGTTAACTAAAGGTGCTAATATTGATAGATAATTACTTTCCTTTCAATCTGCACTAGGCTCGCCAGACCTACATAATTCCCAGGCAATTCATTCCTTTTCAATAGGTTGTCTCTGGGCTTGGATCAGGTAGGGCATTTCATATCTCATTGCCAGATGGAGCAGTAGATTACAGGTACAATTAGGCAATTTATCAATTAATCTGCAGGGGGGTAAGCTTATGATTTAGTGTAGTGTTTTTTTTTTTACTTTTGGTTGTTTGTATCTGAATTCACTTTTATTTATGTCCAGTATGAATATTTATGTTAAGCAAAGTGATGGGGTTTGTAAACTGTGTTCTGTATAAGACAAATGAAATGTGCCAGTGCAACTTTAATGCTGCCTTTCTAATTGTCAATTTACTTTGGAGCAGAGTTTATAATAATAATAATGCATATGTACTTACAGACATTAGACATTATGGGGCTTATATATCAACGGGTTGTGTTGCCCTTGCGCCACACAACAGGGTGCAAGAGCGATGAAACTCTTAAGTTAGATTTATCAAGCCACTCAAGGCAACCTTGTGTGGCCCTGCGTGAAGTGGCGTAACATAAGCCCCTGCAACCTCAGCGGTGCCGGGGGGGGGGGGGTGATATCTTAGCAAAAGTGGTAGGTGGGGGGCCGGGTAGGGGGCTCCCTCGATGTACTTTGCAGGGGGAGCCCTCAATTTTGTTACGCCACTGCCTGCGTGGCTTTATAAATCTTGAGTAATGCAATTCAGGACAAATAGCTGCGTTGCGTTACTCTGCCCCAGGGAGGTGTTCCATGGGTGGAGCGTGGGTGTTCCCATGCACCACCCATGGATTTTGGGGCATTCCCAGATTTAACATTACTGGTAGACCTGGGAATGCGTCAAAATGCTATGCATCACCCGGGGAGGAGTAACGAGGAGAAATATCTTTATTTCTCCTCATTACTTCCTCTTTCTATGTGTGCAACATTTTGCAGCACACATAGAAAGAGGAGAAGGCTTCAGGGGATTGTTTTTAAAACAATCCTACTTACAAAGCAGGTGCAAGGGGGCCTGTTTTGGTGCTAAGCAGCACATTGTGCGCCAGCCCTGGGAAATGACAGGAATGCGCGGTGTAATGTTAAATATGTCTCATTCCTGCCCTTTCCCTATCACGCAGCGCAGCAAGGTGGCTTGCTGCGTGATTATTTGATTAAAATGCCCATAGGTTGCCTACCACTGAGTGCATACGTTTTGACTCTGTCTTGCCTGACTCCGCCCCTTTAACCCCACCTCCGTAGTGTCCCTATTTTAGGGTTCCCACAGTTATTGTTTCCCACTGGCCTCTATTATAAGGTTCTTTATGTTGGTTAGAAGTCTCGATGCTCCTGTGCAAATCGTCCGCGCGCTGAAGGAATTTCGGATTTCTTAGTGGACAATCAACTGCACGCGCTAAAGGTCAACAGATTGCACGTAATGTTGTTCCGCTCTTTCCCGACTCCCAGGGGAGTCCGCGCGATAATAAAACGGTGGACCATCAGGATTAAAGCTCGCTCCCTTCCTGCCGCGTGCTGTGGCTGTGTCTTTTGTATGTAAACTCTTTCATGCTTGCATAAAACTGCGCATAATACCATGAAAAGTGCATCGATTAGAGCCAGGCCACCATGTGCTCAGTCACACTTTATTAAGCACAAAGGAATTGCTTCTGCATCTGAATAAGCTCAAATTCTTGCTGCGCGGTAAAGAGCGAATTACCTCGTGAGGATAAAATTAACGCACCTCACAGACGGCAGGGATTTGCAAAGTGGGTTGCAAGCGTTCTCTTTTGCAGGCTCGGCTGTTGTTTACGGCTTAGCAAAAGTTGTATTGATTGGTTAAAATTATGCCGGTTTTCTTTCAATCTCAGACTCTTTCACTCAGTTCTGTGTAACAATCCGCGTTCTCTTGACCTTGGGCTTTTAGATCTGCAGAATACAAAGTCGGTGTAAAGATGCTCTTGAAAGGGAAGCATGAGAGAGCGAGTTCATTTGTCATTCTTAGTGCATGGTACTCTTCAGAAAAGCCACATAAAGGCCCCACAAGGAATGTGTACTGGTATCTGAATAAAAAACTCAGCTAGGTGACATTATGTGGATATACAGGAAAACAAAAGATGTATGTGCTGCAATGTAGAAACAATAATATGCCTTGTACTCTTAAAAGCAATAAAAAAATGGGTATATAAAAAAAAGAGAAACAATACGAGGTGTATATTTTTGTAGAGTCTCTGTGAACCAAATCACTTCTAGGCACTGCCCTGGATTTGTTAATGATTTAACCGGTGTGACTCTTTCTTGATTCGGAAATAGTTGGTCCTTTAGTGTCTCATGAAACACTGTGATCAACAAATTTATCCAAAGTTTAGTCCATATCCTAAGTAGCAACCCTGAAAACTGACACACTGAGATTTAGGGACCAATTTTGGTGGAATTTTAAGAAAAGAGTAGAGACAGACTTGAAAAGGCAAATAATTTAAACCATACTTTAGGAAGAATTCAAAATATAAATACTGATGTGAGTTCATAAGTGAGAAGTAGGTGTAGATGAATGTCGAAGCCTCACAGCATTATTGATTGATCACAGTCTGCTACACTTCCACCTGGCCTGGAACAGCCCGAGGGGAGTAAACCTAATGGGAGAATAATGGCAAAGCCGCGATATAATCTACTTCTGCCTAGATTACATCCCGACCGTCCATATCTGCCATCTTTATCTATATATAGAAACTCTTACCAGGCTTAAAGTGTCTGCTGGTTTGGTGCAGTGCTTAATTTGAGCAAGTAGGGGCGACCGGCATTTATTTTTGGGGACCGGCACTTATTTTGCCATTTAAGACGTTTACAGAGAGCAATAAAAGCATAAACACATAAAGCGGAAAGATGGAGGAAGAGAAAGACAGAAGAGTGGCACAAAGTGAAAAAGCAGGAACCTGCAAGAGTGAGATAAAGGGGCAGGGAGTGTCTGGTAGTGGATTAAAGAGGCCTGAGGTGGATTCAGGAGTACAGAGCCTTGGTGTTTGGCACGCCGACATTTAATTGCCCCGGCTGTGACCTTCCGAACAGAGCTTCGGGTACTGGCACTCATTCGTTTATAAATTAAACACTGGTTTGATGTTCTGGAGAAGATCGTAGTTGGGCCATGCAGAGCACAAACCCATGCTAACTTATTGGCAACACTTTCTCTGTCTGCCAAAGCTGCACCCCTGAGGCCGTCTTTCACTGCTGTGCCTGTACACACTGTTCCATAACAGCTGGTTTATGCTGGATCTTTCTTATATTAGCGTGTTTAAAGTTACCAGTGGCACAAGTGAATTGTTTGTCAACTGGCATATTCTTCCATAATTTATGGAATTTTGTGTTACTCTCATATTGCGCAATTCCAGAAATTAGGCCATTTTGCCATGGTGTGTAATTTCAAGTCCATTAAGGCAAAAATCTTATCGCTGAGCACTGGAACATAAATTAACATAAATGTTTTCAGCGCTTGTGATTTTTGCGCTTATTTGAGCCCAAATAGAGACCAAAATGGGCACGAGGACGCATTTTGCACTAGAGTTCAGTGTTAAATGCCAGATCTGAATTTCCGATAATTTCTCAGAATTTTGTGTCATATTTTTTTCAAAATTTCACATTATTATACAAAAGGAAACTACAAATTTCACACATCCATAGTTATCTCCCCTGTTGCCCAGTTGTAATTTATCACTGGTGTGTTCCTTAACATTGGTGTGCCAAAAGCATCCCCTCTGTTGAGCTGCTCCGAGGGCATTTATGGAATTTCCAACTTCTGAAGTCCCGTGACGGATGGAAGTTCAGGTACCTTATACCCTGCAAGCATACTAGTCCTGCTTTCTGGAACTTGAACTGTTTCAACTACACTTACGTATTTTTTTACCTCGGTGCAGTGGGCCAAAAACCCAGTGTGGCTTAACTCCTTGTATCTGCAGATCTGATTCCTCCTCCATGAAATAAGCAGAAATGTCGCCGGTTATTTGGGGTAGTGTCGGCCACTCCAGCCTACAGTATAGCAGCCCAGGCTTGGGTTTCTAACTCTCCATCTCTATCTGTCAAGTTTAACAAAGTCCATAAAATATAACCTGTAGTGGATGCAGTTCAGATATTGCACATAGGCCCTGTGGCACAGTGAGCAGCAAGGTGCATATGAATTATTGCTGTTCCAGGTCTACAGCTCGTTGAGATATTGACTTTTATTCTGAAATTCCCTTACAAAGATCACTCTGGTGTCAATCAAGTGTGTATTGGTGCAATTTTGCACAGTATTACAACAACCAACTTATTACTGTATCTACGAGAGTAGGCAGCAAACCCATTGCCCCCTTATTGGAAATTTACAAACTAAAATGTCTACCTGTTCTCACTTATGGGGCAAGAATTTTGGGGTACAGGGATTGCAGTAACCTACAGTGGGAGGAAAAACGCTTTTGTAGGCAGTTACTTGGCCTTAGCCCAGTGCTTAATTTGTAAACAAATAAGTGCCAGGGCCTTCGTGATGAGGCCACCGCAGTTTGCACCACACATTGCCAGTGCCTGTGCTGCCAATAAAGGAACTTACACAACTACTAACCATCACACTGCTACAAGTGTAAGAATTCAGACTGTTCAAGGCCCCCAAGCTTTAAAAATGGTTTGGGTGGCTGGTATTAGTTGTTTTAAACATGCATTGAATTAATAAATAACTATTTTCCTACTCATCTTTAAATGAGCAGCTGTTCCAAGTGCCGGTGCCAGCAATTAAGTGCAGGTGCCGAGCACCAGAAAGCACCGGCTCAAATTAAGCACTGCCTTGGCCCGGGCAGTTCACAATACTTCATACATGATGAACTAGGTTTGTCCTATGTCTCAGATCTGGTGGGGCTTGCCCCTCTTCTTTTATGGATGGACATCTATCTGGAGTAACCCTGGGGCCTCCCTCAAGCACGAGATTATTGAGGATTGTCTGTTTTGTGACTATGGTTTAAGTATCCCATGGCTGAATTACTTACAAAAAACCTTGAAAGCCATTGGCAGACCTGACCTGTTCTCTAACCGGGAATCTATTTTAAAGGGGGAATCCCAAAAGCAAAAGACCTGTTTTTATCTAAGGAAGTATCAAATAGGGAAGACAAGATCATGAGACCTAATATACGAGAAGTGATGGGTCTACAATCGACAGTAGGGGGTAGAGCCGTATTTGTTATATTTCAACAACATAAGGGTGAGAGCTTTAACCCTAAAAACCTCGTGCTCTGTCCCTGTGGTGACTTCTCGCCCCACACCCACGCAAACTGTATGTTTTATTGTAAATTCTATGAGGTTCCTGGAAAATCCTTATTATTACCAATACTTACAAATTTGGGCTTTCGTCAATACAAACCAGCCTTATACATCCTACGGATGGTCCTGAACCCCCAAGTCACTTATTCGGTGGGCGCCTTTTTGAAACATGCACTTTAGTGGCGCAATTCTATTGCTTTTTAGGACTTTTTAAGCTGATTAGATTGTTTTTTATACTTTTACTGAACCTTCATGTATCTCTTACTTACTATATTTATTGTGTATGGGTCAATCAAATTACTGTGCTTTATTCATATTTAATGATGAATGTAAACTGATGCTTTTAAATTTGTCTCTTGCACTAGTATGATTATATTATATATTCAAAATAAAGTATTATTGATTGAACGAATCAACTTATTCACAAATGGCATTTCTAACGACCAACAATTGGAAAAAAAGGATGCTTTGCAATGCTCGGTCAGAGCAAAAGTTAGTATTTAATTGTGTGGGATGTAAAATTCAAATGACACCAATTTAAAATTGCATGATACTGAGGCAATCTCAGTGATAAGACCTCTTCTACCACCCTTATGCCGATCCAAAACAGCAACCAATACGTAAGTCTGGCATGAACCAATATATACATACTCATGAGGATGCCAGCACACAGCCCCAACATTGTGCTCTCAGATTTCATCTGTATAGCTCTAACAGGCGTTGGTAAAGCCAATCAGTCTCATGTTGGCTGCTATCTTTTGGATTTATAAATGCTTGTTTTGCCATTGTTTTTATAAAACATATTGTTGTGGAACTGCCCGGCCCTCAGCAATATTAAAAAAAAAAAGAATTGGGAAAAAAAACAAAAAATATTTTTTTGTCTCAAAAACCCCACTTTGCATAGTAGTCTAAGTCACTGAAGGGAACTACTTTTTATTCAGATGTGCTCCTTGTGATAGAGCAGAATGCCATCACTCAGTGACGTTAGCCAATGGTTGAAGTGGGCTGACCCAATGCCCCGTTCTGTAGTGGGTAGAGGAAAAACCTGAATGACACAACAGCAAACCAGTAGATGGAGAGGGCCGTGTGGAAGACCTCTTTATTATACTATGTATACATATATATATGTAAATTTACTAAAATCGAAAGGTCTTGGCTAACACCAGACCCAATTAGTGCATAAAATAACTTTACTTGTGTGCATTTATCCATATTGTTAACAAATGATTTACTCAATGGTGCATTTAGGAGGCATACTAGCCTCATGGCAATTAAAGTGAAGGGATGAAATGAATTTGTGAAAAGGGGATTTTGCCTATGTAGTGACCTTAAATATAACTTTGTAATGTATGACTCTCATTGAGAGCGTCTATCATTTGTTTCAGTTTCTGAGTTCCATAACTCTCACTGGCAGACTTCAGAAAGAGACTCAAGACCTGGCTCTTCGACGAAGCAGCAGCAGGATGCCATAATGCAGCATTGTCAAATATTTAATGCACAATTGTGGTTGGTGCACAGTGCAAGCGTGCACTTTTTAATGCTGATAATGGTCTTAAATGGAGTAAGTAGTTGAATGGCTGACTGTCAGTAGCGGATGGTGGTGGGAGTGCCGCCGGGCGCTGACGTGGGGCGGGAGACGGGCAGGGTGGGGGGTAGTAAACTACGGATTACGGCCGATTACAGGTAAATACACATAAATAAATAAAACGAATTTCGTTTCTCGCGCTGCATCGCCAAATGCGATGCAGCGCGCGCAACGAAATTCGTTTTATTTATTTATATGTGTACTTACCTGTAATCGGCCGTAATCCGTAGTTTACTACCCCCCACCCTGCCCCTCCCCCGCCCCACGTCAGCGCCCGGCGGCACTCCCACCACCGACCGCTACTGCTGACTGTGCGTCATGCAAGAGACCTGGGGAAATGTCAAATAATAGGACAGCATAATTGAACATAAACGATGTTTAAAAGTAATTCAAAACATCCCATTTTGATGCACTCGACCTTGAATGTGAGACTTTATTATTTCGAAGTTTCTTCACAGTGTGTTTGACGAGTTCTTTGTGTTTCTCTCTATTTTTCACAGAGAGTTAGCCTTTAAAACTGCTTAAAACATTAGAGATCGGTTGAACTGGCCATCAAGATTAGAGCATAGCCTAGTTTCTGAGACTGGCCTGCTTGACAGGCCTATATGGTCGGGTTTATTGAAAACCTGGACACATCATTCGATAAACAAACATGTATTATATGTACATACAAAACAAAGTAGTAAAATGAGTTAGCATTTTCTTTTTTTACATTTTTTTTTTATTGAAAATAAAAATTGACGATACAACATTACGGAGACATCACTTACATCAAATCAATAATAAGGACAGATCTATAGTGTTGCGCATCGTAGAGCATGTCATGAAGCAATACAGTACTAAGAAGACATAAGAAATGCAAAGAGACAAGTATACCGTACAGATCTTAAAATGAATAGGACTTTACAAACAATAATCAAAAAAATATATATACACGTTATGACTCAGTGAGTTAGGTGGGTTCCATGATTAACAGTGCGCGGTGAACCAGTCCAAGATTAGTGGTGGTGGTAAGGGTGTGCATGTGATATCCATCTTGCAGCCAGGGGAGGTGCACTGAAGGGAGCACCGAACCGTAAAGTGTATTAGGAGACCTGACCATAATCGACTCAGTATGCGGGGGGCTGATGGTGTAGGAGTAGCCTGTGACGTGTGAAGCGTGCTTTGTAGGTATGTGCGGTAGATGCACCAAATGTCACGGGGCCTGGAGGTTGGAGCGAGGCGTAGATCTCAGATTGTACATTGCAGTACGCCATACTCCGGAGCCAGGCCGACCCGGTCGGGCGAGCTCTTACCCCCCAGAGGGTAGCTATCTCGCGCTTCGCCAGTAGTAAGGCAATCGCTGTAAAGGGCCTGTAGCACAGTTTAATTCGTTGAACCAGTCCCAGCAATCCCAACTCCGGAGAGGGCACCAGGGGCGTTTCTATTATTTGAGCTAATACAGCAAACACCTCCTGCCAATATGCTAAAATGAGGGGGCAGGACCAGGACATATGAGCAAAATCGGCATTCAAGGCATTACACTTGGGGCAATTCGTTTGCTTAGAAGGTTCAAATTTGGCTAGTTGGGTAGGGGTTACGTAAATTCTGTGGATGAATTTAAAATGGAGCAATTTATGCCTATGGTTAGGGGACACCCTGTGGGTTTGCTCTAGGCAGTAGGCCCATTCCTTGTCATTCAATGGATGCCCAATGTTGGCCTCCCAGCGTTGCCTGGCCCCGTCATCCCGTCCTACCCGGAGCGCCATACACGCCTTATACAGTTTTGTGACCAGGTGTGATCCAGTGTCGTCGGCTATGAGAAGGGTGAGTGGGGGGGAAGTTGTCGTAAGGGGCAGGGTAAGTGGGAAATGTAGTGCAGAGCGTCCCCTGAAGTCGGGCCACATTAAGAGAGTCCACGCCAGTGAGCCCAGGAAGCTGCGTCAAATCAGACAGTTTGCGCGCCTGACCATCCGGGAACAGTGACCCGAAGGTGTCGAGCCCTAGCTTAGTGAAAGTGGCAAGCACCCCTTTATCAGTGGTGAGAGGTAGAAACGGGTTATTGGCGAGTGGGAGCGTGGCCGAGTAAGGGGACCAGACCTGTATAGTCGATTTAGTTTACGCCAGACCCAACATGTAGTGGACAGAGGTTGAATGTCATGCGCATCAAGGGGGACTCTCTTTGGGAGTAGGGACGCCACAGGAGTCAGAGCAGCTAGTTCCTTGTCCATTTTGGTGTAGGTTATTTTGGCGTCAGGATGAAACCGGTGGTGAGCAAATTGTGCCTGTGCTACCAGAAAGTACAGTTGAGGGTCTGGAACCGCAAACCCCCCCCCCGGGCATATGGGAGGATAAGGGTATCCCAAGCCACCCGTGGTCTACGGCCAGCCCAGATCAAGCGGATAAGGAGGCCGCGTAAGCGGGTAAAAAACGCTTTGGTGAGCGGGATTGGTATGGTGCGGAAATAGTAGAGGAAACGGCGCAGTACCTTCATCTTTATGAGGGCGATACGGCCGGCCATGGAGAGAGGCAACTGTATCCATCTTTCTATTTGCGAGGTAAGTTGGTCAATAGCAGGCCCGTAGTTCAGCAGTATGACCTGGCCCTTGTCTCTATGCAGTTGCACCCCAAGGTATTTAGTGGTCTCCCGGTCCATTCGCAGGGGGTACTCTGCCCCGTCCGTCGCCGCCGCTTCCGTAATGGGGAATAATATCGACTTCCCCCAATTGATCTTAAGACCTGAAACGGAACCAAAATGTTCGATTTCGTCAATTAGCGGCTGGAGATTGGTTTGAGGGTGGCGTATAAAAATCAAGACGTCGTCCGCATACAAGGACATCAAGAGCGGACCGGCAGGGAATTGCAGGCCATGGAACAGGTGTTTTTCCTGGAGGTGACGGACCAGGGGGTCCATTGCGATAATGAACAGGAGCGGGGACAATGGACACCCCTGACGAGTGCCACGCGTAATGGGGATGGAAGGAGATAAGGACCCGTTAACCTGCAGGCGGGCCGTAGGGGATGAATATAGAAGGGCAATTAGGGCTATGAAGTTGAAAGGGAGGCCAAGTTTACGAAGCGATGCCATAAGGAAGGGCCATTCGAGGGAGTCGAAGGCCTTCTCTGCGTCTAATAACGCAACTGCAGCTGGTGTGGTGGGCTCGATCCGGTTAATGACGGAAAAGACTGTGCGAAGATTGAGAGCGGTAGAAGATCGATGTGGTATAAACCCAGACTGTACCGGTGACAAAATTTGATCCATTAATAGTGAAAGACGTGAAGAAAGCGTTTTGGGAAGAATCTTGTTGTCAAAATTAATGAGGAATATGGGTCGGTAGGACGAACAGTGTGTGGGGCCCTTTCCAGGTTTAAGCAACAAGGAGATGGCCGCCTCGTGCATAGTGTGGGGGAGTGTGCCCGTCTCTAATGCCTCAGCAAACACCTCCAAAAGTTGAGGCGCCAGACTCTCTTTATACGCTTTGTAGAACACTCCAGTGAGTCCGTCAAGGCCTGGTGCCTTGGAGCCCGAGAGTTCGTCAATGGCCAGTGAGATTTCATCGACCGTGAAGGGATGCGCCAGGAATTCAGCCTGGCCCTTGATCAACCAGACCATGGCTACCTCCTCCAAATATGACAGGTGCTGCGAAAAATTGTCAGGCAGTGTGGTGGAATAAAGGGAGCGGTAGTAGGCCACCAATTCCGCCACAATGTCCGAATCAGACGTGGCAGTAGTCCCGTCCCCACGTTCAATGGATGTGATAAGTCCAGCTCCCTTTGGGGGGCTCACCAGATGGGCCAGCGTCCTGCCGGGGCGTTCACCTTCACCGTATCGCCTCGCCAGATGATATTTGCCGAGTAGGTTCGCCTCTCTGTCAGCATGGTCATTAAATTCTAGCAGTAGTGCGTTTCGCTTGGTTTGCACTTGCGGGTCGGGGGACGACTCGTTCAGCAGGGCTAGTTCAGCCTCCACTTTGGTGAGGCTGCTGCGTACCGATCGCAATACCCCAGCCTGTTTGGAGATGATAACTCCCCGTATGAACGCCTTAAAAGCGTCCCAGAGGGTGGAGTAATGTGTCACGGACCCGGTGTTCAGGGCGAAGTACTCCGCGATGGCCTCTTGAACCTCTGTGCGGAACGCCTCGTCCAGGAGAGCCGAGGCCGGGAAAGACCACCTTTGCTCCCACCCCGCCGAGTGTGGGATCACCAGACGTAATATAAGGGGGGAGTGATCGGATAGAGTGCGAGGTAGCACGTCTACCCCACCAACCCAGCGACAACCCGACGCTGTGGCAAAGATGTAGTCAATACGCGTGTGTGTTGAGTGAGGCGCCGAGTAAAAGGTGTAACCAGAGGTCGATGGGTGATGTCGTCACCAGGTATCACTTAGATCCAAGGAGCAAATCAGGTCGTAAAATACCATAAGGGAGCGGACCTTCGGTGTAGCTTGTGGGTTGGAGGAATCGAGAACGTGATTGAGCCAGAGGTTGAGGTCCCCGCCCAGAAAGAGGACGTCGTAATCGTGTCGACTGAGAAGGGCATGTAGGTTAGCGAAGAAGTCCGGGTCGTCAGTGTTCGGGCATACACGTTTAAGAGTAATATCGTTTGACCCAGTAGTGTACCCTTCACTAACAGATAGCGCCCTTGAGGATCTTCTGCCTTATGTAGTAGAGTGAAAGGAAGGGAGCTGTGTATTAACGTGCAAACCCCCGTGAATAGGTACTGAAACTGGAGAAAAATCGATTGGATCCCCAGGAGGAGGCAAAGGGAGGGGAGCTTTGGGGTGGGAGGTGGGTCTCCTGCAAGAAGGCTATCTTTACGTCGTGACGCCTCAAATATGCTAGCACCAGTTTGCATTTCCTCGGGTTATTGAGCCCCCTAACATTCCACGTGAGTAGATTAACATTCACTGATGGAGCTACCGCCATGTCTTAGAAAGAGATAAAACAGTGAATGTATAGCAACAGCCTCAGAGTAGCGGGGAGGGTACGGAACCTGCAGAATAATATCATTAAACGGAAAAAAAACACATTGAACAGACATACATAGACACAAAAATCTCCACAAAACCCACCACCCCCTTGTACCCACCCGCCACCCACACCTGAGCCCAGGGGCCCCGAGAATCAGATCCCACCCCACAAAAACCCACAACATTACAACAACAACAAACCCCATTGTGAACTTATGCGGAGTCATCCGGGGGGGGAGAGGGGGTAGCAATGCCTCGGACAGCCGGTGCCCACATCACTGAAACAAATATTGAAACACCAAGTTCGGAAAAGGCCGCAATAACGGCCCTTACACTGGGATCTCGAACAGTTGACTTAATAGTGAGTCCACCAATGATCAATCATGCGTGCGATCGTCAGCAGGTGAGATATACCACTCTAATCAAAGTACACATAGAATGGCCGAACAAAGGAAAGCAATTGGGTCATTGGGAGCAAAAAACATCAGAGTGAAATGGTAGGAGAGAGGCTAATATAGGGCAGAGTTACCAAAAACTAGCGGCCAGAACGGGATCAGTAAACCACAACTGCCAGCAACAGAGACTTAGTCTGACGTGAAGAGTTCGGCGCTGGGGGCCAGGTTATTGTCCGGGGAGGAGTGCCGTGTAGAGTGGGCAGGGCTGCGGCGTGTCTCACCCACACGCTGTTTGCAGAAGGTTAAGACATCAGGGGCGTTTTCAAAGAAACGAGGCTTACCGTCCACCAGCACCCTGAGCCGTGCAGGATAGAGCATTGCGTACTTCAAATCCAGGGCACGGAGTTGTCGTTTTGCCTCCGTAAACTTCCGTCGGGCCTCCTGAACAACCAGAGTATGGTCTGGGTAGAATGAGAGGACCGACCCCTGATGTTTCACCGGGGCGGCCTCCCGTGCCAGGCGGAGGATTGGATCTCTGTCCCTGTAATTTAGTAAGCGCGCCATGATGGGACGCGGCGGGTGACCTGGCGGCGAGCGCGGGCCCAGGGACCAATGTGTCCTCTCCACGACAAACGTGGCGGAGAAGTGCTCGGCACCAAAGAGGTCCTTCAGCAGTCCCTTGAGGAAGGTTTCTGGCCGGCCCATGTTGGTGGTCTCCGCCAGTCCCGCTATACGTACGTTGTTTCTTTGGGACCGGGCCTCCAAATCTTCGTTTTTGATGGCGATGGATTTCAGGAGGTGCTCTGTGCGCTGCAGTCTACGTGCCATGTCCCGGTGCCGGTCCTCCTGGTCGGATATTTGCTGCTCTGCCTCTCCGAGCCGGGTGTGGTGGCCGTCGATGCGCTCCCCCATTCTGTCAAGCTTGGAGGTAAGGGTGTCTAGCTGATCATCGAGGCCACGGAATCCCGCGCGGAGCTCTGCCAAGATGGCCGACATCCCTTCCCCCGTCGATTGGCGGTCCGCCGCGCCCGAGGCGCCCTCGCGGTCTAGCGAGTGGGAGGTGCGGCCCGAGTCGGCCGGGCTGTCAAATGTCAGCCTCCGTTGTTTGGGGTCTCCACGCCCCATCACCCCCTCCAGTTGTGGCCCCTTCAACAGGTGCCGGTGTGCGCCCACCGATAACCGTTGCCCAGAGTGCAGTGGTAATTTTCGGCGAGTGGAGCCCCAGGGGGGGAGCAGGGGGGCGGCGACCAGAACACCCCCGGGCGGGAGCGTGTCTCCGGTGGATGGGAGGTCTGGATCGGCGAGGAGGCCTCCGGAGTATGCCCGACTCCCAGGGCCCCCGTCCCCACTCATCGGGTGTGCACAGGAATCAGGTGGCAGTTCGCCGCCGGCGCCAGGTCTTGGAGAGGTGGGCTTAGCAGGGGCGCACCTGGAGAGCCAAGGCCTCAGGGCCCGGTGAGCGGCCCAGGCCGCGGGCTCCGCCTGTGATCTCGCCGAGCGGGCCTCCGATGCGTAGCAGGCCGCGCCGCTCTCCCGCCCGATCGGCGATGAAACGGGGTCAATACTGCGGCGATCCCGCACTCTCCGGCGCTAGGTTCATGCCCCGCAGCTTCATGGGGCACCCGGTGACATTTTTGGTGTAGATGGTGGACTCAGCACGCAGTTAAATGCCGCGTGTGAGCAACGGCGGCCGGAGCTTCAACGCCGTACGGCCATGCTGGTCGACAGCTTGGCCACGCCCCCAGCATTTTCTAATCATGCTGTCCGCGTCCCCTCTCACTACTCAGATTTCATTCTCATCACCCACTATTATGGAACCACCTAAACTGCTCACGCTTTTATGTACATATGTATGTGTGTACGTAGGAGGTATTTCTATAGTGCAAACCTATTGGAAAGGCAGCAGAGTAAACCCTGCACAGGGTCAAAAGCAAAGATACAGACAAGACGTCGTTGAAGATGTAGCTGTATTCAGAGAGGGTAAGTGGACTGTTTCAGCATGTTGATGTAGTGTTCTTTAAAGAGGTGTGTCTTCAGCGTTTTCATAAATTTGCTTGGGTTTGGGGTACTTCTGATGGATACAGGATGTCGTTCTAGATCCTAAGTGCACAAAGAGAACAAGTTGCCTTTTTTTTTTTTTTGCACTTCTTCTCCAACCTGTTAGTGTCTCGGACGTGTTGTGACCCAGGAGCTTTACCAATGTTGAATTGTGAGGCTCAGCTTCATTCATGCAGACCTGCTGATCAACTACCAAAATAATTTCTTTAAGATACCAGAAGGAAGCACCATTGTATTAGTGCTATGTAACAGACCTAAAACCAGTGCTTTAAATGGGCCGGTACTCACCGGTACTGAGTACCGGCACTTCTTAGAATTATCACTCTGAGTACCGGCACTTCTCTACTTCTGAGGAGAGTACCGGTACTCATGAAAAGGTAGGCTCATTGGCTGTGCTGGTGAGCAGGAGTGGAACGTGTCTCTGGCAGCCAAGGCGCCGCTTCTGCAGCCCCGATCTGAGCCCCAGCTGAGCTATTCAGCAGGGCTCATTTGAATAATGTCCGGGTGCTCACCATCACGCTGTGTTTGACAGAGCAGGGTCCATTCAGGCCCTGTGCTGTCAATCACATTCACACTGTGGTCTGCATTTGTGCAAACACAGGAATCATGGCAGTGGCAATCAGGCTACGGCCAGTCCGGCCCTGGTAATTAAGAAAGCCATGGTAGGTGAAGAGAAAACATGGCTTTTATCATACCTGAGTCTTTTGTGTGTCTTCTATGTTTGTGTGTTTGCCTGCATTTGCATGCCTGTTTTTGTAAGAAAAAAGTGAGAGAGAGAGAGAATCAAGACACTCTCAGGAGGTATTTTAAAGAAAATGGGTGGCACTTTGTACATGTCTGCTCGGCGACAAAGATTCATAAATAACGTAAAAGGGAGGGTTGGTGGGTGGGTGAGTGAGTGAGTGGATGGATGAGTGAGCAAGGGTGGATGTATAGATGGATGGATGGATGAATAGATAGATGGATGAGTGAAAGCATGCATGGGTGAAAGAGGGTGGATGATTGGATAAAAGGGTGGATGGTGGGTGGATAAGTGAAAGATTGGATGGATGAATGAAAGGTAGGGATGATGGATGAGTGAAAGGAGGGATTGAGTGAAAGGGTGGATGGAATGAAAGGGTGGATGAAATAAGAGTGAAAGGGTTGATGGATGGATGAGCGAAAGGATTGATGGATGAGGGAAAGGGTGGATAAAGAGATGGATGAGTGAAAGGATGAATGGATAGGTTTGGAGATGGATGGATAGGTTTGGATATGAAGGGTGGATAGACGGAATGGTGAAAAACTGAATGATGGATGAAAGACTGAATAGACGATAGAATATAAAGGTTAAATGGTGGACATCAACAGGTAAATGGTAGGATAAAAGGATGAATGGATAGATCGATGGAAGAGACAAGAGATTTCTTCTGGGGAGGGTCATGATTGTTTGCTTCATTTGCTTGGTGCAATAAGAGCTTTGGTTCGAAGTGGGGGTATTTTCAGTTTCTTCCTACTCTCGTGCTCAAAAATATTTAGTATTGTGCCAAACAGCAATTAACAGCATGGCATTAAGAAGGTGCAACTATTGCAAAAAAAAGGAAATGTTAACCTATTATCGCATTTCTCTTTCATTTTGTGTAATGAGTTAAGCTGCTTTGTTTATATAAACACATTTCTCATGTGTTCTGGTATGTGCTGCAACTAATATAGAAGTCGTTAAGTATCATCATGTCTTGCCCTTAGCCCCGCCCCTAGCCCCGCCCCTCACTACACCTCTAGCTAATTTTAATGAGTACCTGCACTTATTTTTTCCCATTTAAAGCACTGCCTAAAACTGACTGCCACAACTAACTTTACTGCTCAAGTGGAGCGTAAGAGGAGACGATAAATGGGAAGCATGATATTGATACTTTTCACTAGCTCTGAATTTCATACTGGTTGGATTTATTGGTGGTGTTCGGTGTGTGTTGAGCTTGGTTCACAATTGCAAGTTTATGGTTGGAGTGTTCTTCTGTATGCCGGTCATCAACTTCTCTTCTGATTCAAGTTGCTGTTTTAAAGTCCTGCTTCCTAAAGAATCCCTTTCCAGGGGACAAATACAGTCTTCTGTTCAGGTGCCATATTTGCTTTAACCTGTACTTTCCAGCGGCGAAGCGAGGGTGCCATGGGTCCTAACACAAGCAAGAAAAATGGACTCTCTACCCTACAGTTGGGTTGTAATAGACAGCCAAAAATTGGGATGAGTGGGCCCCTCAAACTCATGGACCCCGGTGTCGCAGCACCTGCTGTACTAATGTTATATGTACTCCTGATTCGTCCGGCACCTGTGCACTAGAGTGCAAAAACATTCCTCTAGAAACTACAACAAAAGCAGCAAACAATTACACATACACTATGCTTCACAAAGGCAGTGTGCACATCATTCATCTGTTAGCCATTTGGGGGCATGGAATGCACTTCGATCAACACACTAGAGGCGTAGGTACATTTTATTTATTTATAGGTTTTATATAGAACTAGCTAGTCCCGAAGGTATCAGAGCGCTTTACATATAATAAGAGCTCATTTGACTGAAGTTCGTCCATATATACAGACAAAGAAAATCGTTGGGCAGTCAGGGTAGTTACAATATGAGGACATTAGAAAAGCATAAGTTAATGGAGTGAATGACATAGTAGACAGCTAAAACAATCAATCGACAACCGTAACGACTCTGGTCAGATTGGGTGAGAGCTTTCGGAACATAACTCAGATTGTGTGTGTATATTAAAGTATTTATGGGTGCAGCAAGTGCAGTGACACCGGGCCCAGAACAATGAGGGATTCATTCAATCCGGATAATGACTGTAATTTTCTACTCCAACAGCAATCATTGTGGGCATTTTACTTGCCTGCCCCAGGGTCTGTGGCATCCTTCCCAGCAGCGGCCGGCACAGGTAAGCGCGGTGGGGCGGGGTGAGGATGGGGCGGGGTGGGAGGGGGGGGAGGGGGGGAAGTGGACAGACGTCGGAATAGGTATAAATAAATAATACCTATTCCGTCGTCTGTCGGCTTCTCCCTGCCACGCCCAGCCCCCAACCCCACCCCCACTGCGCTTACCTGTGCCGGCCGCCGCTGATCCTTCCTACGCCACTACAACCCACAGAAGCTGTGTAGCTTCAGCTCTAGTCCTCTGTGGAAGCAGAAGGAAGGGCCTGAGAACGAACATAAAGTATATTTGATGGTTGGGTGATTTACAGTTCTCTGTGCGCGAGTTTAGTGGGCACCCGCACTGGATGTTGCCAAGACTATCAAAACTTTACCCAGGTTAAAATTTATATTTTAATTATCATGTATGTCAGAGGTCCCCACTGTGGAACATTAATGGGCTGACTTGATTTAACAGCAGTGCCAATTTTTGGACAAAAGATTACAATTTATAAAAAAGCCGTCAGCGGCTTTGATGCCTGGCAGTTCCAGGGGTCATTCACCAGGGCACATTTCTCGTCGAAAGCGTCTAATAATGGCAGCTCGGGCGCGTGGCTTACACCATCAACATGTCGGGGAGGAGATTTCAATTTTCTCCGGGTTCTTATCGCCGCTTCCAAGGCTCGCTGTTGCCGCGGCTGCTCTCCGACCATTTTCGATTTCCCCCTCGGCTCCCGTAGCATCGCATCTGTTTGAAGCCCTAATGGGGCATGCAAATTACAGGGGGGGCTACGAACGGTCTGGTCATCTTCGCTCAAAAGCTGTCATGTGTTAGTAAGCACGCTGACAAGTCACACACAGGGAGACAAGAGTAATCGCCTCCTAATAACGTGACAGGCCGTCTCGAGTTTCAATGGCGCATTCATTCTGCACACGCACGCTTTTTACAGGCCCGGGACACGCGCGCGGTGTTTTGCTGTTGACTGCAGGATAAAAATGCCTGCTTTGCAGTGCGATTTCTAAGGGGAGCCATATCTGTCGTGCCAAGAAAATGAATAGCTGCACCTGATATAGTAACGGTATTTGAGCAGGCCAGCATTTTTTTTACTCAAACATGGGCATACGTTTGCTAATTAAACCAATAAGAACCAGCTGACAAAAATAAATAAACAAAACACAAGCTTGGCACCAATCTGTTTTCGGTGCAATTACCATTTTCCTTTCTTTAAAATATTACCTGTATTCAAGGACCGCTTTCTGGAGGTTTTGGTGTATACGGAGAACGCTAGTGGAATATTTCGCACTCCAAACTTTTCAATCCCCTTACAGTGCATTTTCAGATGTTTATGTTTTTTGGTTACTCCTCCAGGACTGAGACCACAAACATTCAGAGTAATCCACAGATGAAGGAGCACCAGAGAAATGGAAATGCTGGTGGAGTTTCCAGTTGGCCAGTTACAAATGGTTCCATTATGTAATTTATTGGATACATGCTGAACTGATGAGGAGACAATTCCAGTTGACTTTCTTTGTATCAAATAGTGCTTATTGAGTTCAGTTCAGATTTCTTTTTAACCAGTAGAATTTCCATTGCTGCTTAATCTAGATATCTGTAATGCACGGTCCAAAACTCACATCATACTAGATCCTGTAGAAGCGATTCGCAAGATGGCAATTTAAATTTGTTCCAGGAAAGAATGTCCATCACTCCTCTCTGTTTATGGCAAAACTCTGCTTATGAGCTTGCACAACAGTTTTTTGAAAGACAAGAATCCTACTTTGGGAAATATCCCATCCATAAACAGTGTTTTGTTTATATAAGGCAGAGAGTGTGTAGCCAGAGCTTAATTTGAGCCTGTGGGTTCCTTTGGAGTCCACTGGCACTTATTTTTGGAGTACCATTCATTACCACCAGTAACATCTCGGGAATTGTTCCTTCACTTACAGGTATACAGAAATTATACCCAATGATGGGTACCGAGTCAGGAGATTCTAATTATCGCTTCACCCAAGCAGTTCTATACATGGAATGGAGATCAGCTGGCTATCAGTAACCAGGAAAAATTTGGGGCCTCCCTAACTTCTCAAATCACAGTCTGTCAAACGCCTGCCATGGGAGAAACCCTTGTCCCTTGTGTGAGTGCAGTGCTGTCTTCAAATAGAAAGTCTAATTGAGCAGACAATTCCATCAAGTCATCGAGACCTGAATCTTTCACCCAGAGCCTGAAGAAAACGAGAGTTGTGGGAGCCGTAAAAGCTCAAGCTAGACTTGAGCCAGGTGACTGGCTCTGACTCAGCTTGAGGCCCTCTGGAACCCTCAAGGCCAAAATGAGCAGAGTTTTCAAAAAATCATGTGGATCATGCCTGCCACCCACCCTCTAACCTCATGCACCAAGAATTAAAGACAAAACCTTGACCTTTATTCAAAACAGAAGAGAGATAGAGATACCCATATAGTGGCTGAATTGCACAATGTTAATCAATCAATCAATCAATCATGTCACTTATAAAGCGCACTACATACCCGCGAGGGTCTCAAGGCGCTGGGGGAAGAGGGGGTGGTGCTGCTACTGATCGAAGAGCCAGGTCTTGAGGAGTCTTCTGAAGGCCAGTAGGTCTTGGGTCTGTCGGAGGTTGGTGGGGAGGGTGTTCCAGGTCTTGGCGGCGAGGTGGGAGAAGGATCTGCCGCCGGCGGTCGTTTCCGGATGCAGGGGACTGTGGCGAGGGCGAGGCTGGTCGAGCGGAGCTGGTGGGTGGGGGTGTAGAAGCTGAGTCGTCTGTTGAGGTAGGCTGGTCCGGAGTTGTGGAGTGCTTTGTGTGCGTGGGTGAGGAGCTTGAAGGTTATCCTCTTGTTGACAGGGAGCCAGTGCAGGTCTCTCAGGTGGGGTGTGATGTGGCTGCGTCGGGGGATGTCGAGGATAAGACGTGCAGAGGCGTTCTGGATGCGTTGCAGCCGTCTCAGGAGCTTAGCCGTCGTTCCTGCGTAGAGGGCGTTTCCGTAGTCCAGCCTGCTGGTGACGAGGGCCTGGGTGACTGTTTTTCTTGTTTCGGTGGGGATCCACTTGAAGATCCTGCGGAGCATTCGGAGGATGTTGAAGCAGGATGAGGAAACGGCGTTGACCTGCTTAGTCATGGAGAGGGTGGGGTCGAGGATGACCCCTAGGTTGCGTACGTGGTCGGTGGATGGCGGGGCTGTTCCCAGTGATGTTGGCCACCAGGAGTTAAACAAATCAAGGATCGATTGCAGTTTTGCTGGAGGACCGAGTTGTGTGATCTTTGGTAAATATTATATTTCACAAAACCTCCTTTTTCTTTACATCACATATGACAGAACCTTCAAAAATGTGATATCAGGATTTTGCACTATATAAAAATAAAAACCTCTTATTTTGATTTAGTATATTATAATTAAGGCACCCAGTTTTCTGTTTTTACTTATTTTTACAGATAAATACAGACAGAAAACAATATGTTTCCTGCCTGTATTTATTTTTTAAAGCGGAAAAATAAGGCAAATTGTGTTTCTTGTGGGTGACTCTCCATGCTGTCTTTCGTGATTTCCAGGACAACAGTTGAGCAGATAGACAGCATAGGAAGTTAAAACACAGGTAGAAATTTCTCTAAATACCTGAATATGTTAACATATATTTGTATCATAATGCTTATATTTACCAGTGGGTGTAATGTTTCACTATATTTGGCTACTAAACTTGCTAAACCCAACAGGCAGCAAAGTATGGTTGCATGTTTTTCTGTTAAATAAATGTGGAAATATACCATTTTATGACTCCTTTTATTCTCAAAACACAAAAATAAATATGGATAAATACCAATAAGATGGACAAAAATTAAATATGGATGAATACAGATGGAAATGTTCAGAAAATAAATACCATAAACCTGGGAGCCCTAACTATAATCCATTTTCTCTAAGTTAGTTCATAGCTGCAGATGGTACAGATCAGAAACCACGAGTAGTGGTTGCCTTTCAGGGCTGGACTGGGAAGCCAAAGCAGCCCTGGCAAATTTGTTGGACAAGGCCCTGGGGGGAGGGCCGGGGAGGGGTCGGTGCAAGTGTGAAGCACTGCTGCATTTGGTATTGGGGGCCGATATTGCAGCACCGCTGCAAAACCGGCCCCGCCACTGCAAAACCGGCCCCCACCCTTCTAGCCTCCCGGGGAAACGCCTGATGCCCGCTACACCCTGTTGCCTTTCCCTGTTTACCTCAGGGTAATACATTGCCTGATGTGCAAGTTTGGAAGTATTACTGTGAAGATGTAGTCTAGAACTGTGCTGATTGTTCTGCCTTGTCTCCTTTTAGTACATCCCAGTTCCTGTAGAATTCCAACCCCAATATCTGATACATCTATGCATACTTTCTGTACCACTTCTGGCACAATCCATGCAACTATCCTCGTCTGAACTTCACTGCTCTGCTCAGTTGGAAGTGACCTTTGCAGTACATAGGGATGTGCTATTGCCTTGTCTATCCTTAGGTGGAATTGGTGTTCCGGGATTGAGAATACACATGGTGTGGAAGGGAGTGGAGGGTCTTTTGGCACTCTCCTAGATTCAGTTCTCATGGTCCCACAGTTCACTCCCTTGCAGTACTCCGGGACGTGCCATCAGCAATTGTCACTATACAATAACAGATACGTGGCTACTTGGGGAATGTGTTGATGTTAGTATGTGCATACAGAAGCTGTCTTGTATTTAGGGTTGGGCAGAAACTGTGGAGTTTCATATAAACTCCATGAGATTTCACGGTGGAATCGGCAGGTTGCACTGCTTTTTAGCGCCAGGAGCTTGTTCCACACTGCAAAATCAGTGCAAACGGTACCACGTGGCACTCCAGAGGGCGCTGCTTCTTTGCTGCCAATCGAGTAAATGTTCTTCTTGAGTGGCAACTTTCTCACCGCGAGCTGTCCTAGCTCTAAAAAATCACGCTGGGGATGCCTATTCTCACCTGCACTTGCCAACTTAAAGTCGTTGGAGGTGTTTTGCTGGTACTAGTCGTTACAAACGTAACGCGGAGTGGTCAAAATTCCGCAAGCACTGCCGGCAATATTTATCGCCCACCCCTACTAGCAGATTGTTAAGCTCCCGGTAGATACCACTTGAAACCAGTACTCTCTCTAATTTCCATTACTGAATCACTGCCTGTTACATCTTCCTAATCTTGAAGGAACCTCTGATCCCTGTCCATAAAATTATGAGCGCACAGCATTCAGGAGTACACCCTCTAAAGGGTTAAGGCTTAGGCCGTCATTATGAGGTGGCATTTAAGTTTAGTCTCTGTGCAAACAAACGTTTGTACAGGGATCTGAATTCGAGTTCTTGAATTTAAATAAGCACCCTTGCCATTTTCTCTTGACAAGCTTTGGCAGATCAAACCTGTCACAATGTTTTGGGGGAAAATGCCAAGAAAGGAGGTAAATCATGCAGACATTAGTGTGGTAAACAGAGCATCCACATGTTTTGCCTCAATCCCAGGGACAAAAGTCAGAATACGAAATATTTACTGCATGAGTAAATACCTTACACGGGGTATCAGAACTTATTTGGTGCACCCCGAGTTTAGCACATTGCTGAATCGGGGCCTTGAAGGAGAAGCAGATAAAAGGCAGGGACAACAAGTAAGAGGTTGAAACTTCAGGCCAAAGGTTAGTGTGAAGTCCTTGTATAAATCTTCTCTTCTCTGTTGCTGCACTTTTTATGCCTTCACTTCCCCGTCATTGATTTTCAATGACTGAGGGCGCAATATTCAGAATCATGTCACACAATTACACAATAATCATTTCTGTCCAGTTTGCTGGTTTGGGGTGTAAATTGGGCCTTACATGTTTGGCAGAAGGGATTAGTTCTGCTACAATCCATACCAATGGGTTTTGGTGTTGAAGAATTTCATTTCCTGCGTATCGTGTTTGTCTCAGGAGAGAAATGGATTTTTGAGGAGCCTTTTCAGTGAGGATGTGGTTTACACACGGCCAGGGCTCTCTCTTAGCAGCGCAAGCCATAGATATATAGATGCCACGTTGGTGAAGCATACCATTATGATGATTCTTGGAGGGCTATCTTGCGGTAGGACAGACATGGCTGCAGAGCATGCGCATATGAGCAAGAGACGCCATCTTATTTCTGTGGCTGAAGGATGAACATTTGCCCACCCTAACATATGGTAATGGTATCAAGTCAGAGTCATAGCAAGGGAACCATTGGCCGTAATTCAAACAAGGGAAACCAGCTGGCTGCATCCTGTTTGGATAGTAAGATACAGCCTTATTGGAGAAGCAGTGAGCCCATCACACCTCTGGGTCGCTCTGTGTGCACCTGATGCAATATTGCTACCTACGATCCTATGGAGCGGGCACTATTCTTCTCATAGATCCTATTGAACATAAAGATGAAATATCAGACTTCCTTGTCGGGTAATCATCTGTTACAAATATCGTGTCTTAAATATCACTAACAAAAATATCGCTCCATTGGAGTTAATAGTAGAAAATATACACTCAATAGGAAGACATTTCTGTAAATGATATTCAGAAAACTCTATTTAGGTCATATGATATTTATGTTGACAATATTCTGTCATGCTGCTGTCTGTTTGCCATCTTTCATCGCCTGTGGTTGATGCATTTCTGGTACCAAGCCTCGGACAAACATTCTAAGTCACATACCTGGCTTGTGATGTGTAAAAAAACACTATATTCTGGCAGAGTAAAGGATATTGAAACCCGTCCCGCAACTGTGAGAAAAATAGAGTGTACATAGACTCACCGATCCATGCATGAAAAACACCGTACTAACCTTCCTTTGTCAAAGTCACATTACTGTCCAACTAATTCATGCGCGCCATTTTGAATCATAAAACTGTACACAATCTACTCTACTAACCAACACAATCAAACACCAATACAACAGTTTCAAGCGATGGCTTCATCATCCAATTGATGGCCTTCCCCGGTCCGCACAAAATGGTGCCAAGATAGAGATTGCCCAATGGTGCCTTACCATTGCTAGTTGGCACTATACAAATGTGAATAGCCTTGCAGAAAAAATACAACACAACATAACCTGTTTGCGCAGTAAAAGGCTCAAGGGTTTTTGAAGATGAACCATCCCAGGCAGGGGACAGCTGTCATTAGTGCAGCAGGTGCAGTGGCACCAGATGCTCAGAGTTGTTAAGGCCCCACTGCACCACAGTTATGGCTGCCTTTCACAGTGCTCCCAGATGCAAGAGTGTGCCATTATTCTTGCCTGCAGCAGTGGCAGTGTCATCCTTGCTACTTCACTACTTCTATTGCTGAGCATTGCTCTTGAGAGGGTAATGAGATAGTAAAGCCGGGTGCAGTATTAAATAGGTATTTCCAAGAGTGTGCCATTCACAGACTGGGAGAGGGAGGGAAGTTAAACGCAGAGAGTCCTTGTCCGTACCACCACTGCCAGTGGGTTAAGTACAGTTCAGGATTACCAATTAGGCAAAGTATGGGCCCTACTCCTTTTAGGGACCCCACGACAACGGATCAAAAGACAACTTAAAGTACATAAACCAGGGACACCAGATTCACATAACAGTTTGTCTCTTAAGAGCTCATCTTCTGGCAGCTGTCAGTTTGTAAAAAAATCCTGTGCAGTGGGTATTAAGAGATAATTTGCGAGGGGGGTCCCGAAATTTCGACTGCCTAGGGGCCTCCACAGGGTTTAATCCGGCACTGGTTAAGTAGCTGCTGCAAAAAGACACATCCTCTTCTCTTACAATCAGTCAAGAGCGCTATTGGGCCTTCATTCATTGTATCTGTTTTGTGTGTCTGTGCTCCACGTTTGAAAGTAATCACGAAAGGCATAATACAAATCTGACGCATTTGCAAGGCACACCGGCCGCTGTACTCAATAGTAGAGCATCCTTGCAAATGCTGCGTGCACTTGAAAAAACTGATAAGTCCTCACCAAATGAATGAGATGGTTGAAGTGTAAGCCCTTTTCACCTTAAATCTGCAACAAAGATTGGGGCTAGGCAGAGCAGAATAAGGCAGTAAACATGAAGGGACATATTTAATAAGGGTTTGCACCAGGGAAAAGCCACGCAAAGTGACACAAACTCTTGCCAGGGTATTTATTTTGCAGTGTAAAAGGTGTCATTGTCCCAGCACAACCACAGCTTAGTGCTTCTTTGCGCCACTTTGCATCAAGGATGCGTTACTTGGGTGTTACTTGGGAGGATCCGCTCCAGCACCCATTGCTTTTCGATGCAAAGCTGGATCTAGTAAGATTGTCAGACCGAGCTCTGCATCAAAAAATAATGCCTCCTCGATGCAAGGGCCAACAAGAAGTGCTTACATATCTCCAAACATTACACACATTGCATTAGTACTGCACGGCACAGCACCCATACAAGGTGTGCAATGTTTAAGAATTTGTCTAGGCATAGGATTTTGTACTGAAAGAGTAGGCCTCTAGTCCAAATGCTAGGCTAGATAGCATACCTGTGCACCATGGTGCAAATGTTGTGCAAAAGCTGAGCATGGCGCTAGGCAGCCTGTTTGTGCACAGGGGGCGAGAGCAGCAGCAGGCCATTTTTAATAATCATGGCTCTCTGCTGCTTTATCCCTCTTGCTCAATGACGCCCAGCAACTTTAAATGCTGCTCTGAATTGCACTAAAAAATAATAAATCTGCCTGGATGTTAGTTTGTTCTCAGGGGTGTATCAGTCAGTACAGCAGTAGGCGCAGCGGCACTTAGACCCATGGGTGTTAGAGCCCCCCAGCATTTAAACTGCAGCTGTAATCAGGGCCACTGGAATTATGCAGCAGGAGAAGGCCAAATTATGCATCAGAGTCGGGTAAATTATGCAGCAAGAAAAGACAATTATGCAGCACTTTTTTTTATAGTATTACTTCATTATTGTGTAATTTTCTTTTACTTGTTAACACTGTCTGGGCATTAGTTGCACCTCTTTAGTCCTAGTTTAACACCCAAATATAGCAATGAGCTACAGATAAGTGGCCAGTCACAGCTTGCAGATTTGCTTCCACTGCGCGCCAACATGTGTCACAGAGTTTTTAGCAATTTTTGAACCGTTTGCGCTAGAAACAAAAATAATTTGGTTAAAATCTGCAGATTATGCAGCAGATAATGGATGATGCAACAAATCTATATGTATGCGAAAAATTGCAGCGACCACACAATCACATAATTCCAGTGGCCCTGGCCATAGTGTACTATCCAAACAGTGGGCAGGGGTCCATTTTCCTTTCTTGCACTAGGGATAATGGTACATTTACTACTGTGTGGGATGGCACGCATGGCTTTACTGCACACGCGGTCATTGTTCATGAGCCAAGCAAAAACCTGCACACAACAACATTTAAAAAACACCAGAGAGCATTTCAGATTTTGTGACCCCTTCTATCATTCGTATAAATTAATTACCATTATTTTCGGTGAGAGACTTTCAGACGGTTGTCTGAGATTATGCTATCCAAAGGTATTCCACACTTAGGTTGTCATACTGAAAAATGAGAGTGGTGGACCGGAAGCACAGAGGCTTTGTTGGAGTTTATGTATTTTATTTGCCCCTCTGATTTAGGATTGCAGGTGATGGAGTGAGACATGTCGGACAGAGTCCTCAGCTGAAGGACACGCGTCTTAATGTCTGTGACCTGACCTCGGTGCTATTTGCAGCACTTTGTCATTCGGTGCAGGGAAGGTTAGGTGGGCTCTGCTGATATATGAGCCTCGGTTCATGCAGCCAGTCACCACAATTAACCTGATCTTAGGACTTTTATCAACAGCTCAGCACTTGCTTACAAGCTGCTGAATAGGACAACCCAGGGTCAGACTGGGACAGAAACAGGCCTATGCACCAAAATAAAAGTGGCCTACATCAGTGAATTAGACAGCTAAAAAGTGGCCAATGTTTGCAAATTGGGGAAGTTTTGAACTTGTAAAGACAAGCTGTATTAGTGTTTTGCAAATTGAGTCTGCATGCATTTGTGCTAGCTGCAGGCAATGTTTGTTTTAATGTCAGAGTAATCATCAGTAAAGCCCGGCCCAACAGACCATCAACCAGACCCACAAACAGCCCAAAAAACGGGCAATACATTGACCCATCAGACCAGCCCATCGGGCTCCACCTTATTGCCCTATAGGCAGTGGCATAACAATAATCCCCACAGCTCTACGGTCCGGGGGGCCCCGATCTCTAGGGGGGACCCCTCTGGCACGGGCGGGCCTGAGAGTTCCTGACTGGGTCTGGAGCATAGGGGGGCCCCCTCCATGCACTTGGCAGGAGGCCCCCTGTAAGTTTCATTACGCGACTGCCTATAGGCTAGTCCATACCTGAGAAACCATGAAACAAGACCCTGATCTTGTTTCTAGAGAAGCCCAGACTGCTTCTGTGTGAGTCATTAGTTACAATAATCTAATAATTTCTAAGGTGCAACCATACATGCCACCCTCCCTGGTGTAAACATAGTTCAGATCTGTTGTGTGGGACAAGTGTAAATAGCAGTGATCAATTTATTTAAAAAAGAAAGGACCTGATTGATAGTTATTCGGTGTTAACTGTTTGACGCAATCCTTCCGTATCATGAACATTCTTCAGAAACATTGGCGATATTAACCACCACTCAACACGATGAGCAATTCAGACATTTGTTTACTACAACGTCTTTATTTGCATACTAAAGACTAATCAAAGTCAAAGTATTAAACACGTCACGTTCAGTTCAAACACGGTTAACCCAGACAACAATAATTATTAAATCCCCACCACCTCCACACAAAAACGTTCACCATCCACAGTCCGCAACAGTGATTAAACTCACACAAAGCCCACGTGGGCTACTGTTTTGGGACAGAGAACACACAAATAAGCATTACATGGTTTGAACACAACAGAAACGTACCCTAATGCAACATGTGTTCACTACTGACAAGAAACTATAATAAAATGATACATAATGTACATTAAATGAAGTTTCAGATTATGGTGGGTCTACTCAGCGTTTCTGATGGAAATGTATTAAGCATCAAAAATACAAAATATAACAATGTTTTCTAATTTACAATAATAATAATAATAAAAACTGCACATTTTTAGATGCAGGTAAAATAAGGTTCCAGAGCAAAACCTCAAAATTCACGTTATACACCGATAACAATAATTGTAATAATGTTGCCACCCCTGCCCCTCAAATTCCACAGATGACACCAACAATGACATTACAAATGGCATAATTGATGGTATTTTATATGACATTACCCATGGCACCATATCAAGGTTTTCAAGCATGGGTCAGCATAAGTACACAATGCAGTTGTTTGGTCACCTTCTAAGTCGCGACCTCTTGAGCTTTCTGAGCTGACCCCTCAGCCTAGTCCTCCTAGGTCGGTACTTATATACATCAAAATATATTGGGCCTTATTCCCAAAAAATAGTACATCTGCATAGGTAGAAGTACTCCTAATTACTGGTGCAGATGTATTACTTTTTGTAATCCACCAACATTGACAGTAGAACTCCTTCAAACCTAAGCCAGGCGCAGGTTTCCAGCCATACTATTGGAAATGTCATTTGATGTGTCCAGTGGACTCCTTTTCCCCCTACACAGAATTTTGCTCGGGGGGGGAGGGGAGTTTTTCTATCGATAAAACACCCATCCCTGTGCAGCAAGCTCTTCCTCTATACCCCAATGAAAGCTGAGCATGATCAGTTTCTCTTCCCCCCCTGGAAGGGGAGTTACTTCAGACCTTGGATGGAGTAAATCACCAATCATTTCCATAATGAGAAGAGAGGAGATCGGAGCTTGGGAATGCCCACAAACATACCTGTTTTTGGACATGCTTAAACATCCAAGGTAAACCACGCCTTGGAAAGCCCACTTCCCATCCCTTAGGTAGAAATTACGACTGCAGACATTTTCGCACTCGTAGCTCAGAAATCCACAGTAGAAAATTAATTCATGCCTGCCAGGAATCAATTTGTAAATTCCTAGTAGGTGTAAATGGAAGCAGTTCCAGTGCAAATGTACATTTATAGCTGAAAACACCTTTGTGGGTAAGACCCATTGTGTGCGATTTTGGTCATTTCGGGATTTTTAACAAATCAAGAAACACCTTATCGGGAGGCTCAATGTACTGCATGAAAATTGATGTTTCTACTAAGCATTCCTTATCTATGATAAGCTTTTCGCCTAGAATTATTCAGACAATTTCTCACTGTGACTTTCACCTACCCAGCAATCAATTTGTCATTCCTCCACTCTGCACACGAAGGATCAGATAAAAGTGACACATCAGTATCACTGATATGAGAAATGTTACTCAGGACCGGCAGCTCCCTGTGTGCTGTGCTTCTTAGACATACTTATCTTGTAGGCAATTGATTCTCGCTCAAGGAGTTAAGTTCATCAGGGCACTCTGATATTCACATAAGATCAGAAAAGACACACTGAAATTGACAAATTTAAAAAAAATAATATAAGACATTAACTTTATGTCAGTGGTCTATGGGAATTTAGATTCAAGGAAAGATAATTTTATTAATCATTATCTGTTCTCTGGTGATTGTTGGAGGGACCGCGCACAAATCCTGTGCACTACAGTTGGGAATTTTGTTATTTTGGGCAGTCTAATTGGAGCTTGATTTAATTGATCGAATAGCCCTTGCAAACACTCTCAACCTTTCAGTCTAGCTCCATATAGTCCAGGTTCACTAATGTAGGTCCAGGAGGACGAGACCCGTGCCAGTGTTTCATCGGGAGTCATTCAATGCAAATTAATTTTTTTGTGGCTATCCTTAAAATCTGGCATGGATGTGGATCTCCTGGAATGGTTTTGGAGAACTTTGACTGGAGGAACTATCATCTTCCTTGAAATGTGTGCTATAGGATGGTACTCCGGTCTCTCAGTAGCTCTGACTCATGCACTATCTACACCACCTGCTGACTCTGTCTCTCTTCCATATTTTGGCAAAATTATTTTGGGCTCTGTCATGGTGATTCCAGTTTTAGAAAGAGTTCAAGAAACCTCACATATCATGCCTTGGTTCCATGCAATACTTTCACTGTCCATGTGCCTTCTAAGTGCTCAAGCAATGCCCTTGTCTTATAGTTAAGAGGGTCCTTCCTCTTAACTATATGAAGTGCTTCTTTGTTTGGTGGAGACTTCCTCATATTCCTCGGTATCAAGAACTCCTTGCCAAAATCGGCAGGATACGCGGGGGGGGCACTTGTGAAGCTGTCCATCACCCTGGCAAAAAGCGGGAAGACCTTTGCATACTACTAAGGTGGGCAGGGCCAAATGGGTGAAGCTTCCAAGTGATTTGCACATTTCCATACTCGTAGTAATTTAAAGGGAGAACCATGCACTCTGCTTTCACCAGGAGAGGACAAGAAGAATCCACTCATCACAGTCACATACAGATTACGCTCCAATAGATCAACGATGCATTCACCGCCACAAAGCATTCCAAATCATTTTTCACTATGGAATTGCTGAAAAAATACACTTGCTTTGCCATTGCCAAGCCCAGGAGTTTGGATAGTTTGTCCTTTACAGAAGTGGATCTTCAACGGGTGCACCTGCTATGGTCATAAGTGTAAGTGCTTATTGTTGAGGATTAAAGAGGATTACATTTTTGTAAAGAAGCATCAGGGCCAGGATGGCCCCAGGGTACCCATTCCCTGTGGCTCGGCATTAAATGAATGGGGGAGGGAGGCTCACATAGTCCCCCTCCCCTGGCCCATTTCGGCCCCGGGGACCCCCATCCCCATGGGCCCGGCCGAAATGTAATGGGGAAGGGGAGCCAGGCAGCCCCCCTCCACATGCCGATTTTTGCCCCGGGGACCCCATCCTCACTGGCCCTCCCATGTGTCCCTGGGTGCCCTGGTCTCACCCAAGGCACCCAGTGTGCAGGATGGGGACCACGGGGGGAGCCTCAAGGCCCCGCAGTCGCAGCCAGCAACCCGCTTCCTGCAGTAGGTGGCATTGCTCTTGCATGCAGGGAGCTGCTGGAAAGGCAGCTCCCTGCATGCAAGAGCAATAGTTTAATCTCTTTCCCTTCCCGCATGTCTTCGGGCAGGGAATGAGATGAAACCTCTGCTTCCAGCAAGTGAGAGTACTTTGACAGCTCCTGCTTGCTGGAAGAGGAGTGTTTGCTTTTGCTTGGTAGGTGAAGCAAAAGCAAACAGCGTTGTCCTGGTGGTTGGCACCCAGGAACACAGCAGGAGCCAGCCCTGGAGGTGGCAGTTCCCAGGCCATATATGGTTCCAGTGGGGGTGGCGCGCAAGGGCTGGCCCCGTGGAGGAGGTGGTCCCCAGGGCTGTATCTGGCCTGGGTGGGGGCCACGTGTCCCCTCCTTTTTAAAAAATATAATTGGCTCCGGGGAGGTGGTGGTCCCTGGGGCCCAGGGGGTCCACGCGGCCCCCCTGCATTAATATAAAAAAAAGCCCCGGGGAGGTGGTGGTCCCGGGGCATAAATAAGCCTTAGGAAAGGGGCCCTGTGCGCCCCCCTCAATTGTTTTTTACAGCTCAGCATGGTTCCGGGACTTGGCTCACCCGAGGGCTTTCTTTGAGAACAAGCGCGGGAGACAGCACTTGTTTTTTTTTCAATTTTGCCATGAATTTTCATGTTTAGCGGCTAAAATGCCCTCTGGGAGCCCAGCACCAGAGCTAGAGGGCCCCCTTTTCTTTCTTGTGTGGTTGTTTTTGGTACTTGGCTAAAGTCGAGTCCCAAGATGGCTGCCAACACTTCCTGGTTGAAGTGTTGGCATCCAATCAGAGCTCTGCAGACCTCTGTACGCGCTCGTCATTATTCGTGAACGCTTTACGATCATAAATATACAAATGTGGATTTCCCTTAATTTCTCACAAACTACTGAACAGATTTACACCAAATAACAAAATGCACAATCTGTGGACCAAAAGCTAGCTTTCTGACAAATTTGGTGTAATTCAATCCAGCGGTTCGAGTTGACGGCATATCTAAAGAGTCTATGGGAATTAACATGGGAAAACACACTTTCTTTTACCCCCCTTTTTCTTGACCCCCCACTTGACTGATCGCCCGAAGCTTTCTATGCACAACAAGACCTAACTTGACACTCTTTTTGGAACCCTGGGCGGTGAACTCCGCTCCGCTCGCGGAGTTTGCGGAGTTTTCTGCACTCCGCGTTACGCGGAGATCGCAGAGTTCCGAAAAACCTCCTGCCCTGCGTCATAGGGAAAGGGCAGGAATTAGACATATTTAACATTACACGGCGCATTCCTGTCATTTCCCAGGGCTGGCGCACAATGTGCTGCTTAGCGCCAAAGCAGGCTCCCTTACACCTGCGATGTAAGTAGGATTGTTTTTGTGCAGGAAGCAACACCTTTAACCCAGGGCAGTGAACTCCGCTCCGCTCGCGGAGTTTGCAGACTTTTCTGCACTCCGCGTTACGCGGAGATCGCGGAGTTCCGAAAAACTCCGCTTCGCGTTGCGGAGCGGAGTTTTTTTCCTCGCTCGCGTTTGTCAACATCAAGTTGGCGACCGCGAGCGAGGAAAATCAACCTCCCGGCGAGTTTTTTCCTCGTTTGTGATCGTGAACATCAAGTTGGCGAGCGCGAGGGTGGAAAATCAACATCCCGGTGAGATTTCTCAACGCGGGGGGTCAGGTTTCTCATTGCAAGTGGTCGCGTATGCTCGCGACAGCTCGCGTTGAGAAACTGCCCGTTCGCGTTGAGAAAGCTGCCGCTCGAGTAAAAATCAACTCGAGCGGCAGAAAAGGAAAGCAGGGACCCCTTGCACTGTGCATGGTGCCGTTCGCAATGATTGCACAGTGCGGACAAGCATCCGGCACTGTGCAATCACCGCGAACGGCATTTTTCTATCGTACTCCGCCACTCGCGGAGCTCTGCGTAGTGCGACTGAGTTTTTTTTGCACTTCGCTGTGTTCCGCGTAGTGCAACTCCGCGAACTCCTCCCAGGGTTAGTTATAAGCAAGTCAAAAAATCCTTTTCCGATGGAAACATGGTCTTAATTATAACTAAACTAAGTACTGGCAACCGTTCTGTTTACTTTTTAAAGTTTATACTTGATAGCTAGAACTTTTAGTATCATTGCTATATAAGGGCTACTAGGGGTGGGCATAACTCACGTAATTCTGTATTGTGTAATCATGAGGAATTACCTAAAAATCCAGCCAAATTGCCCCCTTATAACCAAAATTGACACGAGGATTCTTTTGCACTAAAAATCAGCGCTAAATGCAGCAGAATACGAATTGCACTCGTGAAATGTGCTTTCGCAATATGATTTTTCCCTCCAAATTACTCTTAATTACATGAGCAGGAAAGGGTGTAATTATTGTTAATTCCGCATCAAAGAGTAACACGAAATTACCAAAGTTACTCTGATTATTCTGGCTTAATCAAAATACTGAAGACACACAATTGATGGACGGAATGCAGAACAAATCAAAACATTCACCCCCAGTCAAGAGATCTGGGTTAAATCCATCATTCTTTTGCTCACCATGCCACCCCAGTTTAGACTTGGCCATATGCAAATCAGTTTTGACCCTGTGCCTCATGGGAACAGTCCAGCCCGAACTGCCAAGCCAGGTCCTCCCTGGACCGGAAACAAGCATTCTAGGACCAGTTTCGGGGTTTCACCCCTCTTCAGCCAGGATAGCTTGAATCCAGTGGCACAGTGAGTCCGGGACCCACGTCTGGGCAAACCCGGCGCATGGATGGATTTAGGCCCAGATCCCTGTACTGGGGTGAATGTATGACATTGTTCTGCATTCTGTCCATCAATTGTTGTTTTTGCATTAATCAAAATTCTGCCCAGGCCTAGTTTTTACTACACAGTTGAATTGTTTTGTACAGGTGATACCATCAATTTGAAGAACACATTCGAATTCTGGTGCAGTGATGCCCCCTCTTTGCATAACCTCCAGGAGCAGAAAGTGATTCCAAATGGCTCTCTATGAATTTTGACCCTCAGGTCTTAGGGCAGGTACACATGTACACCCCAAAGAGCTCCATTTTTCAATGTGACAGCCACATTTATCAGCGTAGCGATACATTTCCGAAGGCCTGATTGCAGGACGCTGTCCCACTGCCTTTCTGCACAGTGTCTCAAGGGTCATGTTGTCGATGCATTGCATCATTGCATCAGCTTGTCTGGTGGTGTTGCTATGAGCCCTCATCAATTATCTGTGTTGTCCATCCCTTCTGAACCTCTTTCCAATGCATAAGAAATGCATACACTATATGCACAGTGCTTCAAGTCACTAAATTCTACCCAATCATCTCTGCCCCAACTGCTATGAGCAGCGCCACATTGCTCCACTGGACTATGTCCACCAACCATCAATGCCCTAGATAAAACTGTTAAAATCAAAATGCTTGTTTGTGTTTTTTGTATTTCTGTAACTCAGAGAGGAGCTGTATTTGAGCTCTGTAGTCTCAAAATAAAATCTGAATCAGGTCGAATAATAAAATTACATTGATTTATGATTTTGAGAAGGGAAACGAAAAACCATCATGGGGCAGATTTACAAGCCCCTTGTTATACTTTTGCGCTGCCGTTGCGTCACTTTTTGTGATGCAGCGAGGGCGTAAACAATGCACCACATTGCCGCCCCTTTACAATGTGACATATCTAGGGGGATGCGTCATGTTGTAAAGCCCTGCGTCACATTATACCTGCGTCAGGTATAATGTATGCAGGGTGCGCGTTCCCACACAAAAAAGCCATGTAGAACTGACACAGTGAAATTTACAACATTTCACTGCGTCACTCTACGCTTTCACTGCATCAAAATCCCTACGCCTGCTAAGACCAGGCATAAGGAATGACATAAGGCTTTTTAAATGGGACTCACCTATCTGTTGTGGCGCATTGCTAGAGTTGTGTCACTTTCATGAGCAACTCCAGCAATGCAACACTTTTGGGTCAACAGATGCGTCAGAATTTCTGACGCATCTGTCAATCCTTGCAGCATGGTGCGCCGGATTGGAAATACGGCGCATCCATGGTGGCGCAAGGGTTTTGTATGGAGGCGCAGGGAAACTGACACATCTATACAGATGCGTCAGTTTCTTGTAAATCTGCCCCCTCATTTTCTGTAACTATGTCTATCCCAGGTGTTATTTGTCAGAGGGTGCATGTTGAAAGGCAATCAGATAGCCAAAATGAACTTAAGGCCCTTCAGCAGATCAGCCTTGCCTATCTATGCAGTGAGAAAAAACACGTCACTGGTTCCTGGTTCATAATTGAAATAAACTCTGTTACTGAACAAGCATTGGCAAAGACCGTAGGTTTGGCATTGAATGGCATGCAGAGTGGACTTGTGCATGCTGTATAAACATCAAAACTATTGTACCTATGCAGAGACAAAAGCATCAGAAAAACTGATGCCACAGAAAGAATGCAACCCTTTTTAGGTCTCGCCTGAGCCAGCGCGCATGCGCTGCTCTGCGAGGCATTTAGTAAGGGCTTTTGAACTCTGAACACACGCTCGTGCGTGTGCTTTTTTTTTATTAACCCGCAATTGGCCTTTGCATGCGTCTTTCAAAGAAATACAGCACGCAATTGGTCCATGGCGGGTTCATGTCCCGCCTTCTCTGTCCCCTGGCCTAGGGTGCTCGGGAGCGAGCAGCAGCGCGGCCGGATGCCAGCTGCATTCCTGACATTCCTTCGCGGCCGCGCTCGTTTGTGTAATGCCGCCTCGGCTAGAAGCAAGCACGCTGTGTGTTTACTGTTCGTTTTCTTCCAAACACGAGTGGCTGTACATCACTAAATGTGGTCGTAGTCTATCAGGTAGGCTTCTTGTTCTGATTCTCGCCCGGCTTGTACGCCCCCTCCCGTGTGTGACTGGATTCACCGGAGCATTCGCTAATCCGCAAAACAATAAGCTGGGGTAGACAGCGCGCATGCCGTGCGCGTGCCCTCCGTTTACGAGTGAGCCGGGGAGAGGAGGCACGCGCTCTAAGCTTACCGCAGCAGACCTGCTGCAGCGCCTGGGCCCCCTCTACATGCTGAACTTCGTGGGAGCCCCCGAACCGACACCAGCCAGGTAACTGCCGCACTCTGCACCCAGGGTCTGCATGTGCATATGGCAGAGCACGGACACGGCACTGGGACTTGCACTCTCAAAGACCATGTGTTTAGGGGATAGGTTTTGCTCGTGGTGTGTCTGAATGTCACGTTTTAGAGGTAAAATGCGCTTGCTGCCTTGAGGGCGTGCAGCGCCCTCTCTGCTCTGTTAGAGCCGCCGTCTGAGTGCTGAGTAGAGCCCTGCGCGGGGGTCAGCGAACTGGCAGCACAGCAGCGTATGCTTTCTAACAACCAAACCGACGCTGTGCTCCGCCGAGCGGTGCAGCCTCACCCCACACACAGAGGTCAGCATCCCTCGCACCTAATCTGTGTCCTCTCACACACAGGAACGAAATAGGGCACTAAGCAGTACATGTCTCCCACACATCTAGGATCGGGGCAGTCTTACACAATTGGCTGTGGCATTGCTGCTGTAACCAGCAGGAGCTACAAAATCATGTGCGCACGCATTACTGAACCGTGTATGTCCCAATATGTGTTTGGTTTTCGTTACAAAAGCAAGCACGTTTCATTTACTGTACCCTCGTGCATACGCTGCTGCGCCTTTCGTGTACATTGTACTTTGCTTTTGTGCCACACTGCTGGGCAATACATGCTTCTTTGAACGCCGTGGTGAACCATGCATTCTTTCTATAAACCACGGTTGTTGCCACACTGCTGGACAATGCATGCTTCCTTCAGTGCAGTTTAGCACCGTGGTGAACCATACTTTCTTTCTATAAACCACGAGTGTGTCGACACTGCTAAGCAGTGCATGCTTCCAGTTAGACAATGATGCAAGCGCACTCACAGCTGTGTCTTGCATACTTCTACATACTGTAGTTGGGCAAGCACTGCTAAGTCCAACATGCTTCGAAGACTGGGTAGTTATTCACACTGCTGAACCAGCCATGCTTAATCTTCATTTCAGTTATGCCCACATTGCCAATAGGTCTCGCCTTTGGGACCTTGTAAGTAAAAAAAAAAACTGAAGTATAAGACTTCACGTTTACATTTACTTCGTATTTAGGATGCAGTAAATGTAAACGTGAAGTCTTACACTTCAGTTTTTTATTTTACTTACAAGGTCCCAAAGGCGAGACCTATTGGCTTTGCCAATGCTTGTTAAGTCTTGCCGAAGAAAGCACATGCTTTGCACCTTGTGAGCATTTTTACTAACTTACATGGGGCTTATTGACTGCCCATTGCTAACCATTGATGGACTTCATTGCCACTCTCATTTGCTTGCTTCTTATTTGTCAACTTGTGTAGGCTTCCTTCCACTTCATGTGTTTGTCCCTCCTCTGGAGCATATCCTCATTACTGTGTCCTTCCACTGCTCAGGTTTTCAGGCTCTACTTTATTCTTTTAGTTTAAGACCTCAACAAGATTGCATGTGTATTTCATATAACTCCACCCTATAGTTCTCCTCGCTCCGTCTCACCCCTGTCCCGCCCACCCTCCATTGTCCATCTGCTTGCCACCACCCCTCCTGCCCACTCTCCGTTATCTGTGTGATTTTCCCACCCTTTCTGCCTCTCTTCGCTGTCTGTGTACTTGCCCCTTGCCCTTCCTAGCCACCCTCTGTTGTCCATGTGTTGGAAATGGCCTTTTTGCAGGGTTATTCCCAAGTTTTTTTGTTCCTTCCTCCTGTTTTTTCTGACCTGTTTTTGTTGGCTTTAGGACTCTGGGCACTTTACCACTGCTGATCAGTGCTAAAGTGCATATGGTCTCTGTGTAAATTGTTATTATGATTGGTTATCCATTATTGGCATATTTGATTTACTTGTAAGTCCCTAGTTCAGTGCACTGTGGGTGCCCAGGGCCTATAAATCAAATGCTACTAGTGGGCCTGCAGCACTGATTGTGCCACTCACATGAGTAGCCCTGTAAATGTATCTCAGACCTGCCACTGCAGTTTCTGCGTGCGCAGTTTAAACTGCCATGTCGACCTGGCAAGTGCACCCACTTGCCAGGCCCCAACCTTTCCTTTTCTTGCATGTAAGGCAACCCTCAGGTAGGCCCAAGGTACCCCCAAGGGCAGGGTGCAGGGTATGTAAAAGGTAGGACATGTGCTGGTGTGTTGTACATGTCCTATTAGTGAAATACTGTCAATTTCGTTTTTTACTAGTGAAAGGCTATTGTCCCATAGGTTAACATCGGAGTTGCTTTGTACCATCTTACAAGTTTAACTTTCCATTGGGACATGATGGAGATATGGAGTTCAGGCTCTCTGAACTCAGAATTTAATAACACATCTTTTTAGGAAGATAGTTTTTAAATTGTATGTTGGAAAATGGCACTTTTAGAAAGTAGACATTTTATTGTTTAACCATTCTGTGTGCCTCTGCTGTTTGTGTATTTACTGTCTGGTTTTGGAGTAACAGGAGCTGGGGATGTGCATTCACTGTAGACAGTCACAAGGAGGGGTGAGGTGTGTCCTGCCTTTCCTGGGTGACTCATAGCTGAGCTGAATAGACCTTGGCTGCATTTAGAGTGATGGGAGGAGTTTCAACTGCACCTGAATAGGCTGTGTCTCCTTTGCACAATGCTGTCTCCACCCCCTGTGGTCATGATGCACCAGAGAGGACAGAACTTGTTTGGACTGGGCTCAGAGACCCTTGCCACAAAGAGAACAAAGAGAAATGGGGTATAACTATTGGACCTTAAACCCCAGAGAATTAGATTACTTCTGGAATCAAGAGGAACCTCTGCCAAGGAGAAGAGCTGGAGACTGGAGAGCTGTGAGGGGGAATACTGCACCTTTGTTGTATGTGTTTTACTGGGTTGGCCTGCAGTTGCTGCTTCTGCCAAGGAGAGAACAAAGTACTGGACTTTGCTGTGTATCCTGCTTGTGAGGTTTCTCCAAGGGCTTGTGTGTGCTTGCCTCCTATTAAGAAGTCTCAGGGACACGAAAGACTTTCTGCAACTCTGCTTGTGCTGCTGGATTCTGCCATCTGTGAGCCCTACCCTTGCCTGAAGTGCCTCCTTCCAGTTACAGGGCCTCAGAGGTGGGTTTTGTAGCTAATCTCTACAAGAACCCGCACGAAGCATCGCAAAACTGTGCAAAGCCTCTCAGAACCGACGCCGGATGGCGCGAAGCCTTGCTGAGTCCCGCTGAACACCTGCCAGCCTCTCGGAACCGATGCAAAGCCTCACCGTGTCCCACCGGGCGACGCAAAGCCTCGCTGCGTAGCCCCCAGCACCGACGCCAGGCGGCGCGAAGCCTCGCAAAGTGATGCATCACTCCTGGTGTGTCACACATCGTACCTGTGTGCCAAGTTTTTCCATGCATCACTCACAGAACAGAATCGTCTTGGATTGACGCCTCACTTTCCCCTACAGTCCAGATTCGATGCATCACATCTCTTGCTTGCAGCAGAACTTTCGCATCGCCTCCCCAAGCACTCAGGAACTGACGCATCACTGTGTTTTCCAGTGCTTCCCCTCTGTGCGGCTGTTTGGCCTTGTGAACTTTGACGCATCTACAGGTACTTTTGTGTAAAATCATGCATCCATAGTTTTGTATGGAACAAGTTACTTAAAAACTTTTAAAGTCATATTTTGAATTGTGTATGTTGGATTTTTGTCATTTTGGTCTTGTTAGGTTTAGATAAAGATACTTTATTTTTCCAAACTGGTGTGCTGTCTATTTGTGGTGTTTTCACTGTGCTACTGTGTGTTTGAGTACAAACACTTTACACATTGCCTTTGGGATAAGCCTGTCTGCTCGTGCGAAACTACCAATGGGGTGAGCTGGGGTATCTAAATTGTTTAATCTCCTTACCCTGACTAGCAGGAAGGGTCCCTACTTGGACAAAGGGGCATACCTCTGCCAACTAGAGACCCCAATTTCTAACATTTCCATGTAATTGCCCAGCTGCTCCAGACCACAATCTGTTGTCCATCTACTTGCCCCCTCCTGACCAACCTCCATTGTCTGTCTGCTTGCCCCAGCCTCTCCTGCCCACCTTCTGTTGTCCGTCTACTTGCCCCATCCCCTCCCACCCACACTTCATTGTCCGTTTGCTTCACAAACCCTCTCTCCTGTGATCTCCCCCACCTGTATTCTTCTTTCCATCGTAACCTCCCTTCATCCCTCCTTCCCTCTTTGTTCCCTCAGGAGCACACGGCTACAAAAAAAAGTGTTATGATGCAGCTAGTGCAAATGTCATTTATTTAAATAAAATAAAAAAACATTAGTGCTGGCTGCTATATAGCACTTTAAAAAAAATCAGATTACAGCCCTTTTTTATGCTGCTGCACAGCATGGCTACAAAACAGTGCCAAAGCCAATAGCTCTCATATGGGAGACCTATTAGCTTTTCCAATTCTTGTTTCTAGTGCATCCATTATTCAGATCATTTTGTCTGTTTTCTATCCCCAATACCAGTGAGCTGCTTGATTCTACTGCAGGTGGAAGGACACACTCAAACAGAAATTAGAAAAATAGTGAGGCTAAGATACTTCGCCAGGCTGATGCAAGATGACCCAAGATGATATTGACAATACTCAAGCCACTGGCTGAAAGTTTCAGAGCAAAAAAAACTAATGGTGACCTACTGCTGACCCAAAGCCGCATAAAGTGGGTGTAGAAAAGAACATATTTACAATGACTTGGTCACCTTGTGGTGCTGGTGACTCGCCCACAAATCGCAAAGGATGGCTGCGGCTATGTCCATGCCCTCACCCCCTGCAGTGGCCCACCTGGATGGCTGTGAATTCCAGTGCCTGAGAATCTTCCAGAGAAGGAGAGCCTTGCAGCTGCAGCTTCTAGATTATGAGTCTAAAGTTGGAGGATATGGTGTGATGTGTTGGGGTCCGCTTTTTGCTTGACTTGGAGGTGACATGTACGCCCTCCTGAGTGGGGTCCATTTCCTGATTCATGGGCAATGTTGCCTACATATGTTTACATACATATACATATTTTTTTTAATGAGTGATGTAGGTCTGTTCAAAAATGAGTGCACTGCAGTCCAGGAGTCCATCTATCTATGCATGTATGCAATATTAACTGGACACCTATAACCACTAAGTCACTCATTGGAAAAAGGCTGGATCTGACTTTCTCCATATAATGTAAGTTGCTGAGGGGCCTGAGGAAAACTGCAATAATTAAGCAACTTCTGCCTCATCGTTCAGTGGCACTTCAACTCTCCATAATCTGTTATCATGACATAGCTGGGCTAAAAGAACATAGTTTGTCGCTGCTCTTAAGTGCTTTAAATTCAAGGCTAGCTCCATATCTAATCATTCCTCCTTACAAGAGAAAATCAGCAGGTGGCATTAGTTTCCAAATAAAAACTGCAAAATTCTGGAATGCCTTCACAGCAAAAATAAGAGCCACTGAAAACCATCTGGAATTAAAACGAATGGTAAACAGCTAGTTATTCCTATCCTGATCCTCATCACGGACACCCTGCTGTGCAACATCATAAAGCCAGGATACGTCACAAGAGGTCCAGCTGCTTTGTCCACTTGGCAGAAGCTCAGTCCAACTTGACGAAGGCCTATAACAGAATTCAATTAACCCTAGCAGCAAATTGACTTTTACCTGAGTCTAGTGTCTATCAAAAGTATTTTATAAGATTCTCACGTGCAAATATCGTTTATTTGTACACTTTTACATCCTCAGATTGCATGTTATCTAAAAAAAAAACATCTCCCTATATTCCTAAAGTCCTGCATGAAAAATTGACTTTGACCTAAAAGTGTTGATTGTTATCTCTTCTGTCTTTCGAATGATCCTCTCCAACCTTACTTTTGATCCCCTGCTTGCCTCCTCTCTCTGCCTTAACTGTTTGTTGCATTTCTGAAAATTGCCCACATCTCATTTCATAGATCACTATCTCACCTTATTCTAACCCATATCTTTGCTACCTAACAATACCTAATCCCCTTTAGCCAATCCATTCATCCCACTATTTCAAAGAAGTCACAGAGCCCCCACTAAGGATCACATTTAACATCTATTAGTTTAACCTACCACAAAGAAACTGGAGTAGATGCATGAAATGCTTTCCTTGAGAGCACAATGCTAATCCAAATAACAAACAATAAGTCAATAACACCTCCATTAACCACTAATCTTAAGTTCTGGGGTAGTAAGCACTATATAAATGCAATTTCAGCCCAATGGTGGAAGCAGCATGCATATCAAACCTAAAGAGAGATATTCTCTAGCTCGCAGATTTGGCAAGAGTGAGATTTTTGAGATTCAATGCGACACGATCTAGAAAAACACTGTTGTACTGGGGGCCAGGCACGTCATCTAGGGAGCAGAAATTTTGAGGGGATCTTATTGCTAGGCGTGAGCAGAGTTCGTGGAGTTCTACTCCTCAGAACTCTGTGAAGTGCCGTAAAAACTCCGCCGTGCTCCACGGAGTTCCGCCAGTGACAGAGTCTGCTAAATTGTGCTGCTCGCACTGATTTTTAGCACCGGGAGTTTGTCCCGCGCTGTAAAATCTGTGTGAAAGGCACTTTGCATCATGCCAGGGATGCTACTGCTTTCTGCCGCTCGGGTAGACATTCTACACGAGCAGCAGCTTCCTCAATGCGAGCGGCAGTTTCTCAAAGCAAAAGGTTGCGACCTGCCGCAGCCCCCCACATTGAGAAATCTCACCAGCAGGAAGTCTAGCGTGCAATTTTTTCTTGCAAGCGCTCGCCAACACAGCTCCAGAGAAAGAACTCCACTCTGAGTCACTTTGCAGAGTTTTTCGGAACTCCACGTTCCGCGCGGATTGGACAAAATTCTGCTGGCGAAGTGGAATTCTTCACCCACCCCTACTTATTGCTTTCCTATCCCATTTGCAGTTTGTTTGTAATTGCAGAAATAAGTACGCTGAGGAAAGAAAAAATACTGTATTTGGCACCACCTAGTGGTGTTGCAACCTTAACTGAATCACGAGGAAAAAGGTCAGGCCTTCTTTTTGTTAGTTAAATACATGTTGTAACATGAGCGCGAGGCCCCAGTAAGCGGGGGACTTGGGGCAAAGGGCCCCTGTTGCCCTCTCCTCGTGACATCCCTGCGGGAAGCATTGTCTAATGGAATGTGAGGAGTAGTAAAATCACACTCAGAAGACTATGCAAAACCAATCAATTATAGGAGACATTTTTCATTGTTCACTCTGATGCATGGGGCAGAGGCATAAAGCAAAATGATCGTGTCCCCATGCAGAATGTGGTGAGGGGGCCCGAGTCTCCCATATCTCACAAACATTCCCCCTCCTCCCCCGAAGGTTTGGGGACCCCCAGAAGCCTGCACAGGGCATGGGGCGGTTTGCAAACTGACCTGCTTGAGCGTTCTATGCGCTCCCTGAACAAGCTTCATGCCAGTTATGCCGTTCCTTGAGGGGCCAGCTGTCCCGTGCAGAGGCCAATCTTCACCCCAGCAGGACAAGAGGCCTTTGCCCGAAGCTATCAGCGGCCATTGCCGGTTTGGTGCCAGCTAATTGCAGCCGCAGCAGGTCAGAAATGGTTCTTTCCTGTAAAGAAATGCGTGCATCATTCTCAATGACGCGCCAGCCGACGGCTGTGGGCGCCCTGTTGTGCTATACCACGCTGAGGATCAAGGCGCTAATCCTCCCTGCAGACTGTGGCAGGCCACAGCGAAGGCGCCGCGGCGCTCCCACCTTGAATACATAGCCTGTGTGGCTGCTGGGTGTCTGGCTGGAAGCACCATGAAGGTGCCATCTGGAATAGTAACTGGCACCAGGTGTCACACAGCTGTGAGGGGCGAGGATGCCAAGCTGTAATTATCATATTATTATCCTTCTTGTTAACATTAGAGACAATGTAATTGAAATGCTTCTTCTGTCAGGCATAGAAATAGTTACAATCTTCTGTTTCTGTGGACGAAATAACTATTGTTTACAACCACAGCTTCCTGGCCTGCTCATCTCAAAGAACACTGAGGCCTGACACCACCACTTCTCGACAACCCTCTTCAGGGAAGTTCAGACCAAACTAGCTGTTTTTGTCACTTAAACTAGCTGTTTTTGTCACTGCTCTCTTCTTGCGAGTCCTGCTTAATTTGATTTGAATATTCTGGTTGATGTTATGTTTTTTTCTTGGTGTGACCCAACTCACACAAATCCGAGTGAAAACTGTCCACTTTTGGTCTGCCACCACAAAAGAAGTCCCTTTTAAGTGCGCTTCATCCCATACGATAACGTGATGCACTGTAATAAGTATTACATTGTATGAGGTTAACACATGAGTCGCAGAACATAATTAATGGCATTGCACATTACCATTCACTGCTCCATGGCACTCAGATTCCGAAACTGATTGGGAACAGACAAATGGTGGTAAGCGCTATAGAAATATAAACGCACATAAAATAAGACCTGCACCTATGTAACTGATAGAACTCAGTGCCAGGCTCAGCCCCTGGTGTGCCTTCAACTGAATGCACGGGGTACACACCAGGTCAGTGCAGTCTATCGCAATGAATGCACTATCCCCAGGGCAGTTGCAAACTTGGGGCCAGCACTTTAGTGAAAGACAGGCCAGCTGTTTTAAGCCATCTTTCACTGTGCAGGTGGGAACAGTCTCGCACTTCAGAGTGGGGCACAGATCCCCCAGCAGGCAGGTGAAGTGAGTGCAGTGGGGGATGTCTGAGAGGTCCATGGGGGCGTGTTGTTTCCCCTCGGGGGGGGGAAGGGGGGGGGAGGGGAGCGCACTCATTGTATACCACCTCACCGTGTCCATGCGCCCTCCCAGAGCTTCTTTGTCTCTGCCTGCATGCAGCAAAGTGTTTCCTCGTTTGCATGGGGTAATTTTCATGGGGAGATTTTGCTGGTGCACACATAGTATTATGTGATATGATTTAGAGAGTACATTAGGGGCCCTGCAAGCGTCTGCAGCATCTTGAGTAATGCCAGAGTGCCTCACGGGCACAGAAAGCCAGAATACAAGCCTGTTGCACCTTTGGGAAATTTAGTATAATATGGTTGGTGAAATATTACATATATACACCAGAAGAAGCAGGAAATGCAAACAAAGCCCTGCAGTGTGTCTTTCCCCATGCTTTCCTCTGCACCTTTATATAACCTGGGTGTGGAAAGTGGACAATCAGTCATGGTCAGTGCTTTCTGGCCACTGCTGTATGTCAAGGGACCAGGACCATCACACGCGGGATCAGTTGAGGCTGTTTTCCCACAGAAATGCTCTACCACTGCTAAATGTATTTATATGTTGCAAAATCATATATTAAGATTAGGCAGGTAAGGTCATTCACCACTAGGTGGTGCAATATGCAAGAACAGACAAAATGTGAGCCAGGACATTATTTTTAATTTGAAGGAGGGGCTGATGCACCAGAGAGGGGTGTCACATGATGTAGGTGACCCAGTACCCCAACAGCTCTTGGCAGGAATGCAAGGGACCCATAGGCTATATTTTATGAGATACAACCCCCTCCAAAATGATCTCTGACTGCACCCCACATTTTGTGTGGTGTACCTGAAAGAGCTCAAGTTCTGAGGATTTCAGTATGACAATAATCAGATGGGCATCATTATAAGCAGCAGAAGGTTATGCTGTACTGGGGCTGGTGTGGAAGGATGGATGCAGCTCTAGGCAATATAGTCAGAACTCATACGTGGACACTATGGCTTTCAACACTTGCAGGTTGTGGCTTTGTGAGCAATTGCAGAATTTCAACCATCGTGCACGGAATATTTTGTTTTAGTAGAGACAAGGAGGCAAGTGTAACGCACAGAATTTCTATAAATGCTCGCCCTTAACAGCAAACAAGTTACTCTGATATAAAGAGCACAATGAAGTCAGAAGAACCATAAGGCAGTAGAGATTTGTTCACCTTTGCAACATTAATATTAATAATAATAATAATAATAAGAAGAAGAAGAAGAAGAAAAGGAAGAAAATGATTATAATAACAATATAATTAATATGGTTGTATATAAGATATATAGAGTATGAGATATTATATAATAGTGCTACTACTACTACTACTACTACTACTACTACTACTACTAATAATAATAATAATAAGAATAACAGACAACATGATGCGGTCAGGCAGAGACCTGTTTAAGTTAACTTGCAAGACACACCTATCAGTACTACAATAAATTACACATTCAACAAAATCTTATCTTAAATGCTTTCTGAATATAAGAATGTATTATTGCATTTCCCTATGTACGAGAGTTTCACTAGTCTGCGGAAGGTGCTTGAGAAAGATCACAGGAAACAACACCCCCCCTTGTCAACAGAGTAGTTTGACTAAAGGCAGAAGCAGTGACCAGACCCCCCAAATTCAGGGCTGTGCCTGGGTGTAGAGGGCTGAGGCATTCAATGATTGCCCCTATCGTGCTTTTTGCAAGCCCTGGGAAATGCTCTTCAATGCCTGTTATTTAAGAATGCCTTTGGGTATTAGTTTTAGTGACAGTGTTAGATGGTTTCGGTTGGTAGTACGGTACGGTGCCAACATGGCTGATTGACTTCCTGCTGTCAGTTATTGTTTATTACTGTTCTGCCGCGTCATGTTTTTGTCTGATTGGTTAGTAAATACCCGTACAATAGGCTGCAATTTATATAGAAATGTCACGGGATGTCACATCCTCTAGAGTCCCGCCCCCTTTTCTTGTACATTTTATTTTTAAATAAAGTAAACCATCTTGTTCTAAGTAGCCCATAAAAAGAGAAAGCAAGAATATGTCAGAGCTGGTTCTCATCATACCCACTTCCTAACACATTTGTTTTCCAGTTGTCAGCTCCCCTTTTCGAAGTTGTGGCATTTTGCATTTTTACGTAAATGGTGTCTGAGGTCTGAGTGTTCTAATTCAGACACAGGTGATAATGATGTTCAGTTCTCGATCACTAACTGGAAGGGACTTAGAAGTCCGAGGAGGGATGTCTGTTGACATTTTTCGGGAAGCTCTGGGACCACTGGTGCTGTCAGTATTTCCTTCAAACTATGGGTGTGACTTTTAAGAGCGGCCTGGAGGAAAATGTAATTTTGCTCCTGGGTAGGGTTGCTTGAGGTGGGGCTACTGCCAGGGGTTAACTTGTCCATCGTAATTGTCCAGGAAGATTAAAATGTACAAAGTAGAGATGGGGGATTATGCAAGAAGGCAGAAAACAAAGAGGGCCAGTTGTTTTGAAAGGGGGATCTTCACATTTTGAGGTTCTGTGTAACCCATAAGTCTCAGCGCTTTGCTCCTCATAATGGAATGCGGCACACTCTCTGCCTTTAAACTTTACTCCCTGTCCTTCTTGGACACACAAAGTCCCTACAAAAGTCAGTTTTGCTATTACAAATTTGTACACCAAAATTGTAAATTGAGCATTCTACAAATCAAATTATGCACAGGCCTTTAGTGTTTGACAACAAGCAATAAATTAACAACCAGTGGTAAGATTGCATTCCAAGGAGTGTGCGCTATACTTTTTATATCCATTGCTAATATGAAATCTACACATGTATTCTTCTTTTATTTTTTAATTCATGTTATTGTTTTGGAAAGAGGTCATGCCACCACGTGGATGCATCTTGTCCGCCGTTTCTCATTTTTGATAACTCTTATCCAGTGCTTGAAATGGAAAACTAGAAGTGCAGGTACCCTGCAACAGAGTACCTGCTTGCTTCTGAGAAGTGCCGGCACTCTCCAATTAAAAGTATTGCATTTCTCTTGAGAAGTGGTGGTACTCTCCCTCTCAAAATAAAAAAGTGCCTGTACTCAGTACCGGCCCATTTAAAGCACTGCTCTTACCACTGTAGTACTGTTCCAGCATATATTGTCGCAGTACTTTTGAGGAAGGGACTCGCTAAGTCAGGAATCACTTAGCTAACTTGTGACGTGCCGGCATTCGCTTTGGCAAGGCAGTGCCGTGAGGCAGGGGTACAGGGCAGAACACAACTAGCCTTACAAGTAGGTGTTAACTGTATACAACTGAAAGTAGCAGTGTGACTTACAACAAAGTAAATCCCCATAAAATGTGTTAAGGGACATTTGAAATTTCACCATGGTTTGTTGCCTCACAGATACTCTGAGGTACTGGACTGATTAGGGGCCACTAGAGAAGGGCAGGGGCATACATTATTTCCAATGGTGCGTGAAATTTGTGTAATTGCCTTTGTGGAAATTGAGCAAAATTCCTGAAAAATAAAAAAAAATGACACTAAATGCAAATCCAGTGCTTGGTGCTATTTTTTTTTTTTTTACGATAAATGATTCCTTGCTTTCAATTTCTGAAGCAAGCACGCATTTTGCTCTAAAAAATTGGAGTAAAATTGTTTGTAATTTGAACAACCCACACTTATGTTCTGTTGGTTCATGTTGTTCCTGTGCTGCGGCGATAGGATTTCTACCTGAACAGAAGCTCATTTGGGTGATGTGGGATGCTGGCGTGATTTGAGGTATTTCTCCTAACAAGCATAATGAGAAATGCCAGAAATTATGCAAGATTCTGCTGCCCTCACGAAATTTCACCCTGGCCTGCTTTTACCCCAGAATGAAAGAGTACCTCTGTACATTGAGTGTTACAAGTCTTGTGACATATATTGTAAGCACTATATAAATCGCAATACAATAAAGTACATACAATGTGTGCAGCTGATACCCCTAAATAGTACACAACATGGCCGCTCCAGGACGGTGGACTCACGAGGGCTCATCTTTTGAATTGTGATCTGTAAAGCCAAATGAGTTAGCAGGGAGCGCGTGGCATCAGATGGCATCAGCGCGCGGGGAGCGTCACGACAGGGTGCAAGTGCGGCAGAAGGGCTTCTGTGGTATTGTGCCAACCGATGCAACGCGCTTTAATCAGCCAAGTGGGCTGCAGGGCGTCTTTCATCATCATCGTAATTACAGTGTCCTGATCCCTATAATCTTCAGGACACAGATGTAAAACCCAGCAACAGGTGTCAACACATGGGGAACGGCTGGCGTAATTACAGTTTTTCTTCTCGTGCAGGTTAACAATGTGGTTATGGCAGATCGTTTCAATGAGCGTGAAGCCAGACATGCGAAAATAACAATAGTGACAGCCTCGGCTGCACATGGAATTCAAAATATTTATATGCATCTGAGATCTAACATTTAAAAACGCAAAAGGTCTGGGCATTAAGAGTGGGTAGACTATTTTGAACCAAGATGGCGCTCCCATTGTGACAGCTATGAGTATGATGTGAGCACGGAGCAGCAGATCTCGTAATTCAAAATGGCTGTATTTATGCAATCTTTTTTGTAGTTAATAAGAAAAGGTCCAACTTAAAAGAAAGCAACAATTTCGGCCCTTATGATAAGAAGCAGAGCTTCAATTTCCATACATTAAAATATTTGATTATTTTTAATTTAATTTTAGGTTTATTTTTATAGTGCAGACCTAACACTGGGGGGGCAGATGGCTACTTTACAGAGCGTTTGTCAATTTGTAGGAAGTTACATGAGCGCTGGCCTATGGTTCCAAAAGCAGGCTGCATGCTCACATTCTTAATAAACATAAATTATCAGGTTTTTTGGGATGCCCTAAGGGGCATATTTACAAGCCCCTATTGCCATCACAGCGTCACTTTCAGTGACGTTGTGATGGCGATAGGGGCCTCGCCTTATTGACAAGGCAGCGTTAAGCCACTTAACATGGCTTAACGCTGCCTTGTAAATAAGACCCCCTTTCACGCTATGCTTAGCATGAAAGGGGAGGGCAATCGGTGTTGGTGTGGGCATTCCACCGCAACACCCATGTGGTGTATCTCTTTAAATGAGATCAGTCTATTGGAATCCTGGTGTCTCTGGGAGGCTATTGATGTACTGATGTCATATTGGAACTTAATACATGTCACTTAGAATTTGTTATGGCTTAAGCTTAGCGGCAGTTGAAGCCTTGTCTGGTGTCCTGTTGGATGGGATCTTCTCATTGGAATAAACTCATTACAACATCCATTCCTGATTGTATGTACTTTATATGGAATGCTTCATTGGCGTAGTCGGCAGGATTTGATGCCATGAAGAAGATCTCAACACAGAAAATTTGGTGAGAGACATTTTAAAATTTTGGATGGATACTACTCTCTTTTAAAAATCTCGATTTCAGTTGGAACTGACTTTGAATATCTGTATATTTATTGAGATTGGGAGCTTCGCCGCATGCTCGCCCTACTGATACTTGTTTGGGTTGGGAGGCATTGAAATCGATGCAGGCTCATCTCTAGAGACAGTAATTCTGAAGCCAGGTTGAATACTGTTCGAGGTTGTGCCTAATAGCTTTTAAAAAAAATTGGCAAGTGTCGATCGTGGATTCATGCTGAGTGAACTTGGATTCATGCTGAGTGAACTTGTCCTAAGCTGGCTTAATGCGCTATACTAGTTCATGCGCTGTACTTATTTTTTTTGGCCTTTTAATTTATGCGCAATACTCGTAGTGCTTCAGTTTATTGGAGTGGCATTGGATCCCAAAGTGTTCGTGTTGAAACAGTTTAAGTTTGAGCTTATACGTCAAAGAAATTAAAATAAGCTTACCAGAATTCCAACCGAACGGAGTGGAGGCACTCATACCATCGTCGTCTTGGTTACTGTTGCGCGTTTCATTTGCAGCGTAACAGCGCCTTCGTCATGCGTTCTACTTGCACGTAACGTAACACGGCGGCCATTTTCTGCGATCAACTTCCTGGATTGTGTTCGTTGCTAAGCAACTTGACAAAACAATCTCTGCGCTGACATCGGTGGTAAAAACATTTACGGACAACACGACAAGGTAAAAGATCAGCACATGGAACAACGCGTGTCGCTACAGTGATACGCACACTGAATTGTTCATCATTGTTTCTTAAGTACTTTCGGTGAACAACCTTAGTCAAAAAAAAAAAAAAAAAAAATATTTATTTCCTCATAACTATGAATTCTTATCTACACTACGATAACATCGTTTTCTCCTCATTATTGAAAAATTAGTATTTAAAACTTATCTCCACCAATTATCTAAGCAATTTTGTGTTAACCTTATTTCTCAAATATTTACAGTGATTGGTGATAATAAGAACTTTAAATTTAATATGCAGAATATAACAGCTGCCCCTTTCTTTTTGTCTAATCCAGGGGTTCCTACAATTCAATGGAAAAAGTGGAAGGTTGTGTTTGAGAGGTATGCCAGGGTTTGTGGTCCTACTCTAAGTTCTGAGAGGAAGTCATCTTTATTACTCCATTGTCTTGGTTCAGAGGGTCAGGATGTGTTTGATCACCTTCCTGATCTCCCAGATGCGGAGGCAAGAGATTTAAATGATTACGAGATTTGCATAAAAAAGTTAGACAAACACTACTTACCTAAAGTAAGTACAATTTTAGAAAGATATCAGTTTGCCAAGAGAACCCAAAATGAAGATGAAACTATTGAAATGTATGTTACTGATTTGCGTAAGCTTGCCTCGTCATGTAAATTCGGAAATTTAACTGATGAACGTATTCGTGATCAGTTCATGTTTGGGTGCAACATGGAAAAAATTAGAGAAGAGCTTTGGTTACGTGATGAACCCACTTTAGATGAGGTTCTCAATGTAGCAAAGAGAATAGAACACTCTTTAAAATGTGTTGAAATTATTAAGAAAGACAATGTTAAAGAGGTAAATGTTCAACTTGTTAAGGAAAAAAATCAAAAGAGAATTGAAAACAGTAAAAATTATTTTACAGTCAACAAGGAAGAATTTAAAGGAAACACTAGTGAACAACGAAGATGCTACAGATGTGGTAGAGTAGGGCATCTTGCTAATGATAAAAAATGTCCTGCATTAAGTCAAATATGCTCAAAATGCAAAAGAAGGGGTCATTCTTCTTTAATGTGTAAAAGCAAAACTGTGGCAAAAGTTAAAATGGTAGAGGTTTATGAATCTAACAACAGTGATTTGGGGGATAATGATTTTGTATGTGGACAAATCGTAGTTCAGGTGAAAAATGAATCTGACAAGAAAGTTTGTCCTTTTGATAATATTATGGTTGAAGGGGAAAGCACTCGTGTACTATTCGACTCAGGTGCAAAGATCACTATAGTTTCGAATGAATTTTATAATTCAAAATTAAAAGGAAAGATTTCACTCATGAAGCCAGACATCACACCATTAGCTTATGGTGGGGAACCTATAAAACTGCATGGATATTTTATTGGTCTTATTGAGTTTAGAGACAGATTTGTGTCAGGTAAGATTTATGTTTCTAAGAGAGGCGATAGTATTATCAGTTGGATACATCAAGGAGATTTAGGTGTATTTTTAGATCCCAATACCGATCCTCCTATTCAAATTAAGGACAGGGTGTGTTCTGTGTCTAACCTAAACGACAATGAATTTGTACAAAAGCTTAAGATTAAATACCCTGGTGTTTTCAAAAATGAGTTAGGGTGTTTAAAAGGTTATCAACATAAGATAAAATTGAAAGAAGGTTCGGTGCCAATAGGTTGTAAAGTGAGAAATGTGCCTCTGTCTGTGAAGGATGACATGAAAAAAGAAATTGCTAAACTCAAAGCTTCTGGAATAATAGAAGAAGTAGAGGGGACGGAATGGTTGGCCCCAGTGGTCGCCGCATGCAAACCTAATGGGGATTTGCGTCTCTGCATCGACTTGAGGCAACTCAATAAGTGTGTGATTGTTGATCGATATCCGTTACCAAACATTACTGAATTGTTAGTACTTTTGGGTGAAGCAAAAGTATTCAGTACGATAGATCTAACATCGGCTTATCACCAAGTGGAGCTTGAGGAATCATGTAGAGATTTTACGTCATTCATAACACCCTTTGGTACTTTTAGATTTAGAAGAATGCCGTTTGGATTGGTATCTGCTTCATCAGTATTCCAACGAGCGATGGAAAATGTGCTGAAAGAGTTAAAAGGTGTCTGTATTTATCAAGATGATATCCTTATCTTTGGGGATGATATGGAACAACATGATAATAGGTTGTGTAGGGTATTAGAGAGGTTGTGTGTGTGCAATCTTACTGTTAAAGTAGATAAGTGTAGGTTTAGGACTGAATCTTTAAGTTATCTAGGACATAACATTTCGGGTGACGGTGTGAAACCCAAGAGTGATTTGATTGACACAATTACTAATATGAGTTCTCCTACTAACAAGAGTGAATTAATGAAATTCTTAGGGATGGTAGAGTACTACGCGAAATTTGTAAAGAATTTTGCTGACTCTACTGTCAACATGAGATCTTTATTGCGTAAAGGTGTTGATTTTGAATGGTCTAAATTATGTGAAGAAGAATTCAGTTCCGTGAAAGAAAAACTGGATAATGCTCCCTCTCTTAAAAGTTTCAATCCCTCAATCAAACCAATCCTTGTTACTGATGCAAGTGAAAAGGGGTTGGGTGCTGTTTTACAACAAAATGGTCCATGTGGTTTACAAACAGTAATGTTTCTTTCTAGGAGTTTAAGAGATCCTGAAACACGTTATTCTGTGATAGAGAGAATCTCTTGCTGTTTTTTGGGCAATAAAAAATTGAAGAAGTTCTTATGGGGTGTTGACTTTGAAGTTCGCACTGACCATAAGCCTTTGGTGGAGGTATTCGATAAAAAGGTTTAGATTTGATTTCAGCCAGGATTACTAGGTGGATTATTGGTTTACAGGAGTATAGTTTTTCTCTCAAATATATTCCTGGAGCTGATAATAGCATAGCTGATGTTCTGTCACGTCTTGTTCCTAAAGAATCTCTTGTAAATGAGGAGTTTGATGACTCAAAGGAATGGGTATGTGTGGTCGATCATAATATAATTTCGGAACAAAAATGGAGGGAGGAGTTAGTGGTGGATTCTATTTTAAAGGATGTTATTTCTTTTGTTCAGAAAGGTTGGACAGATAAGAGATCTTATTCTGATAGCATGAAACCTTATTGGATCATGCGAAATGAGTTATCAGTAGCTGATGGATTATTGTTTCGCGGAACTAGATTAATTCCTCCAAGCAGCCTTAGGAATGAATTAGTGGATTTAGTGCATTCAAATCATGCCGGTCTGACCAAAAGTAAAGAAAGGTTACGCATGTCTTACTGGTGGCCAGGTATGGATAAATTGGTTGAACGGGTAGTACGTGAGTGTATTCCTTGCTTATTGAGTGACAAATCTAAGTGTCCACGGGTACAACCCATGGTCATAAGGAGACGTCCCATTCGACCCTGGCAGGACATTGCTTTAGATATACTCGGTCCTGTTCATCATGGTGGAGGACAAACTTTTGTTTTGGTGGTAATAGACATGTATTCTCGATGGCCTGAGGTGTTCTTTTTATCCCTGATAGATTCGGCTCATATTATCAAATGTTTAATAGAATTATTCTTGAGAGAAGGAATGCCGGAATCTATTTTGACAGACAATGGTGTCCAGTTAATCTCAAGGGAAATGGAGGATTTTTATCTTCCAGAGGTGTTGTTCACAAAACTTGCTCTTTATATCATCCGGAAAGCAATGGTATGATTGAGAGATTTAACAGAGTGCTCAAAGAAACCATTACTTTGGCGAAATCTCTATCTATGGATTGGAAAGCCGAAGTTTTGAAGAAAGTGGAAGAGTACAGACTATCTCCTCATGGTACCACAGGGAAAACTCCTTTTATGTTGTTTCGTGGTAGAGTTCCAAATACTTTTGTTGAACCTGGTTGGGTCAATAAGTATGAATTAGCCAAGGGTAAAGAATGTGTGTGTGATGGGGGAGAAATACAAACAAGAGAAGAAAATAAAGCCAAAGAAAGGAAAGAGTATTTTGATAAGAGAAATGCTGTTAAAACAACTGTGGTGAACGTCGGTGACTGGGTTATGATTAAACGACCTGGTATGTGTAGCAAATCTAACTCTAAGTTTCTTAAACCCCTCAAAGTCATTAAAGTGTTTAAAAATGCAATTAAAACCCAAGATCACCGCATTTGGAATTTGAACAGGGTGGTGGTGGTTAAGGGATATGTGGAAGATATTAGATATGCCACTCCAATTAAGTGTTCTAAGAAAAATGGTGATGATAACATTGTTGTAACAAAAACACGTTGTTCCTCTAGGTCTATAAAACGTCCTGGTTATCTTTCTGACTATGTGTAAATGATGCTTATGTTTGTTAGTATTAAGGAAGGGAGGTGTGTGGTGTATCTCTTTAAATGAGATCAGTCTATTGGAATCCTGGTGTCTCTGGGAGGCTATTGATGTACTGATGTCATATTGGAACTTAATACATGTCACTTAGAATTTGTTATGGCTTAAGCTTAGCGGCAGTTGAAGCCTTGTCTGGTGTCCTGTTGGATGGGATCTTCTCATTGGAATAAACTCATTACAACATCCATTCCTGATTGTATGTACTTTATATGGAATGCTTCAACCCATTTTTTTGTTTAAATTTGTTTATTGAATTTAAAAAAAAAACTTTGCAGGCGTTTAGACAGGTACTATTGACAATCAGGCGTATGTTAACATTGAGAAGAGGATTCACAAAGCGGATATTAACATACAAGCATTACACAGGTAGCTTTTGCATACACGTTGCATTTTGGAGTGCCAAGTGTAACAGGGTATTAACACTGACAAATGAAACATAAGGGTAAAGCTCCAATGATTCAACATAATAGGGAAACAGCCTATACCCGTTGCAATGTAACGCCGCCCTCCCCGACACATCCCCCTCTCATAACTGCACCTTAATCACATACTGAGATTGTATGACGTCATCCATTGATGTCTGAATAATCATGTTTTTACTTGGACATGTTTATGAGGCGCACAGTGTTTGGGACTTTGTAGGTTTCCCGGGCTGAAACCCCCTTTTCATGATGCCCAAGTCACTCTGTACCAGTGGTTTGCTCACGCACCTCATCTGCCCCTGAGGAAGTCTCCTGCGCTCCCGGATCCACCTGCCAGGAGCTGCGGAAGTCTGTTAGTATTGCATCCCATGCTGCTGCCAACGGCAACGCACGCAATCCTATAGTGTCTTCGCGGTGAAGCGTCACGCTTTCCACCTGGGCCCAGCATGTTAAGGATTGCAACCAGGCCTTCATAGCTGGGGGTTCAGGGGACTTCCAATGCCTGGTAATTAATCGCTGAACGATGAGTCCTAGGTCTATGAACCAGGTTTATACTTTATACTTTTTTGGCCTCTGATAGAGACACAAAAGACATACCTCCCAGGTCCACGCTATCGCGCGACCAGTACACTGGGCTAAGAGCTTTGTGAGTGTTTCCCAATAAGGGACTAATGCAGTACCGGCCCATAGCTTATGTAGAAGATCACCTCCCAAAAGCCCGCACCTATGGAACACCACCACAACACCCATTGATTCTGACGCTGCCTCCTATTTACAAGGGAGGAATAAATAGACGGCAGTGCCAGAATTAAGACCGGGGAAAACCTGGTCTTACCCTGGCGCAACGAGGAGAAATGTTTCATTTCTCCTCGTTTTTGCTGTTTTCATGTGTGCTGCGTTGTGCATCACACAGGAAAACAGCAAAAGGCCAATGATTGTTTATGTACAGGAAGGTCCCCCTTCCTGCACATAAACAATAATTTAAAAAAAATGCCGTTTTGCAACTTCTGTGTGTGCAACTTCTGTGTGTGCTGCATTAAGGAGCACACACTAGAAGTTACAAAGCAGCACTTAAAGATTGTTTATGTGCAGGAAGGGGGACCTTCCTGCACATAAACAATCTTCCCCTGCCCGCAGACACCCTTGCACTATGGTGCACGGGTGCCTGCGTTGGTGCTAGCTTTTTAGTATGGAGCCAGGTTAGGGCAGGGCTGGGCTGGGCTCACGTCAGAGGGAGGAGGAGTGGTTGGTGCACCAAAAGTGCGCATGGCAGTTTGGCCGGCCGCCTTGGGCTGGCCAACACGTCATGTGTCTTAGCATGTTCTCCACCCGGCTGTGTTGCACAGTGCGAACGGTGGTGAGGGTGCAAGGGGATTAAAAAAAAAAAGGAAGACTTACCCGCTGGTCACCGGTCGTCACCTGCCGTCTCTCCTCCATCCTCCCTGTTTTCCTGGCTCCCGGCAGCACCCAGGCTCCCCTAGCCAATCACGACTCGGCTGTCACTAGCATGACAGCAGCGTTGTGATTGGTCTGAACAGGCTGGTTTGGCACTCAGACAGGGAGTGGGAGCCAGTGCATGTTCTCCACCCAGGCACACATAGAAATGCAGAATGCTACACACATAGACAGAGGAAAAAACGAGTAGAAATAAACATATTTCTCCTCGTTATGCCTCACCTCAGGAGGCGCACACATAGAAAGAGGAAAACGCCTCATAGGATTGTTTTTGTGCAGGAAGGTGCCCCTTCCTGCACAAAAACAATCCTGCCTGGAATGGAGGCACCCTTGCATCATGATGCAAGGGTGCTTCTGTGGCTCTAGGCTGCCAAAACTGCAACTGGGCAGGTAGAAAGGACAGGAATGCACTGTATTGCTTAAACACGGTGCATTCCTGCCCTTTCACTTTGGTCTAGGGCTGTGCAGCAAGGTGTCTTGCTGCGCTGCCCTATGCCAAAGTGCCATAAATGGGGCCCGTGGTTTGCTAAGGTATTGCACAAATTTTCATGTAGGGCAAACCTCACTTAAAAAGATATTGTGAAATACCAGCAGGAAACTGTTTCAAGTCCAAAATGTCTCTCAGTGAGACATTATTACCCTAAACCAGATTCTAACAAACAAAAATTGCTTTGAAGTTGCGAATTTGAAATATGAATTTCATGAGTTTTGTATAACTCATAATTTGCAAAATGTGCTCCTTTTACAAGTGTAATTAGAAATTTAAGTGGCCTAGTTACAAAATAGGTGGCCCCAGTAGGAAAAAAAAGGGGGCACGTTAAAATAGGATTCAGGAGGATTTGGGAGACAAGAGACGTTGTAAGGGTGCTGTAAGATGTTGTATGAAGAAAATTATCTTTGTTTACTTTCAGAAGAGGAGAAGGATGGACGCTTGTCAGGTCTAGACTTAGAAATGGTGCCTGAGTCTTAAAGATCACTTTTCATCATTTTTTTATAGTATAAAATTGGGTGACAGCAGTACTTTGCCCTTTTTCCCTAAGATTAGATTTCCAAGCGGCGTATGTAAATATCATTGGCAATAAAGAAAAATGCCCTCATTGATGTTCATGCACTATCCTTAAAAAATCTAAGTAGTAGTCTGTGTAAGGAGTAAAAGTATAGGAGGAAGGAATCAGAAACATTTCAACACTTTGGAGGCTCACTGTACAGGGATGAGAAAAGATAAACTAGGAACACTTATTCTCTGCATCTCAGAGACATAGACATTCTAGCCTTGTGTACCTGATGCCAAATAGGTGTTCTGCAACAGTACATTTTCCTTCCATGTTACTGTACTGAGTAGCACCAACTCACGCAACGTCTGTAAATCTCCACCAAGATACCATTATTTTTTCTACATAATGTATGTCTTGGTCTTGCAGTTCTTGTGTTCTAGCACAACCTTTATGATGCAAGTCCAACATAGTCACTGTAAAGCCAAGCCACAATTTCCATAACATGCATGTCTGCTTGGGGTCTATTCTGTGTGTCGCGAGAGACTACTCTCCCAGGTATTCCTTGATGCGCCAAGAAAACGATAATTCAATCGTGGGAGTAATCGAGACTCATACATTGTATGTCGAAATATGATTTACCCATGCGTTGGATGATCCACGAGGTCCCGTCCAACTCTTCATGCTCTAACGTGTCTGTGGAATTGTCTAATCATGGATTATGTCTAAATAGAAGTTTGATAAATGCCTCTGCAGCTGGAAAATCAAAGGCAGGGCAGATGCAATTGGCTCTCTAGCACAGACGGGAATGATGCATTGGGCGGACAGTGAAGGTTATGAGCGGCTGGTGAATGTGGATGCGACACAGCGGTGTGATGGGGGGATGAGAATCCTAAACCAGGTCTCACTATTTGATGCTCCTCAGCAGCCCATTAATCCACTGTCACTGCGGGAAACTATCGGCCAAGGCTGGCTGTTCAGCTGTTTTTTTATTAAAATAATAGAGTGCTCAATTGTCAGTGAAATTAAATCCAGGTAGGAGAGTTGCATGCAGAGGGCCATTATATGCACTTCTGCTCATGATGATATGATAATGGAGAGCAAGAGAGGTCGATGCAGGGCTTTGCTTCTTGATGGGGTTATAAACGAAAACAATGAAAAGTTGTCATTTTGGCTTAGGGCGCGCCCAGGAGGATGAGCTGCTGCTGACTCAAACTGCATGGTGACAAGATGGACGCATTTCTTTGGGCACAGGTGCACCCGCAAGGAGCAGTGCAGAGTATTGACGGTTGTATGGCAAAATATAGTTAGCAAAACTATTATCTGAATGAAATATTGTTATAAATATTGTTCTAAAAAATATCAACCTATTGGGTATAGTTTTTTCTAATATTAACGGCACTGGGGCAATAGTTTTGATAAAGACTAATATTAACGTCATTGGGGCAAAAGGTTTGATAAAGAGACTATTATTAACACCATTGGGGCAATAGTTTTGATAAAGACTATTATTAACGCCATTGGGGAAAAATTTTGATAAAGACTATTATTAACGCCATTGGGGCAATAGTTTTGATAAAGAGACTATTACTAACGCCATTGGTGCAATAGTTTTGATAAAGACTATTATTAACGCCATTGGGGCAATAGTTTTGATAAAGGTATTTGGGACACAATGGTTCTGTCAGACAATATTTTGGTTATGATATTCTGATAGAATACCAAATTGACTGTTACTGTATATATAGACACCTTCCATTAGCCTACGTTTGAAAGAGCAAATTATGTCCCCTTAGCTATGCTCACAACATCAGACTGGTATGGCCATCAGGCTCAGGTTTTCACAGGTATTGATACATCATACATTCTCATGGATGTGGTGTCTTTTAGTACAACTGATGCTGCCTTTACTGTCCCTGTTCTCAGTTGTCGTGAGGCAGATGTAGGAATTGAAAGTAAGCAGAGGTGTAAACGCTATGCTTACATTCTATACCTTTCCACTTTTTCACTGTGCAACATATTATCTGGATTATAACACTTCCACTGCCTCTTGGTCCAATATGTGATAAGGTAAATTTGGGCAGAACTCAAGATGACTTCATATGTCAAATTAAGCTTTAAAAGTACTTCTCAGGCTTATATGCAGTCATTATTAGTGATCTGCGAAATTGGCATAATTTGCTTTCATGTAATTCTGAGAAATTTTGGAAAAAGTAGGTGAAATTATGCGTAAATATACGAAATTCAAATCCATCACTTGGCATTACATTTTATTGCAAGGACGCATCGCATGCTAAAAACAATACAATTGCTCTGAACAATAACTGCTTGTGTTCTGCTTATTTATGTTGTTCCCATACCCTTGTGAGTGAGTGGCAGTGTAATTATGCGATGTAGGATATTATACTAATTTCAGGAGTTTTGTGTGACATGGTAATTGCAAATTCAAAAATTATGTGAAGTACACCGGCATAGTTTAATTTTTTCCTCGGTCTAGTCATTATATGTTGGTAAGAATAGATGAACAAGGTCAATTCTACCTAGGACATCAAGTATTTTCTCAGCAGATTCCCATGTATCCTTCCTAAAACAGATTCAATTGAATTCAATTAAAATAACCCCAATAACTTTGTGTTAATTACTTAAACATTTTTTTTAAAAGTTTGGTTCATCAGCTGTGGAATTGTGAGAACTGTGGGAACTGGGTCTATGTTAAGTTTTTTACTGAAGACATCTGGAAAATTAGTGCATGAGCCAGACCTATTATCCTTTTCATCCAATGCTTCAGTAGAAATAGGGGGATATTTGTAATCTGGCAGACTGTACTCTGCTCTGCCAGGGAAATGGAGACATTAACTCTGCCACCCTTGGAAACATACAGCCCGGAATGCATTCAGAGATCTCCGCCTGCCTGTTCGACATCTCTGAGCCTTCAGAATAGCCACTTCCATGGCAAACCCTCTGAAGGCAGTGAAAATTTGCCTGAGCTGCCGACATGTTTTATGAGGCCGCTGTGTAAACTTTTTTATTCATCAAAAAACTAACTCTCAAAGTGGGTGTTTGCTTTTGAAAATCAAATAATAATGAACCTCCCACTCTGGAAGTTTGGCAGTTTTGTCCAAAGGTATAGGGGTAATTTTTCACTTTTTCTGTGTGGGACTGCCATGTGCTTTTTCTGTCAGTCTTGAACGGACAAAAAGTACATCAGAACATCCACCCTTAATATAGCAGACGGTCTGAGGTACTTATACCAACAGTACAAAGTCTGCCGTCCCATTATTGTAATGTTTCCCTAGTTGCTTCCTTTGGACTTGTTATTTGGGGTAGAACTAAACAAACATTACTTTCATCTACCATTATAACATATATGCTCTGGTAGCAAAAGTCTTGCCAGAGACATCTCTGTTAGTACCAAAATGTGAATGTCCTTTCCTGGTTATCTTGGAGATGTTGATAGTGATGCAGAGTCACAAAAATGTTATGTAGTCTGATTACGGGACATTGTTATGACTCTAGCTAATGCTGACAACCCTGTAGAGACCCCCATAATGCTACAAAAACATAGAACAGTCTTTAGTACATGAGATATGATACGGTACCAGAATATCATGGAAGAAATATCGGCTGACAAAAACATTTTTGTCCTAATATTGTGTACAACATTTGCAGCCCATTGTAGTTAATAATACAAAATCTACACCCAATGGGATGATATTTTGTAAATGATTTTTCAATCTCAGTATTTATTGAGACATATGGATGTCTGGAAATGCACCCTTAAAAAGGTTTGTTTTCATATTCATTTTAAAGGATAGTAAATTGAATTCGTTTTTCAGGTCTGGGCTTAGAAAATTCCATAGCTATGCCCTGAGTTCTGAATGTAAATCTTCTGTGCATGTCTGCATGAATCTGGTTTGGGTAATTTGGTTAGAACAACAATAGTTTTTGTGGTTAGCTCAAAACCAACCCCCTTGTTTTGTAGATTATGCACAGGAGCTTGAAATATATTACAGATAGTTGGCAAGAGATGGAATATGTGGAATTATGATGTTATGTGTCCACCAGCAGAGTTCACAGAAAGATCCCCTCTGCCAGCAGACCTTATTTACATGCAGGCATGAATAATGCGAATTAGTTCCTCTATCACACCAGCAGTGGTATATTGCCTCACAGATATACATAAGCTGCACAGGAAACACTATCTGATGGCTCTATCCTTTGTGGCCTGAGGTGGAGCAGGCAGTTATCCATGACACTGAGTAAGTTGCATGGGTCTGGCTGTCCCCCTCTTCTGGCAGGGGAGTGCACTGCTCTGCTTCCTACAATGGAGATCCAACAGGACTCATTCTGCTCAACATTACGTAGGACGTAAATTCTATTAAATGAGTAACATTAGGGGGTCGATTCCGATTCGGGCCGGAAATTTCTCCGACCGAGCCGGACCCGGAGAGATTTCCGACCGAATCGGACCCGTGCAGTCCGACCGAGCGAGTACGATGCGGCCGTATGTTATCGGACACGAGTCGGTCGGACTCCCATTGAACTCAATGGGAGCCGGTCGCATACAACGCGTACGCGGGCTCCCATTGCCTCAATGGGTGCGAGGCGGACAAGGGCGCCCCTACAGCGAGTACGCCGCGAGCGCCTCGCGGCGTACACGCACAGGTAGGGGGGACCCTTGGGTCCCCCCTGTGTGCGCCTCGCACGGGTACGCGTACAGTAAAGTACGGCTCCGACTGCTCTTACGAGCCGGAGTGCGCGGCTCGGTCGGACTGCTCGCGGCGCGCATCGTACTTACCCGGCCGGGAAACGTCTCCATTGCGCGGTGCGAATCGGGTCCGACCGAGTCGGTCGGAGCGGTTCGAGTCCGAGCGAGTCGGTCGGAGTTGTCGGGACGCCCGGACGAGTCGGTCGGCGAATTCGCATCGTACTCGCTCGGCCGGACCCGCGTACGGTTCGGTCGGGAAACAGGCTTTCGCATGGCTTTTTCCCGACCGAATGGTATTGAGTGCGCCTCCGACCGAGATCGGAATCGGCCCCTAAGTCTTATGTAAGAATCGTATGTGCAGAATTTCTAGTTTTATGACTCTGTTTGATCATTTCATATAATGAATGCTCTGTGAGACAACTAAATTTTACTTTCAGTTTTCTTACAGGGGTATGTGTAGACCACGACCATGGACTTGCCCAAGGAGAGCCAAAGATGGTCACTGCTGTTTTCCTGATTCAGTCATATCTCAGCACTTCATATTTGAAGTACAAACATTTTAATCCTATCACTCGGTGCACTTCAGGCACTTGCGATACTAATAGTTGCAATGTGCCATCTCTGCACATATGAAATGTGGTATACTGTTATTTTAGGTCTTACGTATACTTACTTATAGGGGGTTTCAGCCAACCCTCTTAATTCACTGAGCTTTATTGGTTGTACCATTCATATTTTACTTCCACCTACTATGGCCATTGGCTAATTCACTGTGAGTAATAGCATTCTGCCCTTTAACAAGGGACACATCACATACAAAGTTGCTCCGTTGTGTGTTTTTTGAGACCAAAAATTATTTTTATGTTTTTAGTCAATTCTTTTTTTATGTTGATGAGGGCCCAGCTGCTTTCCCAGCAATAATGTTTTGCATAAAGCACTACCAACCAAAATAAGCATTGGCAAAACTAAAAGGCTGGTGGCCAACACCAGACCTATTGACTCTACTAATGCAAATTATCAGAATATGTAATGGAGACAGGACAGTGCTGATAAAGATTAAACTTGTGGGGCTCCTCAGGGCGCCCATTATAATTCTCTTTGTGCAAACTGCTTCTGCTGAAATATGGTGCACTACTTTTGGAAAATTGCATGTTTGTTTTTTCACTGCACCTTACAATTTTCTGGTCAACAACATGTGGCTTTGCCAGTGCTTTTTACAGTCATTATTCTAATCTGCCTGAAAGACAATGTAACAAAATAAAACACCAGTACATTTTAATGTTGCTATGTTTCCATTTGATCGTAACTAACATTGCTTTAATATAATGTCTTTCATGCCTTGTGTATTTCAGTGCCACAAAGTGTCACTATATAGTGACATTTAGATCTGGGTTTTCCAGAGGCCATGTTATGCCAGTGTGCTCTGAACCTCCATGAATCAGTCCACTCACATTTCATAATACTTAGTAACACTTTTTTTTAAAACGGAATTTTACTGTCATTTAACATACATCCATATTGTTGATTTCCCGTCATACATTTAAACATAATATTTACTAACACTTGCTCTACACATCACGTTATAAACACGGATTTATGAGCCAATGTTTATATCCACTGCAGGACAATAATTCTGAAATAAGCGCTCCATCAATTAAATCACATATCAAATATGGCCAAAGCAATCTGTGTGAAACAGTCATTCGAGGAAGCAAATAGCATAGACATCTTCAACAACCATGTCTCGGTATCCTTATGTTTATCCATCTTTATGGTCTCTTTTATTGAAGATACATGTAGTATCACACCACTGTCAGTGACAACAGTGGTTGATGGGGAATGTGCCCAAGTCATTAACGACCCTTACAGGTCTTTATTTTGTTGTCTATAGATTGCCACATCACTCAATATTGCTTCAGAAGGACTAACAAGAAAACAGTAGCCTCAGCTGGAATCAGGTAATGTCATTTTTTATAATCAAATGGGTAAGAGGAACTAATATGTGAGACTCCTGAGGCAGCAGTACTCAGCGCTGTCGCGGTTTTAACAGTGACGGATGGCATCTGTGTCTCACGTCTGTGTACCACTGCTTCCAATAACCATCATTTGAGGACTTAATACACAATTCAAATTAACCTCTGCTTTTCACAGTAAAATATGGCATTAATTTGATGTTTAGCAGTTAGTCATTTTAAAACATTTGGTGTTCAGATGGTATTCGCTTGTTCCTCAAAGGATGAAGTATCATGGTTCTGTGGTCTTGATTGTATGTCAGAATATTGAGTACAAATTATTTTGCTTCAAAAGTGTTGTCGACAGAATATTATCTATAATTTAGAAACTATAGCTATTTATATATCTATATTTGTATCTATGCCAATAGTTAGATAGACAGATGGACAGATAGACAGATAGATAGATAGACAGATAGACTGATAGATAGACAGATAGGTAGATAGATAGATAGATAGATAGATAGATAGATAGATAGATAGATAGATAGATAGATAGATAGATAGAGTGAGTAGAGGCTAAGTGAGCTGTGAGTTTACATTTATTGGATACACCACAAACTAGCATACATGCTATAACATTAATTCATAAAATGTTTGTACTTGTTTTTTCATTATTTTATTCTTTTATTTTCATCCTATATAATCTAAAATACAACTATATATTTTGTAAGATCAGTTTACAATTGGTAATTTGATATAGCCAGCTAGTTTTTAGTATATCTTACCAACACGTATTTTGCAGCACTAGGCTGCCCTTTCAAGGCACAAATTAGAAAAACAATAAAATCTACATCTGTAGTTATCAATAGATTATAAGCAGTGCCTTTGTCAAACAGATATGAACACAGTAGTGTATTACCTAATCAAATTCTTGAGAATCAGATCCTAGGACAAGGGTCCAACCAATTTACCCTCTTTTTAAGACCAAAAACCAAAATCTATTGGTGGATTCCATAGAACTCTTTTATAACTCAAACAAACCTACAATATGGTGCCCTATCTAGTGAGGCTAAATCAGCAGACAACCTGCAGCATTTTCCACTTGCCAGGCAAATTAAAATTGGCTTAAGCTGAGAGTTTGTCACTGGAATGTTTTCACCCTGCAGAGGTCTGTAAATTGAGCACTATAAATTGGGTGATAGTAAGATCTGTTGTTGACAGATCTCAGAAATGCCAAAAGTGCAGCATGATGTGCTATATAAAGGTCAATGTGCTATTATCAAGAACCCAAGTCTGCTAATCCCTTCCCTCTTGCTGATCCCCCAATTCTGTTTGTATACACATGCCAATGAAGAGCACTGGATTTGCTTTGAAATTAGGTCATAGGTGCTGGATGTAGCGGTGCAGGGGGTAATGCAACACCCCCAATAAAATCCAACTGGAGTTCAAAATGTGAATGAGCAATAAAGAACCCTTAAAAGTTTGCTATTATCTTGACACATTTACTGTGTTCAAAGACAGAGGTCAAATGTCAAGCTATGTCTTCTGACAAATTGCTGATTGTTTTCTCTCAATATGGAGACTGGTGTTTACTTTTCTTTCTCTGACTGCAAATTGAGAGAATTTTGTAATGTGAACTATGTGAGCTCTCTGACAGTCTTGCTGTCATACAGGGAGTATGAAAGGACAGGCTCCTTTTTTGTAATACACAACAACATTAAAATACCTGTAAATGAACTGTACAAATATTTAAAAATATATCTCCAGTTAGCAAAGTACAAATCTAAGCATTTTTGTAATTCTGGAGTATGATGGAAACAAATATTTTAATACCATAAAAACACTTTACTTGGTGATATGCAAATGATAAATATTTGCTGATACACCACACATTATCTATTTGTGCTGTGTTTAGTTTTATCAATGAAACTGTATATCTGTGCTAATTTAGTGACCATTTCAGTGCAACATTTGCTGTCTGTAAATGACAGTGCACCACCACAACATGCTTTAGTAATACATTTGCAGATGTGTGGTGGGCAAAATGCACTCCCAGCTACATACCGCACCCTTGCTACTCTCCTGCTGTTTTGGCGTTGCTCATTTGCTACACTTGTTCTTTGTTTGGCACTTGGATTTTTCGAAATCCCTAAGAGTTAAGTAATGTAACATTGATGGCAGCACCCCCACTCTGAAAATGATTCCCGCACCAACAAATTAAGTCTGTATAATATAAGAATTTACACACATGCAGATATTCATTCAAGTGTTCTTTCACCGTAGCCAGTTTTGTGTTAAGTTGACAGCATTCTTTGTACAACAGGAAAATCATAAATCCGATTTCAGTTGAAGTTTTCAGTGTAACTTTCATATGTGGTCAAAAGGGTGATAAAGGCCAAACAATTTCTATGCAGGAGGGCATTCAAAGATAGGATGACTGCTGTCATGCGATAATAGTGACCAGAAATGGCACAGGACAAGCCAATTATGAAGTTATAGTAAGAGCACTTCATGTTATGAGAACCAAATTATAAAGGCAACCCAATGACATCCGAAGTAACTGAGGCACTACTACATAGTGATTTACAAGACCACAGATATAACCCAGACTTGAAATCCTAACTCCATAAATAGGGCTTTAATCAGCCAATCAGATCTTTTCCCTTTGACTTAGTGAGCAGAGGTTATATTAGCACCATATAGTGATATCGGGCCCGATTCACAAAAGTAATCTGAGACAAAATCCTAACTTTATGACTTTCGGTATTCACAGAAGGCATTTAGGAGTACTAAAGTTAGGATTTTGTCTCATTCAATCTTAAGTTTTGGTCTTAAGTTAAACTTAAGACAAACTTAAGTTTAACTGAGACAAAATCCTAGTCGTAAAGTTAGGATTTTGTCTCAGTTAAACTTAAGTTTGTCTTAAGTTTAACTTAAGACCAAAACTTAAGATTGACTGAGACAAAATCCTAACTTTAGTACTCCTAAATGCTTCTGTGAATACCGAAAGTCGTAAAGTTAGGTTTTTGTCTCAGATTACTTTTGTGAATCGGGCCCACTGAGTTTTAAATATCCTCAATCAAAAAATATATTAGCCAGAATATCAGCTACATTTTGTGTAGCCGCAAAACCACATACAAAAGCATTATGACTGTGGTTACATATAAGTAAATATAGATTTACTATACTTAACATATATGTACGTTGAGACACACTCACAAACACACACAATCTCTGTATATATATATATATATATGCATACACACACACATATATATATATATATATCTGCATATATATACATACATATATGTTAAGCATAGTAAATATATATATATATATATATATATACACGTTTATATGTGGTTTGTATGTGTGCATATATATTTCCAAGGTATATAGATGTGGACTTAAAAATAGTTAAGAATAGTCAATTTGTACTTACCTATATATACTTACCATCACAATATTTTAGTAGTTAATTTTCTGGCTACGATATTTTCATCACACAATATATTTGTGCTCGATATTCTAACACACAGCAAAGTAGCATGAGCTGATATATTTTATGGGTCTCCTTCTGGTGAGTTGATGATCTCTCTTACATGATCATTGAGAGCTACTACTGTTCATTGTACGCTGCAGTGAATAACTGCCATCGATCTCAGATTCCACTGTGTGTTGTGTAGAGTAATTTCATTAACAACATATATATCACACCGTACAATGACACAACGATCCTGCTAGAGGGTGTGGAACTGCATGCATCGGTAAGCCACAAGGATTATGTGCACATACAAAGATTCCTTTGCTGTACTTACTACTGACTGAACCATACCACCTTTTGGATTACAATGAGGCGGGTGGAAATTGACAAAAAAATGTTGGTTCCTAATACAAACTGGCTCAAATCACGGTAACCCAGCCACTTACTCTGATAAGCAGAAACCTCATCTTTGACTGAGATAATTTGCAGGCGGTGTGATCTAGTGCTAAGATCCTGAGATTTAAGACAGTCGCAAGTGATATCAAGGGGCATATTTATAAGCCCTTATCACCACCACAATGTCACTTTCAGTGACGTTGTGATGGCGATAGGGGCCTCGCCTTATTTACATTGCAGTGTTAAGCCACTAAACGTGGCTTAACGCTGCCTTGTATATAGGGCCCCCTTTCACGCTACACTTAGCATGAAAGGGGCGTGCAATGGGCAATGCAATGCAAGTGGGCGTTCCACCGCAACACCCATTGATTTTGACGCCGCCCCTTATTTACAAGGGCAGCGTAAGTAGGAGGCAGCGCCAAAATTTAGACCAGGGAAAACCTGGTCTTTAACAGGAGAAACGAGGAGCAATGTTTTATTTCTCCTCGTTTTTGCTGTTTCCATGTGTGCTGCATTGTGCAGCACACATAGAAACAGCAAATTGCCTACCATTGTTTATGTGCCACTGCCAGTTGCGGCTACTGATTCCAGTCGCTCTTGCACCATGACATATTGTGAGCAAAGACAAGCAGCAGACTGGCAACTGTATTAGTGCACAGCGAGCATCTTCCACTGTGTTAGTAATTTTTTTTAATTCAAGGTTAAATGTCAAAACAATGCTGTAAAATCAATTAAGGAGAAAGAAAACAAGATTAGAGGTGGCACTTGAATTATTTATTGTTGTTTATCGTTGCCAGCTCTTTAAATAAGCACTTAATAGACCTTACTGTAACTCTGTCAGCAGTGCTGCTATTTATTTAATGCAGTATGCAGCATTGGGCAGGCATTATTAAGTGGATAAATAAAATGGTGATTTTCCCACAGAACTCTGATTACTTAAGTACCTCATCTTGAGTTTGGATGTAACGGAAGATCCTCCATTTTTAAAGACGGTTGAATCCATTCTAAAATATCATCCCTAAAGTGGAGTAATTTCTGCTGATGGATTACACTCGGTATTTAGAGTTTCCTTCAGAAATGAGAGAAGTTTTCAGTTTTCTCCAACACTGAGGCCCTTTGTTCTTTCTATGTAAACATTAAACATTGAATGAGACTCACTTGTTTGATCGAGGACGAAAAGTGTATATTCCTTGAATACGGAATTTTAAATATCTTAGCAAAAATATTGTCTACCAAAATATTGTGAAGGACAGTAAATATAAATTTAGATTTACTGGGGCTTATTTACTACAATTTGATGCAGGGCAGCACTGCAGGTCAATTTGCTGTGCTGCCCTGCGTCAAAACAAAATGGCAGGAAAGCATTCCTGTCTTCTCCCTCGGCGCTGGCGCACAAATGGCTGCCTAGCACCAACACAGGCACCCTTGCACCATGCTGCAAGGGTGCCTGCATTGAAATCCAGTTATTTTTGTGCAGGAAGGGTCACCTTTCTTCACAAAAGCACCTGTTACGCTACGCCTGGGGAGGCATAGGATTTTGCCGCATTCCCAGGTTTACAGAATGTTGTATATCTGGGAATGTGTCAAATTCCATGGGTGTTACGTGGTAACACCCACCGTAACGCCCATGGCACGCCTCCATATCACAGTGTGAGGCACTGTGATTTCGCTGCATTGCCTCACACCATATCTACGAGGCCATGAAAAGCCATGCAGGGTGGTTTTCCGTCGCCTCGTAGGTATGACTGAGAGGCCTGCGCCACCGGAGCATCATTAAAAGTGACTCTCCCGTGGCGCAGGCCTCTTGTAAAAGAGGCCCACTCTACTTAACTCTATTTATTTGTACTATGGTGATTTATGTATTTTCAAGGTACATAGATGTGGAGTTAAGAACAGTAAATTTATACTTAACTATATAATATTTTAGTAGTCGATATTCAGGCTACGATATTTGGGTAGCATGATATTTTTGTGATAGTCTGACAGACAATCAAGCAAACGGGGCCTGATTTAGGGTTTGGAGGATGGAATACTCTGTCACAAATGTGACGGATGTCCAGTCTGCTGAATTGCAAGTGCTTTATATCCTTGGCACTTACAATACAGCAGACGGGAAATCTGTTTGTTACAGAGTATCCAGTCCAGCAAACTTAGTCAGGCCCAGAGTCACAACCAAAATGTCAAGTGGAATACACATTTGGATTAAATAGTACATTTTAATCGAATTTAACAAAAACAAAAATGGTGGTCCAGGTGCTCAAAATAAAGGCCAACATGAGTGCAGTATATATGTCTCTTTTCTTTGACCACCTGTGCTGCACACATACCTCATTTCTAATGTGCGATGGGTAACATCCCTGAAATGTAGGAAGCATTGGATACACTTGAGTCTTTGCAAAACTATAACGAATTGCAGGTCAAAGAGGATTTTCAATGTAGATCTATGTTCCTATTGTGGCTTCATCACGTGATCAATAAGTGTGGAATTCTGTGCATATCAACTTATCTTGAGGAATGTAACTTACCATGGAGTAACAAGAGACAGCAGCAATCTGCCATTAAACGTATTGCAGTAGTTTGTAAGGCCTGAAAAACTGCAATTCAACCCCTGACATCTAAGCAACTTAAATACCTATTGGTATTGGACTCATGACTTCAAGTTTTTCTGGTTTTAGCAGCTTGCTATTTGAGAAAATTTTCAGTCAATGTTTATTAAACTTCTGCAGATTCGTGGCTTACAGAGAGTTTGGTCAAAAGGAGATATGTTACTTCCAACTACCAGTATCATTTGATGAAATTGCTACAGATCCCTGGCCTTCGGTGCAAACTAACTTACCTAAGTAAGTAACGTAAAACGTAGATGAAGCACACAGAAGTCACATTCTATTAATTGGCAATGAATGTTCCACTACAGTGCACTGAACTAAATAAATGCCTTCTCAATGGGTGGAAGAGCAAAGAGCAGAATTCTATGAAGCACCGACAATGATGTATGAGAATTTGATCGAGGATATTTCGTTGTGCATTAGACTATGTGAATTGTGATTTAGAATACTATCCTCCTTGCTGTCCGTTTTTCTGGGCAGATTTTGTGACCTGTGGTGTTATACCTATATCCAAAGACATTTGCCAATTTCCATACTCACCTAAATGGCTCGTCAGGATAGTTTGCAGCAAACATGTACCAGAAAGCATGGAAAAGTACATGTAAACTTGTTTATTACATTCACTTTCAAGTATAATTAAACATTATTATTTTAAGTTCTATGACACCTGCATACCATTCACAGCAAAATGTGTGAGTTTGCCTAAGTAATTGTAGCAGTTTAAGTAAATAACTAATGTAAAGGCATATTGTTAAAAGGCACCCTTAAACTGATTATATGTGAAGGAGGGATTCACAATCTCCAAAGGTGAGGAATTTCACTGGTGCACTATGACTCCCTCTCATTCGCCATGGATGTATGACGGCCACGCAACGCCTCTATTACCACCCATATGCCTTTACCACGCGTGCGTTTACCATGCACATTTTTACCATGCATATGCCTTTACCACGCATGCCTTTACTTGTATATCTATATATATATATATATATATATATATATATATATATATATATATATATATATATATATATATATATATATATATTACCTACTGGCGGTTGCCAGTAGGTAGTTATAGTTAGGACCTTGTTTCTATTCAAAAGCGTTTTTCTTTTGCAAATATCTTTGGCGCCGTTTGACGAATCTTCGCGAAATTTTCAAAACTAATGGTTCACTTAGGTTAGCTCCTGTCTTGAAAGTTTCAGGGTGATTCGTCAAGCGGAGGACGAGAAAAAAGGGGATCCCATAACGCATTTTCTCCATGTTAATTTCCGTAGGAACTTTAGACACAGCTACCGCCCGAACTGCTGAACGGAATTACACCAAATTTGGCAAAAAGGTAGCTCATGGTTCAGAAAGCGACCTTTTTTTTTAAAATGGTGTAAATCCGTTCAGTAGTTCCTGAGAAATTAAAAAAATAAAAATATTGATATCTGAGGGCTGAGGAGGATTCGCGAACCCTCCAGAGCACGAGCTTCATTCTGATTGGCTGCCAACACTCCAAACCAAAATGTGTTGGCAGACATCTTGTGACTCGGTTTTACAGAGTCACAAGAAATCAGTTAAAAAAGCATAAAGAACAAGAAAAGGGGGCAGGGAAGAAACACCCTGACCACCTAGGCCTGCTCAGGGGGTCCCACAAGGACCCCCAGGGCCTAAAAAAGCATTTAAAAAAAAAAAATCGTCCGAATTCGCGCTGGGTGCGCGAATCCGGCAGGGGAAAAAAAAAAAACAAGCTCAGGCTGCCGCACTTCGTTTTCTATAAGCCCCGGGTGGGCCAGGTCCCGGGGGCAGTACCTAATTATGTAGCGGGGCCCGCGGGGGCCCCCGCAGCCCCGGGGACCGCCACCTCTCCGGGGCTTAGTTTATCATAGGCGGGGGGGGCCCGGTGACAGCAACCTCCAGGGGGCTTTTTAAAAAAATGCGAGAGGGGGGGCTCCTGCCCCCCCCCACGCTGCCCCAGGGGCTGCCATCTCCCCGGGGCATTGTTACTTTAGGGCGGGGGGCCTCGCGGGCCCCCTGAAGCCCCGGGGACTGCCATCTCCCCGGGGCTATAATTTATTTAGGTGGTGGGGGTCTTGCGGTCACCCCAAGCCCCGGGGACCACCACCTTCCCGGGGCTACATGATTTAAATGCGGGGGGCCGCACCACCTCCCCGGGGCACTGTTGATTAAAATGCGGGGGTCCGTTGCAGGCCCCGGGGACCACCACCTCCCCAGGGCTTTAATCAGTTGGGAGGGGGGCCACGCGGACCCCTCCTGGAGCCCTAGATGGCCATGGGGACCGCTAAGCCCCAGGGCCGGCTCCTGCAATGTCCCGGGATGCCCGCCCCCGGGACATTGCCGTTTGCTATGGCAGGGCGGGAGCACGGCACCCGCCCAGCCATGGCAAACACTGCTTTGCTTCTTGGAAGCGAGAGCAGGAAACCTGCTCTTGCTAAAGGAGAATTGCTTTTGGGCAAAGGGAGCTGCATGTTAGCAGCTCCCCTTGCCCAAAAGCAATGCCGGCTCCCACAGGAGGCGGGGAGCTGGCTGGGACCACGGGGGCATTGGGGCTCACCCCGCGGTCCCCAACGTGAGGGCCGGCCCCGGGGATGGGGTCCCCAGGGCCAGAAGTGGCCAGGGAGGGGGGCCACTCGGCCCCCTCCCTTTTGCTGTATTTTATTTATTTCTTTAAAAAATAAGGCCAGGTCCCGGGGATGGGGTCCCCGGGGCCATAATTGGCCTCAGGAGGGGGGCCATGTGGCCCCCCTCCCCAAAAAAAGCCAGGCTGGCCAGGCCCCGGGGTAATGGGGTCCCCGTGGCCAGATGTGGCCCAGGGGAGGGGTCCACGTGGCCCCCCACCCGGGAAAAAAAATATATATATATATATAAAAACGAGGCCAGGCCCTGGAGGATGGAGTCCTTGGGGCCAATAGTGGCCCAGGGAAGGGGGGGCCACGCGGCCCGTTCCCGTTTTATTTTTAACAAAAGAAGAAAAAAAGTTCAGACCCTGGGGGATGGGGTCCCCAGGGCCCAAAAAATACTAGAAGAAGGGGGCCACACAGGCCCCTTCTAAAAATATTAAAAAAAAAAAAAAAGCCAGCATCTCGCCAGAGACCCCGTCCCCTCCCTGCACCACTGTGCAAACGCACCTCCTGGCGCGTTCTGAATTGGGGGATTAAGTCCCCTTCAATCCTAAGGGTCCTTAGGGGCCAACTAGACCACCAGGTACCTCCAGTAATCCCCACACAGTGGGATTGCTGAGAGGTGGTCTGAGGCCACGCCCCTTTTTACACCACTCTGCAAACGCGCCTCTTGGCGCACTGCTGGTGGGGCGATAAGGTCCTCTTGTGTCCTGAGGACCTCAGGACTGAAGTGGACTTCATTCCCCCAAGCAGTAGTGCGCCAGGAGGTACGTTTGCAGAGTGGTGTGAAAAGGGGGCGTGGACTTTTGCTGTACCTGGTGGGCTAGTTGGCCCCCAAGGACCCTCAGGAGGCAAGGGGACTTCATCCCCCAACCAAGAGTGCCCCAGGAGGCACGTTTGCAGATGGTGGACAAAGGGGGTGTGGCCTGTGTCCACCTATCAGCAATCCAACTATCTGGGGCATACTGGAGGTACCAGGTAGGCTAGTTGGCCCCTAAGGACCCCCAGCAGCGAAGTGGACTTTAATCCCTATCCAAGAGCGTGCCAGGGAGCGCGTTTGCAGAGTGGTGGGGAAAGGGAGCGTGGCCTGCTATGAGAACTTAGCAATGCTGCTGTGTGGGACTTATGGAGGTAATAGGAGGGGTAGTTGGCCCCCAAGGTTGTCCTTGGGGCCAACTACCCTTCCTGTTACCTCCACTAAGTCCCACACAGTGGGATTGCTAAGAGCTCTTCGGAGACCACCCCCCCCCTTTCTCCACCACTCTGCAAACGCACCTCCTGGCACAGTACTGGTTGAGGGATGAAGTCCATGTTACTCCTGAGGGACTTTGGGGGCCAAGAAGCCCTCCTGGTACCTCTTGTAAGTCCTACGCAGTGGAATTCCTGAGCACTGGTTGGAGGCCCAGCCTCCTTTTTCCACGACTCTGCAAACGTGACTACCAGTTAAAGAAGCATTTGTAATTTAATAGGTCTCGCATTTGCAAGAGTTAGAGCTATTGGTGTTGTAAATGTAAAAGTTTTTGACTAATGTTTTTTGGAGAGGAGTGGATGTACGTTGTGTGTAGTGGAATTATGTGGTATGTTGTGTAGTGAAATTATGTGGATAGAAAGTATGTGGTATTTAGTGTATAGGAATTATGTAGAGTGGGATTATGTGTTATGGAGAGTAATTATGTGGTATGATAGTCTGTGTTGTGGAGTGGTAACCTCAGGTTTTGTCATCCTCGTTTCCATAGAAACTAAACTATGAACTCAATGAGACAAAAAAGAAGGAATAACTGAGGAGCACTTCTGGACCTAGTCAAAGGTATGAGCAGGGCCACTGGAATTATGCAACTGTTTGGCAGCACCAACTTTCGCACAATTATACATTTTCCGCATTAGCCACATAATACATCATCTGCTGCCTAATCTGCAGTTTTGAACAAAAAAAGCCTTGTTTCTAGCTCAAACGGCTCAAACGTTACCAAAAATGCAGCGACAAGTGTTACACCGTGGTGGAAGGTCCTTTGTAAACCTAGAATGGTCACCTGTTACTTATTGCTAAAGTGGGTGTTAAATTGGTACTAATGGTGTGCAAGCCACTCTTGCTTCTTTCTGCACCTCTCTGGCCTCTTTCTGCATTTCTGTTGCTTCTTTCTGCACCTTTCTTTCTTTTTCTGCACCTCTTTTGCCTCTTTCTGCATCTCTGTTGCCTCTTTTTGCACCTCACTTGCTTCTTTGTGCACCCCTCTTGCCTCTTTCTGCACCTCTCTTGCCTCTTTCTGCACCCCTCTTCCCTCTTTCTGCACCCCTCCTGCCTCTTACTGCACCTCTGTTCCTTCTTTCTGCACTTCTTTTGTTTCTTTCTGCACCTCTCTTGCTTCTTTCAGCACCCCTCTTGCCTCTTTCTCCACCCCTCTTCCCCCTTTCTGCATGTCTGTTGCTTCTTTCTGCACTTCTATTGCTTCTTTCTGCACCTCTGTCTCTTCTTTCTGCAATACTTGTGCCTCTTTCTGCACCCCTCTTCCCTCTTTCTGCTCCCCTCTTGCCTCTTTCTGCACCTCTGTTCCTTCTTTCTGCACTTCTTTTGTTTCTTTCTGCAACTCTCTTGCTTCTTTCTGTATCCCTCTTGCCTCTTTCTCCACCCCTCTTCCCTCTTTCTGCATCTCTGTTGCTTCTTTCTACACTTCTCTTGCTTCTTTCTGCAACCCTTGTGCATCTTTCTGCACCTTTCTTGCCTCTCTCTGCACCTCTGTTCCTTCTTTCTGCACTTCTGTTTCTTTTTACAGCTCTCTTGCTTCTTTCTACACCCCCTTGCCTCTTTCTCCACCCCTCTTCCCTCTTTCTGCATCCCTGTTGCCTCTTTCTGCACCTCTGTTCCTTCTTTGTGCACTTCTTTTGTTTCTTTCTGCACATCTCTTGCTTCTTTCTGCACCCCTTGTGCCTCTTTCTGCACCCCTCTTCCCTGTTTTTGCACCTCTGTTCCTTCTTTCTGCACTTCTTTTGTTTCTTTCTGCACCCTTCTTCCCTTTTTTGCATCCATCCTGCCTCTTTCTGCAGTTCTCTTGCTTCTTTCTACTCCTCTGTTGCTTCTTTCAGCAATTCTCTTGCCTCTTTCTGCACTTCTATTGTTTGTTTCTGCACCTCTCTTGCGTCTTTCTGCACCTCTGTTGCCTATTTCTGCACCTCACTTGCTTCTTTCTGTACCCCTCTTGCCTCTTTCTGCACCCCTCTTTCCTCTTTCTGCACCTCTCTTGCTTCTTTCTGCACCCTTCTTCCCTTTTTTGCATCCCTCTTGCCTCTTTCTGCAGTTCTCTTGTCATTTTCCGCACCTCTCTTGCCTCTTTCTGCACCTCACTTGCCTCTTTCTGCACTTCTCGTGCCTCTTTCTGCACCTCTGTTCCTTCTTTCTGCACTTCTTTTGTTTCTTTCTGCACATCTCCTGCTTCTTTCTGCACCCCTCTTCCCTCTTTTTGCACCTCTGTTCCTTCTTTCTTCACTTCTTTTGTTTCTTTCTGCACCCTTCTTCCCTTTTTTGCATCCCTCTTGCCTCTTTCTGGACTTCTCTTGCTTCTTTCTACACCTCTGTTGCTTCTTTCAGCAATTCTCTTGCCTCTTTCTGCACTTCTCTTGCTTGTTTCTGCACCTCTCTTGCGTCTTTCTGCACCTCTGTTGGATCTTTCTGCACCTCACTTGCTTCTTTCTGCACCCCTCTTGCCTCTTTCTGCACCTCTCTTTCCTCTTTCTGCACCTTTCTTGCCGCTTTCTGCACACACAGGGCTACTTTTAAACTGCCCTCAGGCTCAGCAGTGCACACATGCAAGTGCAGAAGAGGGCTGCTGGCCTCTAAACTGCCATGCCTTATTATATGCTAGGGACTTAGAGGTAGTTTTAATCCCCCTGCCCTTTTATGTACTAGGGCCTTACAGAGGAGGTCATGCCAATCACAGGGGTACCCCAACCCATAGTGTACCCTAGTGTAAGTAGGTGTTTTCACTGTAGTCTAAGTGTCTTTCAGCATAGCACTGGCTCCGGTTAGGCAGAGCCCAGGGTCAGTCAGAGTCAGTTTCCACCAGTACCAGTCAGCAAAAAGTTGGGGGGTGCCCAGGGCACAGGATGACTTTTCAACAAGGCCTCTTTCTGCACCTCTGTTGGTTCTTTCTGCATATCTCTTGCTTCTTTCTGCAACTTTCTTCCTCTTTCTGGACTTCTGTTGCCTCTTTCTGCATTTCTCTTGCTTCTTTCTGCGCTTTTCTTCCTCTTTCTGCACATGTCCTACCTCTGTAGGTATAGTTAGAAATTAGCATTTAAAAAACCTTAGAAATTCACTGAAAAATTATAGGTTTTAGGGACGTTATAGTTAGAAATTAGCATTGAAAAAACCTTTGAAATTCACTGAAAAAACCATAGGTTTCAGGGACGTTATAGGTAGAAATTAGCATTTAAAAACCTTAGAAATTCACTGAAAAAAACACAGGTTTCAGGGACGTTATAGTGAGTTGGACATTTCACTCGTACAAAACCAGAGAAATTCGGGCGTTATAGTTAGTTGAGCTAACTATAACTCGCGTCCCCGCAATGCACTGCTGATTACATCATTCATGACATGGTCAGTGACATCACTGATGACATCACTGATGACATCTCAAATGACATCCCTGATGACATCATCCACGTGATAATCTGAAGCACCGCCTCACACCCTAATATAACCTTTGATACACCCACTCTAATATACAGACTACCATTTTCGAAACCATAGACACACCACTACCAGTTACTACATACCCACTCACTGATTCCTAGGTCTACACACACAAATTCACTCATTCACCCATACAGTCACTCATACTTGCAGTCACTCATCAACACAGCACTATCATTTGCACTCATAGACCTATACAGACACTCAAACACCGCCAGTCATCCATAGAGTTACTCACACAGCTAGTCAGTCATGCAAAGAATCAATCACACTCCCATTTACTCACCTATACAGTTATACACACACCACCTCACTTATTCATACAGATACTAACACATACTTACTCTCATATACAATCACTGATACAAGCACAAACTCATCCATACAGCCACTCTCACAATCACTCACTCTCACATATAGTCATTAATATACTCCAACACTCACATATACTGCCTTTCACATATGTAGTTACTCACACATGTACCACTGAGACATCCATTCACTCACCAACACACCCATACACACACTCACCCACCCATTCAGCCCTTCACAGATGCACTCTTGAACCCATACACCCAGTGAATCACCCACTCACACATCTATGCACAGAGTCACACACCCCCCACCCACACAGACACTCAGACACCCATACAGATACTCAGACAACCAATCAATAACCCCTATAGACACTCATGTAGCTACTCACCAACCCATGCAGACACTTACACACCAACTGACAGACTGATATAGACATTCACACAGTTTAGTCACTAACCCATGCATTCAGTAAGACATGTTTAATCACTCACTTATACAGTCAGTTACGCACCTACTAAATCATCCATTCAGACACTTATACACCCACTCATTCTTCAATACACCTTGGCATATATCTATATATAAAACATATTTAAACTTTACAGAAACACATAGTCACTGGATGATGTCATCAGTGATGTCATTTGAGATGTCATCAGTGATGTCATCAGTGATGTCACTGACCATGTCATGAATGATGTAATATGTGACGTCATCAGCAGTACATTGCGGGGGCGTGAGTTATAGTTAGATCAACTAACTATAACAGCCGAATTTGTCTGGTTTTGTACGGGTGAAATGTCCAACTAACTATAACGTCCCTGAAACCTGTGGTTTTTTCAGTGAATATATATATATACACACACACACATACCTACACATATATGTATTTGTGTGTGTGTGTGTGTATATATATATATATATATATATATATAAATATTACCTTACTGACCCCTAACCCCCAGACTCAACCAGCCCTAAACTCTAATTATACCTTACCACCCAATACCCCTACTACACTAAATCCTAAAACACCCCTACCACCCAAATACCCTTACCCACCCTAAACCCTAAAAATACCCTTGCCATACAACTATCCTTATGCACCCTAAATGCCCATTGCCACCCAAATAACCTCCCACACTCTAAACCCGAAAAATACCATTGCCACCCAAATACCTTTACCCACCCTAAACCCTAAAAATACCCTTGCCACCCAAATACCTTTACCCACCCTAAACCCCAAAAATACCCTAACTACCCAATAAACCTACCCACCTTAAACACTAAAAATACCTTTCCATCCAAATACCTTTTACCCACCCTAAATGCTAAAACACCCTTATCACCCAAATACCCTTACCCACTCTAAACCCTAAAAAGACCCATGCCACCCAAATACCTTTACCCACCCTAAACACTAAAAATACCCTTACCACCCAAATACCTTTACCCACCCTAAACCCCCAAAATTCCCTTACCACCCAATACCTCTACCCACACTAAACACTAAAAATACCTTTCCCATCCAAATACCCTTACCCACCCTAAACCCTACAAATACCCTTGCAACCCAAATACCTTTACCCATCTTGAACCCTAAAAATACCCTTGCCATCCAATACCCCTACTAACCCCAAACCCTAAAAACACCCTTGCCACCCAAATACCCCTACCCACCCTAAACCCTAAAAATACCTTTGCCACTCAAATACCCTTGCCCACCGAATATTATTAAAAATACCCTTGCCTCCCAGTACCCATACCCACACTAAATCCTAAAAACATTCTTGTCAGCCAAATACCCTTACCCCCGTAAACCCTAAAAATACCCTTACCACCCAAATACCCTTACCCACCATAAACCCCCAAAACACCCTTACCACCCAAATACCCCTACTCACCCTCAACCCCAAAAATACCCATGCCACTTAAACACCTTTACCCACGCTCAACCATAAAAATGCCCTTGCCACCCAAATACCTTTACCCACCCTAATCCCCCAAAATACCCTTACCACCCAAATACCATTACCCACCCTAAATGCTAAAAACACCCTTGCCACCCAAATACCCTTACCCACTCTAAACCCTAAAAATACCCATGCCACCCAAATACCTTTACCAACCCTAAATGCTAAAAATACCCTTACCACCCAAATACCTCTACCCACCCTAAACACTAAAAATACCTTTTGCATCCAAATACCTTTACCCACCCTAAATCGTAAAAATACCAATACCATCCAAATACCCTTACCCGCCCTAAACCCTAAAAATACCCTTGCAACCCAAATACCTTTACCCACCTTAAACCCTAAAAATACCCTTGCCATCCAATACCCCTACTAACCCCCAAACCCAAAAATCACCCTTGCCACCCAAATACCCCCTACCCACCCAAAACCCTAAAAATACCTTTGACACTCAAATATGCTTGCCCACCCAAAATTATTAAAAATACCCTTGCCACCCAGTACCCATACCCACCGTAAACCCTAAAAACACCCTTACCACCCAAATAACCTAACCCACCATAAACCCCTAAAACACCCTTACCATCCAAATACCCATACCCACCCTAAACCCTAAAAACATTCTTGCCACCCAAATACCCTTACCCACCATAAACCCCCAAAACACCCTTGCCATCCAAATACCCCTACCCACCCTAAACCTTACAAATACCCATGCCACCTGAACACCTTTACCCACGCTCAACCATAAAAATGCCCTTGCCACCCAAATACCTTCACTCACCCTAAACCCTACAAATACCATTGCCACCCAAATACCTTTACCCACACTAAAGCCTAAAACTACCCTTGCCACCCAAATACCTTTACCCACCCTAAACCCTAAAAAAAACCTTACACTAATATATATAGATTACATTCGCCCCTAGTATCCTTCCTATATCTTGCTCAGTCCTTTCTTTTGCTGCCAAACGTCTCATCTATCTTCCATCTTTCTGAGGATGTCTCTCCTGTGCTCACAAGAAGTTTGTTGTGTTCTGCATTAAGGAACAAATTAGACAGTTACAACATAAAGAGGAGCATGGAAGGGTGTGAAGCTGTCCTCATGTAGCTGAGCCAGGCCTCCGGGATTTGAGGCAGTGTTCGTGTATTGAAAACAAATATCAGACCTACTTGTTAAAATTGGTGGCCATGGTTGGACAACTTCAGCTATAAACATTCGAAGTGTTCAAGCAAGCCCACAAGATCCCTAAGCAACTCACATGAAGGAAACCTGTAAATGTACCGAACTTCATCTACTGAAGAAAGTCTTATGTTCTTGGTCTCTTTATCCCAAAAATATGAGGAATGTTAATAAAAACCTAGGTGTAGAGGCAGAAAGATGAGAGTAAAACCCTTAATCACAGACATGGACAAGCATACAGTTATTTCTAAACCTGAACTATAGTAATAAACAAAATAATCCTATGATAGATAAACACTGGTCTAGAATCGCTCTCTCCCCCATGCCCCTCTCTGTATCTTTCTCTGATTCTCTCACTTACAGACAGACTAAGCATTTTGTGGCAGAACTTTGGAAACAAAGCACAAACAAATATATTCTCCGTTGGATCTCTCTACAGCACGATAAGAAAGCAGTTTGCCATGCTTCTATTTAATATTAGTTGACAACAATTTGTCTTAGGATTTCCAAATGCATGTTTACATTAAACAGGAGCATGTTCCAAAAGTGTAAGCTGTAGCTCATATGAATACACGTCATTAAGAGATTAAGAGATGAACAAAGTTTCAGAAAAAAACAAAAAACGTGGCTGTTCCCCTGATGATCTATTAATCCCCTCGCACATCACTGCCTCTCCGCAGTGCTGGGAAGCCCTTGGGCAGCTATGCGCTTTATCCCCTTCGCTGCGTCTGTCGGCCAACGGCCATCGCGACCACTACCTCGGTAGTGCTGCGCATGTCCGTTGGCCGACGCGGCCCCGCCCACTCGTTCAAACCGCCGCACCGCGGCGGAATTCGCGCCGCGGTTAAGCGGCTATAAATCCATAAAACATAAACATTAAACTTTCTTTCATTGGTGAACTAAGAAGTGACTAAGTGTCAATGATCTATGGCACAAGCTGCGCAGCTGTATCTTTTTACAAGGACAGAAATTAAAAGGAGAAATGTTTCTCTATATAATTTTGAGGTTTGGATCTGATGCGCTTGTGAAACGTGGCTTTAAACCCCTCTTCTTAAGAGAAAGAATTGACACTAAATCTATACAGCAGGACATTGGTGACAAGACAATGATCAAAGTGGAAGTCTTGATCTGTTTATTATGGATTGTTATTATACTTTATTAATGTCTGTAGGGGGAGTATTTTGTTACATGGAATTTCACAGTTTACCATAGAGGGCTAGGGTTTTGGTGATTGTTATCCCTTCAGTCAAATCCTGGAGGGTAAAAGAATTGCACTTTGTTATCTATTGTTAACCTCTCCTAGAAGGGATTGTATTTGTACATTGTTTTGTCAACTCTAATGTTGTACATTTTTGTGAGTTTATAGTGATATGGCTGATGGTTGTCTTTTGGGACTGCTTGAGCGCAATACAATAGGCATGAGTTAATTATGGTGGGAAGCCAGTAATAAAGACTAGAGGCCTGATTGGTTCTTTAGGACAAGATATGTTGAATGCCTTAGGTCTACTCAGTTTATTACGAAAAGTTATGATAAAAATGTCTGATGTATCTAACGTGGGAAGCATATGGCAAAGCCAATAGTCATTTAAGGGTGGATTGTTATTACACGGTGATAAATCCTGCAGTTGGGTCACATGGATTGTCACAGATTACCACAGTAGGCAATGGGTTTGGTTACACTTCTCTGATAAACACTGGAGGGTAGAAGATTTTCACTGTGGTGTTCCTCGTTAGGCCTTCTTAAAAGGGGTAAAATATTGTTTTGCCAACTGTACTTTTGAAGATTTACAATTTTGTGGCTGTATACCTGATGGTTGCCTTGAAGGAAAGCTTACAATCATTTCAGAAGGTATCTATTGATTATGGTGATAAGCCTATGATAAGACATGATCGATTTATTGGGAAAAGTTATGTGAGATGCCCTAGGATGGATCTGTTTTCTGTTTTTAAGTTACAAAAAAAGCAGTAGGTGTCACTTATTTATTATGGAAAACATGTGTTAAAGCCAATAAGCATTTAAAGATGGATTCTGATTACACTGTGACAGGTATTGTTTTACATGGAATCTCTGAGTTTACCGTAGTCGGTCACGGTTTTATTTTTGGTCACCTTCTATGACAAACCCTGTGGGTAGAAACTTTGCACTTTAATAATTCTTATAACTATGTCTTATGAGAGGTTGTATAATGTTTTGGCAACTATAATTCTCTACCCTTTTGTAATTTTATACATACAGATGCAGTGATAAGCTAATGAATGATAAAGTCTATATGCTTGATTGCTTAATTGGGAAACGTTATGTCAGATGCCATATAGCATTAAAACAAAAATAATCGGCCCGGCGAATTCATGTGAAAAACATATGTTAAAGCTAATCGGCGGGGGACGCGTGCGGCCTAACTTCAAGATGGCCGCCTAGTCTGGAGCTCCGTGCCGCGACGGGAATTACTGTGATGTGTTCCACCGTCCCAGCTAACATTTCGGCCTGAAACGGATTCCTTCATGCATCGGAATATCCACTGAGTGGATAAATATATTGGTATGGCTTCTTCTCCTCCTCTGCTGTGCTACAGATTTATTATTCCTCACATATGGCCGCCATTTTGTTTTTTCTTCCTGCAACTGCGATGGCGTTTCTCTCCTCAGAGCATTCTTTTTAAGGGACTTTCTCCATGTCTTATGAGCCCTGTTTTCTCCAGCATATATAGGGGTTGGTTTTAGCCTTCTCCCTTAATTTTTATACAGTGGGGTGCAGTGGTCGCTCTACTTTACGGATTTGATGATGCAAGTGTGTCTTGTGACTGTTGTGAGGTGCTGTGCAGCCTTTCTCAGAGCAAGCCTGATATTCCAGCTGCTCCTTAACTCATTTACCCTTACAAATTTTCTTTTGCTCTTTTCAACATATGGGTAGGAGTAAAAAGCTGCTTTTTATTGGCAAGAAGTCTACAGTTCATGCTTCCTGGACTTCTTCACTTCATACTACTTCTAGTTCTTCTCTACACAGCACTGACATGATGGCACAGTCTAATTCTTCGCGAACAGCGGCTTCGCCAACCTCCTCTATCAAATTGCAAACTCCATCTTCAGCTAATAAACGCCTCAAACAGGATCCTCCTTCTCCACCGAAGTCCGCCTCTCCTATATCTTTGGACACTGTTCTGGAAGAGATTCGTGCTCTACGTCCATTTATTGAGGAAACAAATTCGCGTCTCCAAGTCCTGGATACTAAATGGTCTTCTATGGAATCCCGTATATCTGTGGTGGAACAGCATGTTGGAGAGGCACAGGACATTTCTGCCAAGGTCGTTACCTTAGAGAAGGAGGTTCTCCTGTTAAAGAAATCTGCTGAAGATCTTGAACACAGGAATAGGCGTAATAATCTTCGCTTATATGGTTTTCCGGAAGGTTTGGAAGGAGATGATCCGGTTAACTTCTTCACTATATTTCTTCCAAAGCTTCTTGACCTTCCTGCAACTACAAACCTAAGTATCCAGCGTGCTCATAGATTGGGTCCTCGCTTATCCTCTGCTTCTGCTCCTTCGAAGCCACGAGGTGTGATTCTTCTATTTCTGAAATTTACTGACCTTGTACAAATTCTGAATGCAGCTAAACTCAAAAAACAACTGGTATGGTCTGGCTCTAAACTATTTATCTCACAAGATGTCTCTTCAGCAACAGCCAAATGTCGGAAGGAATTTCTTGATCTTCATCCTGCCCTACGCACTCTGGGCGCAAGTTATGGGTTGTTCCATCCATGCCTGTTTAAAGTTACCTTTCAAAACAGAACCTCTTCTTTTGAAGATCCGGTAGACCTGAGGAAATTAATTCATTCGCACTCCACAACGTCGATGGAAACTGCTGGTCCTTCCTCCATGGCTTCTATACCCTGACTTTTTTCTTCCTTATTATGATTATGCTTGATCTCTGATAACGCATTCTGTTAATTTTTCCCTTGCAGGTTGTTCTTAATTTTTGCTTCATAATTTGTTAATCTTTTCTCTTTGCAGGTTGTCTCTTTGCAGGTTGTCTTTAATATTTGTCTCATAATATGTTGACTTTATCTCTTTATTTTTCTACGTTTTTTTTTTAATACAGACTCTCTTTTTGAGATTTCTTGTGTATCCGTTTCCCGCTCATTTCTTACCATTCCCCGCTCATTTCTTACCATTCCCCGTTGTGGTACGTTCTCCTTGATTGGATGTGTCGTCTTCACCTGTGTGTTGCCACTCCTTGTATCCTCTTCTTGTTCTCCTCTGAAGGTACGTATCACAGTCGTCAGTCTTCTTTTTACCTTTATTTGCAGTCATTTATCCTTATTATGGTTGAGATGTACTGTCTTCTCTTAACGCTCTTTCTATCACCCTCTCCTTTTCTCTCTTTAACTCCTTTACCTCCCCTCTTTTTTCTATTCTCCTTTCCTTTCTTAGTATTCCATCTCTTCTGGTTTATTTCTGTTGATCGTGTTTTTTATACATTTTTTTTTTAATCTCTTTATTGACGTTTTTCAAATACATATCCATACATCACCTCCAACGTGAAGGTAACGCCAATTTACAACAACATAAACATCATACAAATGTGCAGTTGTTCGTGAATCATACAGCCAGACACTACATTCCTTACAGTTACCTGTGGCTGACAGCAGTACATACAAATATACAATAACATCACTCCATCTCAGCAGTTCCAGTATCCTGAGCTTGCGAGCTAAGGAATTTGCACAGAGGTTCCCATATGTCTTTTGGTTTGGAGGAGGTAGGGAGTTCCTCCGCATATAACTCCAGGTTTTCCCTACAGTACACTAAATCTTTAACCCAGTGTTCTACCCGTGGTGCCATTTTGCTCTCCCAGGTCAGAGCCACCCGACGCTTCGCCATCAGCAGTGCTACCCAGACAAACTTTCCAATAACCCCTTTCAGCTGTGGTACGTAGATCAATAGGCAAACTTGCGGTAGGCATTGCAGGGGCTCCCCTATCATGGTGTGAAGATGTTGCACAACAGAAGTCCAGTATTTATAGACCAGACCGCAGTCCCACGCTAAGTGCCAAAAATCGGCCTCCCGGTGACCACATCTCTTACATTGGCTTGTGTCATGTAAGCCCAATCTATGCAATTTTAGAGGAGTATGATAGACTTGGTGGAGATATTTGAAGTGAATAATTCTTAAATTGCCGTTGGGAGAGAGGGAGCCTGTGAGTTTACATATGTGTTCCCACTGTGGCAGTGTGAGTGGGGGATAAAGTCTGTCATTCCAACGGGCTAGGCTCTTGTCACCTACGTAGGCCTTCTCTTCCCGTACTGTTCTATACAGTTTCGTTACTAATTTGCAACATGAGGGTGCAATTAATAGCAGTTGCAGAGCTTGCAGAGCAGGAGGTTCAGCAGGGAACATGGGATATTGTGCTTTCATCGCTATCTTTAGTCTATGATGCGTAAAGTTAAAAAGCATAGTGCGGTTGGCTATGTATTGAAGCTCTTCTGGTGTAATAAATTCCCCCTCCGGGTAGATGTCGTGCATCACTTCAATGCCCGCCTCCCTCAGTAGTCTCATAGGACCCTCCTCTTGCATCACCGAGAGCGCTGCGTGATGAGCCAGTGGCAGCGCAGGTGCATAAAGTGGGTGCTTGGCTGTCAGTTTTCCAATGGCCTGCCACACAGCGATAGTGGCGTCAATTGAATTAATTTCTTGTTGTGGCGTGCCCCTTTTTGAGTGCGTAATAATGCCAGCGAGTGGGACGGGATGCGCGTCCCCATCTTCCACTGCCACGTGCGGTGTGAAAGCATGTGGTCTAAACCAATAGTACGCGTATTGTGTCTGCGCGCAGAGGTAATAAATGTAAAAATCTGGAGCACAAAACCCCCCCTTAGCATATTCTAGGGTCAACGTGTTCCAGCTGACCCTGGCTTGTTTACCGCCCCAAATCAGTTTCAACAAGAGAGAGCGGATAATGACAAAGAACTGCGCAGTAAGCTTTATAGGGATATTGCTAAAAAGATATAAAAAACGAGGCAGAATTATCATTTTGATGATAGCGATACGGTCTGCCAGAGATAGGGGTAGTGTCATCCATCTCTCAACCTTCGGTTCCAGAGAGGTACAGGCCTTTCCATAATTATCTCGTATACCTATCTCTGGGTCTCGATGTACCCACACCCCCAGGTATTTAACCGGGTCAGTAGACCATATCAAAGGGTATTCCATGGCCGGGGGCGTAGTCACTGCTGTTAGCGGAATTATCACCGATTTCCCCCAGTTGATAGACAACCCTGAAAAGAGATCGAACCGAATGTATTCCCGGAGTATTTGAGCTAGATATTGTTGAGGCTCCCGTACGAACAACACCATATCATCGGCATATAACGAGATACCGACAGGGCGGTGTAGAAAGTTTAAAGCTGTTTCTCTATGCCGTTGACGGATTATGCATGCTAGGGGCTCCAGCATCAGGGCAAATAGCAAGGGCGATAGGGGGCAGCCCTGCCTCATGCCGCGCCCTATCGTAAATGGTTCGGAAGTATGGCCACTAATGCGCACTCTCGCTGATGGGTCCGTATAAAGGAGTCTAATCCAATTTACAAAAACCGCAGGGAACCCCATAATCTGCAATATCTTAAACATGTAGCCCCACTCGATGGAGTTGAATGCTTTCGCGGCATCCAATAGGACCGCCGCTGCCTGTAATGTGGGATCTAGCACGTGAAACATCGAGAAAATGGTGCGTAAATTATGAGATGTAGAACGCTCCGATATGAAACCAGATTGATCAGGTAATACCAGACTTGTCATCAGGGGCTGAAGTCGCGTGGCAAGTATTTTGGCTAAGATTTTCGTATCTAAATTGATTAGGGAGAGGGGACGGTAGGAATCACACTCAGTGGGTGATTTATCCTTTTTAAGAAGAGCAATGAGCATTGCCTGTCTAAGTGACGGGGGCAAACTACCAGACTCGTGTGCCTCGCCATATACCTCTAATAGGTAAGAAGTCAGAAGGTCCCCATATTCCTTGTAAAATTTGGCCGTGAGGCCATCTGGGCCTGGAGCCTTCTTATTTGGTAAAGAGCGGATAGCTGCCTGTATGTCCGATGCTTCTATCGGCTGACTAAGGTATTCGCGATGGCCGTCTGCAAGCCATGCGCAGGCAATGTCCGATAAATAATCTGCGAGTTCCTCTGCCCCCCCCCCCGGTCCCACGTGAAGTGTACATATCAGCATAATATATCCGAAATTGTTCAGCAATAGCCTGGGGTGTGTAGTGCACCTCCCCTTGTGTATCTATGATTTTCGCAATATGTTGGTGTTCTGAGCGGAATCTAAGCTTCTCGGCAAGGTTACGACCATACGCGCGTGCAATGCGTCGCCAAGCGATATATTTCGTTTCCGTTTCGGCTAAGTCATTATATTGCAGTATAAGTTCGTGGATTCGCGTAAGAGTATTAGTGCTGGGGGCTGTGGCATATTCCCGCTCTAGACGCGATAATTCCTGCTCTGTTTTTGTAAGCTGCACTCTAAGATCTTTTAAAATGCCTGCCGTGGTGCCTATACAAACCCCCCTAATAGTAACCTTAAAGGCCTCCCACAACACGGCTGCGCTGTCCACTGTGCCCACATTTTTGTCGAAATAGTGTACAATTTCGTTCCTGACAGTGTCGGCATATATAGGATCCAACAGTGCCTCCGACCTGAATCTCCAAGTAAACGGGAGATGGGTGTTAGTGGGGATGGAGATAACAAGTCGATCTGGGTTGTGATCCGATAGAGTGCGGCGAAGGAAGTCTATCTAAGTGACCCAGGCATTTGCCCCTTCACTCAACAACCAGTAATCTAATCTGGACCAGCTGCCATGGGCTGGTGTAACATGTGTGCCCTCCCGTGCCTCCCAATGTCTAAGTCGCCATACATCCACCAACCCAAATTCAAACATCGCGTCTTTTATACCTTTTGCTACTCTAGGGGTACGCCCGCCCTGCTGCCCAGACTTATCCATCTCTGGGTCTAAGTGTGTATTAAGGTCCCCACCCCATAACAGCTCTGCTTCCGGCCATTCCCGTAGTACAGTAAACATTTTAATGAAACATTCAAGATCGTCAGCAATGGGACCATATATATTCACAATAGTCAACAATGTTAAACCCAATGTGCCGTGCACCATGGCACAGCGTCCCTCATCATCTACATAAGTGTTAATTGGGGTGAACCGCACACCGCGTTTAATCAATATAAGCACCCCCCTCGCATAGGACGAGTAAGACGAGGCAAGTTTATATCCAGCCCATCTAGCCGCAATCTTGACTTCCGATTGCCTTGTGAGATGCGTCTCCTGTAGAAGCGCTATTTGAATGTTATGCCTGTCTAAATAGGCAAAAACCTGTCTGATTTTCTTAGGAGAGTTCAGCCCTCATACATTCCAAGTTAAGCAGGCAAACTTGTCATTTACAGTCGCCATTTTGAGTGTAGACAACCATGTATATCCTCTGCCCAACCACCTAGGTGAGTGTCAAAGCATGACCATTCACTGATCCGAACAAGCACATTAAACAGTCCCATCCTTCCAACTGTCAGTCCCCCCACCCCCACCCACTTCAGCAGACCCAATACGCCAAAGCCATCCCGTAAAAAAACACATATCCCAATTAAATAAAACATAACTTCAGAACAGTGTGGGGGACACCCAATGGGGAACGCAGTGGCACTACTCCCTCCCCGGATGATAAGGGAGGTGGCCGACTACAGCATCAGTTTACCCCCCCCCCCACGCCACCATCGGTATATAGCATCAGAGAAGCAATGTGGTAGCGCCTAACAAATCTTAAAAGTAAAGGGGGCGTCCCTGTTATAGCAGACATATAAAGATTAATCCAACCCGTGAACGACACACCGGTCCACGGTCAGGTGGGATGTCTCCACAATGATCATGCCAGCCGAAAACCAAAGTTTCAGCACCGCTGATCAGGACGCCCAACATGTAGTAACCCACAGTATATTTAACAGTATATCTTAGCTGTCATATTCAGAGACGTCCCGGACCGGCGTCTTCTGGCGACGAAGCGATTTAGCAAAGTCCATGGCTTGCTTTGGACTGGTGAATATCTTGGCTTTATCATCTGTCCCAATACGTAGACGCACGGGATACAACATGGCATACGGGATCTTTTCTGCAATCAATATCTTTTTCACTGTCTGATGCTCCTTTCTGGCAGCCTGAACGGCAGCCGTGAAATCAGGGAAAAAAGCCAATGTGTTGTCCTGATAGGTGACAGTGCCCTTCTGTCGGGTGATGCGAAGGACTGAGTCTCGGTCTCTGACATTAAGTAGCCGCGCAATGATCGGTCGGGGAGGAGCCCCGGGCGGCGGCCGATTCAACAATGAGCGGTGAGCCATTTCCACAATTAAGAGTTGCGATAGATTCTCAGCGCCACAGATGTCTCGGAGCATGTTCTCTACGTAGGTCTCCAGGCGGCCCACATTGGTTGACTCGGGTAGGCCCGTGATGCGTAGGTTGTTACGCCTCGAGCAAGCCTCAAGGTCCTCGTTCTTGGCATGTATCACTGCTAGAATCTTGTCCATGTTCGTCACTTTAGACGACATCTGCTGAAGACCGTCTTCCGTGGTTGATATACGCTGTTCTGCTTCGCCGATCCTTATGGCTTGGTTATCTAATTTGGCGGACATGTGCTCCATGCGGGCATTAAGGGCTTCAATTTTCCCATCTATAGATTGAAGGCTAGTTTGTATAGCTAAATCAACAACAAGGAGGAGTCTACCCTTAAGGACAGAGAAATCTGCTTATTCAGCACGGAGGATGCAGAAGGGAAGCAAAGAGTAGAATATTTTCTAAGAAGACCCCTCACTCACCAACCTAGTTGGTGACATGCTTCATCATTGGGGTCCCACCCGAATAGCCGAATGCTACCCGGGTGTGCTGCGACACCTGATTACAGTGGAGCGGGTTGGTTTGAACAGCAGTGATAGTGCAAAGTGAGTGCAAAAAGGTGGTGAATAATTAAAAATTGTCAAAGTTTGACTCCCTACAGGAATTTAATATGGAGTAACTCGACAATATTAAAAACAGTATGAGACCCTAATCAGGCTAGATTGACCTGTAGTGTCTAAGTGAAAAAGGTGATGGTCTACATGTTTCAACCTATAATGGAATTGCAAGGTTTTCGTCAGGACCGGAAGAAAAGCCCGGGTGGTCTACACACTCTAAGGTGTACCCAACCCAGGGCCCATGGATAAAAAGCCACACCAGTATTACTCACTGCATGAAATTGAATTGAAGAGCTATTGGAAAAAACGGTGGTTATTATAAACTGACACAAAAGAAAGGCAAATATGAGATGTTAGAATGTACAGAAATGACAGTAAGTTGATTTATCTATTCAATACAGAATTCCATGGGATACCATCGTTCAGTCCCTCTTTTTGTGTAGAGAGCCTGTACACCCAACGCTGCTCTTTCTCGAATAGACGCTGCTGCGTGATGTGATCAGGTTTTATTTGCTCAATAATAGTCCATTGCATATCATTGGGAGTATGTCCCACCCTTAAGAAATGCTCTGTCAGTTTTGTAGTGGTTTTTCTAAACCTGATAGTACTCCGATGTTCACAGATTCTCTGCTTAATTTTCCTACTCGTCATTCCCACATACCGAAGATTACATGGGCATGTGATGAGGTATACTACATTTTGGCTGTTGCAATTGGTATGGACTCGTTGGGTCCAGACTTTACCAAGTTCTAAGTTAAGTGTTTTGGTGTGACTTGTCAAATGGCAGACGCTACAATTCCCACAGGGAAAATGTCCCACAATATTAGGAAGGCCCCAAGCATTAAGAACAGTTGGTGTGTTATCCCTGGTTTGTTTTTTAGGGCGTGTATTGACCAAGGAATCTTTCAGGCTTCTTGCACGTTTAAATGAAAACAGAGGTTTTTCCCAATGTAGATTCCCCGTGCCCAGGATGTCCCTCTCTGAGGCAATAATGATCGAAATTCAGCTCACAGAGAGTCATATAAAGACTACCATTACTGGCTACAAAAAGAAACTAGATGATCTCAATAAAGAGATTAATGAGTATAAAGACAACCTTACTCAACAGAAGGTTCAAAAATTTCAGAAGGATCTGAAACGGTTTTCATATGTGAAGACCTACCCCTACTCAGATCCAGATTTTGTAGCCCCATTTAGAGCCGAGAGAGAGTCCGATATGTCCAGCAATGACTCTACAGCCAGCAGTGACTCAAGTACAGGGAGTGAGAGATCCAGACAAAGAGGTAGAAATAGACCTCCAGAACGGGTGGCCGCCATATAATAATCATCCAATGGGGGATACCAACAACCCTTTAATCCACACCAACCACCCTTTAATCCACAACAGCAATACCCCATCTACGGGTGGCATCCTCCTTTGGACAGCCCATATTTCCCCAAAACCCCTTTAGACCGCCTTTTTTAGACAGGGGCGGAAGGGGGCGAGGGAGAAGGAAAGGACGAGGCCAAGTCCAGTGGGAGGACGAGAACCCGGTGCGCAACTACACTCGGAGCAAAACGAGGGAAACCCAGCCAGGGACAAGCAACAACAGGGTCTAGCCAGGGACAAGTAACAACAGGGTCTAGTTACCAACTTGGCCTCCAGACCACTCACCACATTGGAAGAGAAGGTGCTCAATAGAGGCCTGGGTTTTGTTCCCACCCAAAAACTAGACAAATTTAATCTCCAATGCGAATTGTCCGGTTTTTTTCGGAAACTTAAGCTGAAAGCTTTTTTTGAGAAACAAGGTAGTAATCCTTCCACTAATGACCAATGTACTACGGGTCTATGTCTAAAATCTACATTCATCCCACCCCCCCACACCATCCCGGTGGAAGTTTCTGCCTTCGAACAAGCTGTTTTCAACGATGTGGAAAAATTGGTAATCAAACAACCATTTTTTAATATGAGTAAGGCAGAGATCACGGCATTGGAAAGCCTTAAAAACTGTGAGGATATAGTGATAAAACAAGCAGATAAGGGGGGCGGAGTTGTCGTGCAGGACAAAAATGCCTATCAGGCAGAATGTCTTAGACTACTCTCGGACGTGAGTAATTATCTTCCACTAACATCTGACCCCACAATGGACCTTCAGGTAGAAATCAGGTCGATGGTGAAGCTGGCTGAAGCTAATGGTTTCATATCCCAACATGAATCGGAGTATCTCACCAAAACCGAAGGGAAGGTCCCATACTTCTATACTCTCCCGAAAATGCACAAGGATAAGTTTCCTCCCCCTGGCAGACCCATTGTCTCAGGAATAGGGTCCCTACTGGAACCCTTGTCTAGGTTCTGTGACTTTTTTCTAAAAACTATGGTCCAGAACACCGAGACCTATCTACAGGATACTAAGAGTCTCCTCAATCTACTGAAGGAGCTGACGGTTAATGACTCCACCATCCTAGTCAGCATGGACATAGAAAGCCTTTACACCAGTATCCCTCAAGATGATACCTTGGAAGTATTGAGAATAGCATTAGATGAGACTGAGTGGACTTACACTACACCCAGGGGCTTCATTCTTGATTGTGCTAGACTAGCCCTAAAAAAGAACTACTTCGAATTTGAGGGTAAACTGTACCTTCAGATTGGAGGAACTTCTATGGGTAGTACCTTTGCTCCGAGTGTAGCTGGACTCTATGGGGCATATTAGCAAGACCCACGTTAAAATTATCGCTGCTTTAGCGGCAGGAAACTGCGCTAAAGCGGCGATAATGGGCTTGCTAATATGCGTTATAGAATTCAATAGAAGCCCAGGTTAGATGTCCTGCACATCTAACATGGGCTTCTATTGGAATTCCATAACGCATATTAGCAAGCCCATTATCGCCGTTTTAGCGGCAATTTCCTGCCGCTAAAACGGCGATAATTTTAACGTGGGTCTTGCTAATATGCCCCCCATGTCTTTAACTTTGAGAAGAAATTTATACTCAATGACTCTAATCCTTTCTCGTCATATGTCAAGTTCTGGAGAAGGTACATTGACGACATTCTTGTCATCTGGCAGGGCCCTGATGTTGTTTTGACTGAATTCATTGCATGGGTTAACACATGTGACCATAACTTGAGGTTCACCCACACGAAGGACCCTGACACCTTGGTGTTCCTCGATGTAGTGATCACTAAAGAAAATGGGGGTCTTGAAACCAGGACACACCATAAGCCCACTGCCAAGAATAACCTACTCAGATTTGAAAGTTTCCACCCGAGGCCCCTCAAAGAGAATTTACCATATGGCCAGTATCTTCGGTTGCGCCGCAACTGTAGTAAGATCAATGATTACCGTACCCAGGCTAGGGACCTGACAACCAAACTTACAGAGAGAGGTTATCCAGAAAAAATCCTCAATAAGTGTCAAAAGAGGGCCCGGAATCAACCACGGGAGGCCCTACTAGAAAACAAAGATAGACGGGAAGAGGAGATACCCCTAACATGTGTCACTACATACAGTACAGCTTCTAATCTGGTCACCCGTTCCATCAATAAACACTGGGGCATCCTGGGCACGGGGAATCTACATTGGGAAAAACCTCTGTTTTCATTTAAACGTGCAAGAAGCCTGAAAGATTCCTTGGTCAATACACGCCCTAAAAAACAAACCAGGGATAACACACCAACTGTTCTTAATGCTTGGGGCCTTCCTAATATTGTGGGACATTTTCCCTGTGGGAATTGTAGCGTCTGCCATTTGACAAGTCACACCAAAACACTTAACTTAGAACTTGGTAAAGTCTGGACCCAACGAGTCCATACCAATTGCAACAGCCAAAATGTAGTATACCTCATCACATGCCCATGTAATCTTCGGTATGTGGGAATGACGAGTAGGAAAATTAAGCAGAGAATCTGCGAACATCGGAGTACTATCAGGTGTAGAAAAACCACTACAACACTGACAGAGCATTTCTTAAGGGTGGGACATACTCCCAATGATATGCAATGGACTATTATTGAGCAAATAAAACCTGATCACAGCACGCAGCAGCGTCTATTCGAGAAAGAGCAGCGTTGGGTGTACAGGCTCTCTACACAAAAAGAGGGACTGAACGATGGTATCCCATGGAATTCTGTATTGAATAGATAAATCAACTTACTGTCATTTCTGTACATTCTAACATCTCATATTTGCCTTTCTTTTGTGTCAGTTTATAATAACCACCGTTTTTTCCAATAGCTCTTGAATTCAATTTATTGACACTAGCTCCATTAGGAGTATTTCCTTTTTCCTCTGTTGTACTGTGCTTTCATTTAGCCAATCACCGCTGCACTCTGGTTTTAGAGCGCTTACAAACCATATCGGCTGTTACCAGCCACATCGTTCTAACATCAACACGGCGGGCTGACGTCACCGCGCACCGCGCGTTGTTGGGGGCGTACCCGGAAACACCACTCTAACGCTCATAAGCCGCCATGCCACTTACCTGGTTAACCTCGGAGATCCGCGAGGGACTACCAAGTAGGTGCAGACACAGGTGGCATGGTTTGATGAAGTAAGTGACCTCTCAATCTGCGGGTAGACTACGCTGCTCCATGATCTCCTTCGCAGGCAGGGGCGCCCCTTTGTAATACTTTTTTATTTCCTCAGTGTTTGACTAAGAGCCAGCGCCTTCCCCCGGTTCTCATGGGGCACAGCCGATTCAAGCCGCTAGTAAGATTTTAACCTTTTTCTCCCCTCCCTTGTACATAGTTTTGCAGTCACTTCGGCTTGCTTATATCTAAGCATTCGCCGCTTGCGAATAGGCACGGTCATATATATTTTTTCCCCACAACTGACAGTGTGAGGGATTCAGCGGTATGCTTAATTTGTAAGCACCTGTTTTTCTGCTAATTAGCTTGTTTATTGTTTGTTCCCTCTTCCGGTCTCAGCGACCTTTCGAACTACTCAGATCCAGTTATTTCTCACATTCATTCATCACAGTGACACCGCATGAATTTGTTGGTTGTGCCTGTGAGACAGCACGTTACACTTGAGTATGCATCATTCGTTCACTGGTGTTACCTCGTGTGTGAGAGGAGCATTTTGGTTCATGCATTGACACATGATTGAAGCGTAAAATGTACTTGTGACATTTTTTCTCTTTCAGATTTCTCCCTAGATTTGACTTGATGAGGGAATGCCATGCAGTGAGTAATACTGGTGTGGCTTTTTATCCATGGGCCCTGGGTTGGGTACACCTTAGAGTGTGTAGACCACCCGGGCTTTTCTTCCGGTCCTGACGAAAACCTTGCAATTCCATTATAGGTTGAAACATGTAGACCATCACCTTTTTCACTTAGACACTACAGGTCAATCTAGCCTGATTAGGGTCTCATACTGTTTTTAATATTGTCGAGTTACTCCATATTAAATTTCTGTAGGAGTCAAACTTTGACAATTTTTAATTATTCACCACCTTTTTGCACTCACTTTGCACTATCACTGCTGTTCAAACCAACCCGCTCCACTGTAATCAGGTGTCGCAGCACACCCGGGTAGCATTCGGCTATTCGGGTGGGACCCCAATGATGAAGCATGTCACCAACTAGGTTGGTGAGTGAGGGGTCTTCTTAGAAAATATTCTACTCTTTGCTTCCCTTCTGCATCCTCCGTGCTGAATAAGCAGATTTCTCTGTCCTTAAGGGTAGACTCCTCCTTGTTGTTGATTTATCATTACCTTTTGGGGATTAGGAGTACTCCCTTTATATATTTCTAATATATAAAAAAAACCCTACCTCTCTTTTTTGTTTCGCTTAGTTTGTATAGCTAACAGTGTCTTTTCCATAGTGGAGGCAGGCTCCGCAGGCGCATCCAGTTCTGAATCGGAAGTGGCTTCACGACCGGACCTGCTAGGCTTTCTTTGCTCGAATGTGAGCCGGGGTTGTGATTTGTCAGGTTTCCCCATGGTTAATTTGGTAGAGTTAGTGTTCACACTCTGCGTGGCGCACTGAAAATGTTCCCTGTTATGGCCAACTCGAAACTGGAGCCAGTTGTATAGTCTCTCTCTCCACTAGTTATGTTTTGGGGGTTGAAATAAGAGTGCGGAGCAAGCCCCAATGCCCAGCGATGAACACTCCCCAGCTGAAGCGATGTAGCAGGATGGGAGCTAAGCTGGGAAAGGGGTGATGTATTCACAGTGCGAACAATGCCTCCATTTCAGTGATGGGCCGTATACCTTGTGTGCGCCGCGCAGGTGGGAAACCCAGCGCCCGCAGCGTCCCCAACCCGCTTTGTCAATTCCCCCACGTCAGGAGCCAAACTACTGTATCTCAGTGGCAGGGATACCCCCCAGCAGTATCCCGTGGAATCGGCAGTTGGAATGATCAAGCTGTGAGGAAGGGGGTGATACTGTGCCTTCTCTCTGTGTGTGGGATTTCTCAGGAGGGGACCCCAGAAAGCAGAGGGGCATTCAGCGGTCCATATAATGATGATTTAATCAGGCACTCGAAAAAAGGGGGGGGTCCGCAACAGGCACGCGGCGGCAGCCGCCGGAATCCACCACAGCGCCCCGCACAAACGTTCACTGCAACCTGGCCTGAAACAGATCCTTCACCGGCGCTGGCGGGTCAGCGTATCGTCAATGAGGTGCGCCCCAGCTCCCCCGGCGGCCCGCTCCCGCCACGGCCGTGCAGCCGATCCCAGGCCTCACCCGCAGTCTCTCTTGCGCTGTCTTGATGCCGGGCACTATGAGCGCCGCCACTCACTGTACTGCCAGGGGTAGATCGCTGCGTCTGCGGTACGCTCTCCGCCTGGAATGACCGCCACCGCCGCACTCCATTCCTGTCCGCCGTCAGTGTTCCTGCAGCAGCTCACCCACAGAGGCAGGTACCTTTCTCAGTGCCTCGTCGCTCCAGCCGCTGTGGTCAGTCGGATAGGTGTGCCTCTACAGGGGCACCCGGGCTCAGCGGCGAAGAGTCACGATACTCGCCGCCATTTTGCGCTATCATTGTTCGGCAGGCCCTTTGTGCGGCGTAAGGGCTCGTCTCTCACAAACGCCTCCACGAGCCTCCTAACTGTTCCCCACGGTCCCGGGAAACAGCTCCACGATAGTATAAGCCCCGAAGGCGACGCCGGAGTCAGGATAGTGTAGGATGATTGGCGTCGGCCGGCAGAGCTGCTCTACAACGCAGCCATCTTGCCACGCAGCAAGCCATGCCCCTGTGTTGTTTTATACATTGTTCAGTTTATCCACATTCAGAGTTGTATCCTGGAATGTGAAAGGTTTTATTAATCCCATAAAAAGGCAGAGAATACTTTCTCATTTAGCCTCCTATAATCCAGATCTAGTTTTATTAGAAGAGACTCATTTGACAGAATTGGAGGCTTTAAAACTTAAAAGGAGTTGGGTTGGTTTAGTCCTTGTTTCTCCTACCTCCAATAAAAAGAACGGTGTCATTATTCTATGTCATAATAGGTTAAATTGTTCTGTTGTTTCTCAAGACATAGGCTCGGAAGGTAGATGGTTATTAGCTAAGTTACTTATTAACAATATTTCTTTGACTGTACTTAATGTTTATGGTCCGACTCAACCAGACTATTCCTTTTGGCCTAATATTACCAAAAACTGTATTCAACATAAGGATGAATTTTTTGTCTTAGGAGGTGATTGTAGATCCATTCAAAGACCGCAAACCCCAAATTCGATTTATCCCTCATAAAGCTCATAGGCAATTTCACAACACAATCTCTCAGACACACCTTATAGACGCCTGGTGTTTATGTAACCCAGATGTAACAGAGTATTCCTTTTTCTCTCCTCCTCATGGCTCTCTTACACAATTAGATTACATCTTTCTCTCTAAACATCTATCCCAGAATCTCATTTCCTCTACAATTGAACCTATTGTAATTTCCGATCATGCCCCAGTGATTGCAGACTTTGATTTGCTTCGATCGCAACCCAAGTCCTCTAGATGGAGGTTCAACAATTTTCTCTTACAAGACCCTAACTTTTCTTCTTCCTTTACCTCTTTTGCTGAAGAATTTTTTCTCTTGAATGGTGATCCAAATTCCCCCCTTCATTGATATGGGATACATTTAAGGCTGCTGCCCATGGTTTTATTATAAATTTTATTTCCAAGAAAAAGAAGAAATCTTGTGCCCAGCATAATTCCTTATTAGCTAATATTAAACGATTGGAGCATCAATTTTATTCTTCCTCCTCTGGCTCAAATTTACAAGAGCTAGTTCGTGCAAAATTGGATTTCAACAAATTAACCACTGATACTGCTTCATCTATTCTTCTTCGAAGCAGTGCCCGTTATTATGGTGGATGGAATAAAGCCGGCAAGCTTTTGGCCAATTACCTCAAAGCTCGTAAAGAACGTGTGTTAATAGATTTCATTCAAACTCCAGAGGAAAAACATCTTTTAAAGAACAGGATATTTTAGATTAATTTGTGACTTTTTATAAATCTTTGTATACACCAGAATCCCCTGCTTCTGCCTCTTTGATTGATACTTATCTTGCCCAAGTTCCTCCTCCTATCTGTGGAGATCTTGATTTTAACACTCTTGAGTCAGATATTTCTGTTATAGAAATTTCTAAAGCTCTAAATTCACTTAAAAAAATGAAAACTCCAGGACCAGACGGATTTACGGTAGAGTTTTATCTACACTTCTGAAATGTATTACTTCCTAAACTATTACATCTTTTTCATTATTTCTGTAATACTGGCTAGGCAGATGGTACTTTTTTAGAAGCTACAATTTGCTTGATTCATAAGGAAGGTCGTGACCCAAAGCTTTGTAAGAATTATTGCCCAATATCCCTTGTAAACATAGATTATAAAATTTTCGCTAAACTACTTGCTTTACGTCTTGAACCCCTTTTGCCTATCTTAATCGGTCCAGAACAATGTGGCTTTGTTAAAGGCAGATTAACTTCTGATAATTCTCAAATGTTTTTCAATGTCCTGAATGAAGCCTCCACTCTTTCTTATTCCCTGGCTGCAGTATCTGTTGATGCGGAGAAGGCTTTTGACAGAGTCGATTGGTCCTTCTTATTCAAAACCCTAAACTGGCATGGCTTTGGCCCCAAATTTATTTCTCTTATTTCTTTGCCTTATTCATCCCCTACTGCCTCTGTTTTAGTTAATGGTCTTATTTCTCAATTTTTTCCATTACAACGGGGGTTTCGTCAGGGTTGTCCTCTTTCTCCTCTCTTATTTGTTTTATCTCTTGAACCTTTTTTATCTCGTATTCGTCAGAACTCTTCTATCTCTGGTTTTATTTATGGAGAGTCACATTTAAAATTGTCTGCCTATGCAGATGATATTTTGCTTTTCATTTCTAATCCTGAGACTTCTATTCCCTCTCTATTACAAGAATTTTCTGATTTTTCTTTGACTTCTGGCTACAAAATAAATCCAGATAAAACAGAAATTTTGCCCATTACCAAATTCTGTCTTAAACACCATTTTGATTTGACTGGTTTTCGTTGGAATAACTCTAAAATTAAATACTTAGGCATTTGGTTCAATAATTCCATTTTAAACTCGGTTAAACTCAACATGAAGGAAGCCCTTGACCATATTTCTAAACTTCTTTCCTCTTGGAATCCTCTTTTCCTTTCTTGGTGGGGTCATCTTGATTCTATAAAGATGATGATCACTCCTATTTTATTATATATTCTTTCTATGATACCTATCCGGATTCCTTTTATATATTTTAAAAGATTTGATTCCCTCCTCTCTAAATTCCTATGGCACGGTAAAAAACCTAGGATTTCTTTGAAGCTTCTCAAAAAACCCAAAGCCAATGGGGGAGTAAAATTCCCTGACTTTCGGCTTTATCATAGAGCTTTTTCCCTGAAGTAAGCATCCAGATGGCTTCTCACAGACATCACACTGTACACACCTTTATGGGTTAAAATAGAACGATCTCTTCTTGCTCCTTTTTCTATTAAGGAGATTCTCTCCTTTACTACGAAGACAAATATCACGTCTCTTCCGCTATTTCGTCACACGTGTTCCTTATTAAGACCTCACTGTCAACCACTCATTTCTACTAGAGAATCCTTCCTCCAATCTTCTCTTTGGTATAATCGTCTTATTACTATTAAAAATAGACCTTTATATTGGAAGTCTTGGAGACTTCGAGGTGTCATTTGGGTCCGTGATATGTTTGATGGCATGATCCCTTGTTCTTTTCCTCATTTTCAAGTCACTTTTAATTGTCCACATTCTTTCTGGCAAAAGTTCTCAACTCTTATGGAAATAGTTCTAGATGTCTTTTACTCTCTCCCCTCTGATGCTCCCCCACCTACAGCTGACCCTCTTTTAAGAGTTTTACAACTATTTCCAAAGGCTTCCTTGATATATAAATTCCTTTCCACTCCAGATCCTGTTCGCTCTAAAACAAAACTAGAGCTTGCTTGGGAAGCGGATTTGGGTTGTGTATGGAACATTGAATTCTGGAATAAAATTTGGGCAAGATCATTAAAAATTTCTAGATCTGCTTCTACTACTCAATCTATGTTCTTTTTATATCATAGATTGTATTTCACTCCCCTATCAATAGCCAAGTTTTCAAACAATAAAGACGATTCTTGCTGGTCTTGTAAATCCCCTTCAGCTGATTTGTTACATCTTTTATTTTCCTGTCCCAATGTTGCCTCCTTTTGGTTCGATGTATGGTCTCTCATATCCAAAATCTTTAACATACACATTCCACAGGCTAATAATATAATTTTTGTAGGTAGTTTATCAGATTCTGTACACTTACCCCCACATGAGACAGGCCTATTTGATCTTATGTTAGCTTTAGCTTTTCAACAAATTACTTCTAACTGGAAATGTTCAGCTAAACTCTCAGTCAAGTCATGGTGGAATAATGTATGTTACTATAATCGACTGGATATTGCTATTGCCTCGTCCTATAATCCAACTGTTAGTAGAGAATTATATTGGTTACCATTAATTACCTATTTGAACAAGGTTGCAAAAAAGAAGATGTTTCTTCTAAAGGTTCTGAAAATTTTAAACCTCCGTAAATTGTTGTTTCTCTACCTTTTTACTCTAGATTATATTCTTTTATTATTATACTGTTTTTTGATATGTTAATCTCTTCTTCATTTGTCACTAGTATGCAATATTACTCGAGCTTCAGTTCCTGAATTATATTATACTCCTTATCTCTTCCCTCCCTCTAAAATGTAAAATTGTTAACAGCTTTCTACTCTGTTTAATTTTGCCTTTCATATTTGTTGTTACTTATTGTATGATAATTTGTATGGCTTCCTTTTGTAATTCTCTTTGTTTCAATAAAGCTTTTTAAACATAAAAAAAGCCAATCGGCCTCTAAGGTGACTTGTTTTCACACTGTGGTAAAGCCTATAGACAGTTTGTTATAACGAATCTCACAAATTACCGTAGTAGGCAAGGTTTTTGTTGTTGGTTGCCTCCTGACAAACCTTAAGGGCAATACATTTGCACCGCAAGACTCCTTATTTGCCTCCCTTAAGAGATGGGTTATATATTGTTTTCCAAACTGTAATTTTGTACATATTTATAATTGTATGCTATATGCCTGAGGTGTGCTTTGTGGGAAAGCATGTGTTGAATATAGAAGGTCTGAGTTACTTCTGAGTAGAAGCCAATTTTACAGGCAATAGACCTGATTGGTCCAATGGGAAAGCAATGCAAAATGCCATAGGTTTGATCTTTTTTTTATGAAAGGTTGCAGGAAAGGCAGTAGACCGTACTTATTTATTGTCAAAATAATATATTAAAGCCAATATGCCTTTAACAGTGGGTTGTTATTACCCTTTGTTAAGACCTATTGATTGATATTTTGTTTCATGGATCTCAAAAATTAAATTAGTAGTCAAAGGATTTGGTTTTGGTTACGCCCTTTCACTAATCTGGGGGTATGCGATTTTCACTTGGATAATCCTTACCAGGTCATCAGAGGAGAGCCTGACGAGGTTAATTGTCTGACTGGCACTATAATAAATAATGTCATAACAATGAATACATGCACATACCTTCATAAACATAAATAGAGGAGCTTAGTGTTAGCCGTCTTCTTTCAGTTGACTGAGTGTTATTCAAATTCTGTTTGTGCCCATGACAGCATAGAGTACCCCCATGCTGTATGCTGTCATGGGCAGAATCAGAATTGGTCAGCCCGCTTTTGCCCTGTGAGTGATGGCTTTTTTCCTGATTACTTGTGAACTTCCCCTTGAAAATGAGTGTGCTTGAGTGCCAAGGATGGTGGACCAGTCCTTTAGTTTTCCATTTCTCCTTTTATAGGTCACATTTCATTTATTTCCTTCTCTTTTTCTTTGTTTTTTTAAAGAGCTTTCGGCAGCTATGATACCAAACTGATCACTTCCTGCTTCGGAACTAAGGGCCGTGTGTCCATTAGTTCTAAACTTGGCAGCCTTCTTGGAATGGATTTTCCACATTATTGCTTTACCCTTACAAGATGGCCACGGTGTTTGAAAGCATTATGTTGACCAGTTTAGATCTGTACCACAATGAAACACTAGGCATAATAACATTACTAAGATGGTTGCCCAGTGTGATGTTTACTGAGCAGATCAACAACAAAAAAGAGAGGGGGGGACCAGGAGCCTATTAAGGTCCAGTGTCCGTGCTCCGCAAATGACCGTTTAAATCATAGGGGACACTGTTCCAAATTAAGGGTGCAATATGTCACCTAGTCAGTGTGAAGAAAGATAGGGAGTAGAACAGAGGATCAGAGGAGAAGAAAAGAGAGGCAGAGGTTCATCCCAGTATCAGGATCCAATCCCAAGGGGAGGGCCAAATCTAGCCTCTCAGTTGCCCTCACACACCCCGAGGGATGTCATGCTTCATCATTAGGCTTTTAGCTCTCGTCCGGGCCGGCGCTGCAATGCCTGACGGTCCCCGAGGTCACTTGCACGGAGATCTTTTAAGAGAAAGCCGTTTAGGTGAGTGCGGGTGTGTGGGGTGGATCCAGTGGAAGCAGTGTTAAAATGCGTGCGAAGTGAATAGATAAAAATACCTAGGGGTATGCACAGAGGAGTCCTTTAATAGCGTGGTGCCCTGGTAGATTAAAACCAGAAGGTTGGTGAGTTACTGTAAGACCCAATGTGCCTGTGTAACTAAGCAAGAGGTCGACATGTTTCACGCCTAGTAGTCTGAACGATCAATGGCGTCTTCAGACCTAACTGATGTGTGTGTGTGCACTAAAGAGGGTTCCAAAATAGGGATGGTAACCCACATAGGTGAGAGGTGGCTTGGGATTAACCACAGGGATATTGTCCCTATTGTGTGGTATGGAAATCTCGAAATGTAGATTTGCCCAAGCAGTAATGGTACCCTCACTTCGAACGGGAGCAGTCTCCCTAGGCTAGTAACCGCGGAGTTGCGTCGGGTGCCGGCTCTTGAGCACCTACCCTCTCCTAGCGGCTGCCTGCAATCAAGATTGCAGGCACCCAGCGGTTACTAGCCTAGGGAGACTGCTCCCGTTCGAAGTGAGGGTACCATTACTGCTTGGACAAATCTACATTTCGAGATTTCCATACCACACAATAGGGACAATATCCCTGAGGTTAATCCCAAGCCACCTCTCACCTATGTGGGTTACCATCCCTATTTTGGAACCCTCTTTAGTGCACACACACCACATTAGTTAGGTCCTGAAGAAACGCCATTGATCGTTCAGACTACTAGGCGTGAAACATGTCGACCTCTTGCTTAGTTACACGGGCACATTGGGCCTTACAGTAACTCACCAACCTTCTGGTTTTTAATCTACCAGGGGCACCACGCTATTAAAGGACTCCTCTGTGGATACCCCTAGGTATTTTTATCTATTCACTTTGCACGCATTTTAACACTGCTTCCACTGGATCCACCCCACACACCCGCACTCACCTAAACGGCTTTTCTCTTAAAAGATCTCCGTGCAAGTGACTCTTCAGGGGACCGTCGGGCATTGCAGCGTCGGCCCGACAAGGAGCTAAAAAGCCCAATGATGAAGCATGACATCCCTCGGGGTGTGTGAGGGCAACTGAGAGGCTAGATTTGGCCCTCCCCTTCGGGATTGGATCCTTGATACTGGGGATGAACCTCTGCCTCTCTCTTTTTCTTCTCCCCTGATCCTCTGTTCTACTCCCTATCTTTCTTCACATTGACTGGGTGACATATTGCACCCCTAATTTGGAACAGTGTCCCCTATGATTTAAAATGTTTACTGAGCAGCCATTGTGGATTGGTATTGCGCACAGTGTTTTATAGTTGTCCTGCTTCTGGGTGACCAATACATTACTTCTAAATGTTGCAGCCATGTTGGAACTGTATGTTATGTTATGTTAACAATTATTTATAGAACGCGCGTTCACAAATTGGCTTCTTGGCTCTAGGTCTGGGATAAGCTGAGGCCGTGTTAATCTGTCCTGCACTTGAATTAATCGTAGGCTTGAGCAAATAGCCAGGTCTTAAGAAGCTTCCTGAATTTCATGAGTTCCGTGCCTGCTCTGATGTTAGGTGGCAGGGAATTCCAGAAGCCAGGTGCCAACACTGCAAATCTACAACCACCTTGTTGCTTCAGTTTATAAGAGGGTATGGTTAGCAGGTTCATATGAGACGAGCGCAGGTTGCGCGTGGGTACGTGCCGTTGAATGAGGTTGGAGATTAATTTGGGGCTTGGGCCATGTAGGGACTTAAAAATCAAGCAGCCCACTTTGAAAGCAGAGCGTTGTAGAATGGGTAGCCAGTGCAACTTCCTCATAAGGGGGGAAACATGTTCCCACCTGGGTTGTTGAAAGATCAGCCTAGCTGCCTGATTTTGAACCAACTGCAATCTCTTAATGAGATACAGTGGTATGCCAAAGTATAACGAATTGGCATAATCTAAGTGGGAGATCACCATGGCTAGAACAGCCTGTATTAGTGCTTCTCTCGTGAGCAGTCTGCTGATTTTCCTAATTTTCCTAAGTTGGTGATGGCAGGTCGAAGTTACTGATGTGATTTGTAAACAACAATATACTATGTACAATACCACTTCCAGATGGCGACCCGCTGCTATGTTTAATTTTATTTTGAATTCAGGCAGTGGCATGCTTTCTTTTTACCTACTTTTATTCTTTAATTTATCTCGCATATGCTTGTTGAGTTTGTGTGTGCTTCAATGTGCATGATTAAGTGAGTGAATACAAGAATGAGTCAGTGGATGGCTGAATGGATGCACAAGTGCAATAAGACTGGCACAGTGCATGTATAATGACTTCTTGAGAGACTACACTCACTGGGGACCGAAGAAGCAGTTTAAGTATAGGCCAGACCTATTGGTATTGCCAATGGCTGTTGTATTTTATCTTTTGTTTTATGTGCGAGGTAAGATTAGCAGTATGACCGCTAAATTAGAAAAGGCAACTGTTCCCATTAAAATGCTAATTAATGTTAAATTACAGCTCATGTGTTTTTTTTTAATTCGAACAAGAAAGTACATCATGCATTTAAACATGTTAGAGGGCAACATTCTACTGCACAAGGAAGGATGTGTTTCCCGGCTCCTAAGTTTAGAACAAGAGGAAGCTAAAACCTTTATTCTCACTGGAGCTGCCCTACTTACTTAATTTATGCTCAGGAAGACACCGCAACCCCCCTGCCTTCAGAAAAGATTAGCCACAATGTATATTACTTCCCTTTTTGCCAGCACATTCCTTAGCGTGGACTCTGAACCACTCTCCGAACAGCAAAACAACATTAACATTTTAAAGCAGGAATCTAGTAAAAACACATACTGAGATAAATAACCCCTGCCAACAGCATTAGGGAACGCAAACATAAAATTACTTGTTATTAAAAACTGAGCACACTTTTCCCAGGGAAATATATAGCTCTCCTGTAAAATAATATGTTTGCCATTCAGTCTAATGTTTCAACATTATGGTTCAATCTTCTAAAAAGCTGACACGGAAAATAACGGCGTAATAAACCAATTCATCATAGTGTGCAAACGGAACCGCTGGAATAAATTGTAATAACCTTTCAAAAACTAGCAGCTTTTAAAAGTATTAATTTCTACTCCATATAATTGGAAAGGACACCTGGGCGGCGAGGCTATATTTTTTATGGGATTGGCCTGTCACAAGCGGGGATTGTCTTTGGAGTCGGGAGCAATCGTTTAGGCCTGACTGACAGTGAATCTTGCAAATGGCTCTTCTCAGACGGTGTTTGCCATAAATTACCGAAGTGAACTCCCACTCAAGGTCGGCCATAAAACGGGCAGGTATCAAGCGGCCTTCGCCTAGGCCCGAGGTAGGCCCAAGGCTCCAAGAAAGGGGACGCTGGTCGCGCTGGCTGCCGTAAAATCACCCTAATGGTCTAACAACATAAATTACCCCTGGAAGGTAATATTCCTTTGTGCTGACGACCTCCAAGGAGCCTAGCCCAGCCTGTCTCACTGTATGCGTGAGGTGAAGAGTGGGGAAATGTACGTAGGCTTTATGAGCAGCGCGCCAGTATTTCTCTTTAATTCTAATTTGAGAATTAATTGATGTTGGAGTCTGCCTTTTATGAGCTCTGGAAATTATGTTTATGTAGCATATAAAATTAAAAATCTATTTTTGCCACGGGCACTGCAACAGTTTCAGTTTTACTTCCGAGTAGGAAGAGGGAGAGACGCCTATTACAAGTTACGCCCTTTAAAAAGAGGGAATACATGCGGGATCTTTACTTAACACACCGAATTCTGCAGGTTTGTCTTTTTATGGACCTTTTTCCTGATAAATTTCGGCAGCGTTGACATGCCAGAATTTATCAGGTGAAAACTCGAGGGTGTAATAATTTTCACACAACTCGTAATTTTTGCACAGGGATCGGAATTTAGCTCTGCACTTGTAATCAGGGCCTGAGAGCCAATGAGTAAACCAATCCAACTCATGACCACTGTGGATAGGGATGCTGTTGGAATTGCTAACCTATGGGTTATGTCTTCCAAGGACCTCAATGCTGGCAATGCAGATGTAGTAATAGCCGATAATTATAACACCTTTTAAATTCCAATCACCGTAGTATTGGATTTTAAAGATGCAATAGTGATCGGAAAAGACCAGCGGCGGTTTTTTCATTGGTGTGGGGGCATTGACCCGCCACCCTTGTTGCAAGCTCCACATGCATTGCCACTAACTGAAAGTGCCATAGGTTATTTACTGCAGCGGCGTTGTGTTTTTCATGTGTCTGGACAGGGCGTGGACAATCCTGCTGACTGGTGCGCATGTCGGGTTGGACAGGTCTGTTACAGTGGCCAACCAGACATGCGTACATTAGGCTTCTTGAACCCGTGCTGCTAAGGAGCCAGGGGGAAACACATCACAGCTGTCCCAGTCTTTTTTGAGGCGCTGGGTTCACCTGCTCACACCAATCCTTGCTTGGCTCTCATTCTGTTTACTAATAAAAACAGCATGAGAGTAAGGCACAAATTGATTGTTTTTAAAGCAATGAGTTCAGGCTGGTCTATCTCAGCTGACTAGTGCTCAGAAGGAAGTGGAGGGGTGGGATTACTACAGAACATGGCCAATCACTTTATGACTTTATTTTTAAGCCTTACAGTGATTGATCACCCTTCTGTTCCTTGCAGAGTCGTGCACTATTTTCCCACATGGGGTTGAAGAGAGCAGATTCTTTTTGGTGTTGTCTCCATTGCCCAGAGTGTGTGCTTCTAGGCCCTGGTGAGTAGCCGGTTTCTCTGTCATTTCATAACATGCAATTTCTCACATGTCTCTGCACTATACACTAGCTGCAGGCTACACTTCGACCTCTACATACTTGTAAATGTGCCGAAAAAAGCTTTGTTCTGTCTTCTGTCTTTACAGCCCGTTCCGGGCCCAAGACATATTTAAGGGTGGCCACATTTGAAGATATACTGATCGTAGCAGTAGTCGCTGCTCTGACTCCTGGTCTCTTGGGCCCAGAACTGGCTGTAAAGACAGAGGACAGAACATGTCTGCTCTGCTCTTAATTGGCACTTTCTAGGGAGTAGCCATTAACTCAAGCCTTACGCACTCCTGCAGCCATTTGGTCCTCTGCTTGCATTCGTGCAACAATATTCTTCTCCTCAACACACTGCAGGGATCTGCTTGAGTGGGTGGGGGCAGATAGTATTTGGAGCTGCTGCAGCCTGGGATGTGTGTGTCTACGCAGGGTGGACGGTGAGTATTGTGTCTCTGTGAGTGCAGGGTGAGTGGTGTGTCTGCCTGAGTGCAGGGAGAGTGCTGAGCCTTTGTGAGTGAATGTTCACTTTTCTTTAAAAAACTAATTATAGCCTCCTTTCTTTTCTCAAATGTTCTTGCAGGAGAGAAAAGAGCTTTGCACCCCTCCCCCCACCCCCAATTTGATCCAAGTTCATATTTAACTTTCTGTACCACCACTTTTTAAAAGCATCAGCTGCCACTGGAAAGGACCCTGGAAGGCGATCAGAAGGCAATCAGGCATGGATGTCAATTGGGGGTTGCGAGGGTTCCAGATCATATCGGGATAAAATTAGGACCAGGCTGAAAGTGTCCCAAATTCACAGATCACAACCTTTAGCCAAACGTTGCTTCATTAGTTTATTAGCTAATTTTGGAGCCATTTATCATAAATTAAGTGTCTTAGAAACCTTGTAGGGCCTATTATTTCTAGGTAATGTTCGCCTAGACAATAATGGAGAGAAGAAGAAGGCAAGCAATGGGGACAGCCATTTGAACACAGAGGAAAATAGCATACCCCTTCTCACCTGGGCATCCTCCATAGGGCAGGTCTGTGCCTGCTGCACCCCTGTAGAGTAGACCAGGGCACACGCCTGACATAATTGACACTTGTTTTGCCTGCATCTTAGACAATTGGCATGCTTGTGCCTCTTCACTGTGCACTGATGAGGTAGGTTGTTTTTTCTGTCCCCTCCTATATGGGATAACTTTGTTTATGTAACAATCACCATGGCTTATGTGTGTTTCATGAACTCTCTCCATTGCAGACCTATGCCTAATGCTCCTTTCCCATTTGAAACCTGAGCTCCCTGCACCCACCTTATGCAACTTAATTTTTAATGGAATTGCATGTTGCAGCCCAAGGCAGAAAGCCATGACACATGTTATCGATTATTTATACAGTGTAGTCATTACCCTCCTTAATGTAAGTTGTCTGCCTGCTCTTCATGCTTTGTGTAAAACAAATATATCCACAGATTGATGTTTCGGTTGTTTTTTCTGTCTCCAACGGTTTTTACTTTCATATATTATTCTGTTACATTGCAGTGACTCAAGTTTGTGACTTTCCCACACCTGGTTCACTGTAAACTGTGTTTTAGTACCTTCCCATGCAGGCACACAATATAATAATGTTAAAAAAATAATTGATCTCTGCCCTGCTCTTGACTACCTAACACCCACATCGTCCGTTGATTTCACTACACGTTGGTTGTTAGAAATGGGGGTCTCTAATTAGCAGTGGTTTGCACCCTGTCCAAGTAGGGACCCTTCCCTCTAGTCAAGATAAGGGAGTTACACACCCAAGATAGCCCCTGCTCACCCCCTTGGTAGCTTGTAACGAGCAGACAGGCTTATTTCAGAGGCAATGTGTAAAGTATTTGTACATAACACACACAGTAACACAGTGAAAATGCTACAAATGGACACCACACCAGTTTAGAAAAATAAAGTATCTGTATCCAAACAAGACCAAAACGACAAAAATCCAACATACAGAACTCAAAATATGACTTTTAAAAGGTTTCAAGCAATTTTGTCCATAGAACTATATGGATGCGGTGATTTTACACTAAGTACCTCAAATGTGTCAAAATCCAAAAGGCAAAACAGCCGCAGAGGAGGGATGTGTTGGAAAACACAGCGATGCGTCGGTTCCTGAGTCTGCAGGGAGGCGATGCGTCAGTTCTCCTGCATGCAGGAGAAGTGTTGCCTTGAATCCGGACTGTAGGGGGAAGCAATTCGTTGATTCCGAGACAGTTCTGGTCGTGGGTGATGTGTCGGAAAACTTGGCGCACAGGTGCGATGCATGGAAGTCCAGATGCGCTGGAGGTCGATGCAGCGGTAACAAACAGGCGCTGCATTGATTTTTTCAGTCGCGGTACCATGATGCGTTGGTTCTTTCAGCCACACAGCAGGGCCTGCATCAGAGTCAGTGTGGCAGTCTCGGACTGTGGGGACACGGTGCGCTGAACTCGGGCTGCAGCTGTTTGTTCGGCCGCTGCCAGGCGCTGAGTCGATTTCTTCATCCACGCTACAGCGGTGAATAGAAATTTCTCCCGCATGGCGGTGCTGCATTGGAACCACAGGCACTGGAAGGTCAATGCGTGGATTTTTGATGGTTTCAAGCAGGTCATTGCAGCCTCCAATGGCCCAGAACTGGATTTGGCACCAAAAAGCAGGTCAGAACCTCCAGCAGTAGAGTTCAGGGATGCTGCAGATGAAGTCTTTGATGGCCCTAAGACTTCCAACTGGAGGCATGCACACACAAGCCCTTGGATAAACTTTACAAGCTGGATGCAAAGCAAAGTCCAGTCCTTTTCCTCTCCAAATCAGAAGCAGCAACTGCAGGCCAAACCCAGCAAAGCAACACACAGCAGAGGGGCAGTACTCCTCCTCACAGTTCTTCAGCTCTTCTCCTTGGCAGAGGTTCCTCTTGATCCAGAAATATTCTAAACGTCTGGGGTTTTAGGTCCAATACTTATACCCATTTTGGCCTTAGAAGTAGGGATACTTCAAAGGATTTTTCCTTTGTAGTGCACAAGTTCTTGTTCTGCCTGGTCATGGCTCCAGACACACTCAAGGAGGTGGAGAAGGCATTGTGAGAGGCCAGGCACAGCCCTATTCAGCTGCAGACGACAGCTCCTCCCACCACTCTAGCTCAGGAAGGCCCATCAGCCTGGTGATGGGCCATCAGGACATGCAGGGCACACCTCAACTCCCTTTGCATGACTGTCTAGAGTGAATGCACAAACAGGCCCCTGTCATTCTAAACCAGATGTTAATTCCACACACAGGCAGAGGCACAAGATGGTTGAACAAGAAAATGGCCAGTTGCTAAAAGTGGCATTTTCAAACATACAATATAAAAACCACTGTTAGACCTGTCAGCCCTAGGGTGGTCTTACCCCATTTTTTTTCTCTTTGCGTCTCATTTTTGCCACTACCTTTTTGTTGGACCTAGGTCTCTGGGCGCCTTACCACTGCCAAACAGTGCTGAGGTGCAGGTGCTCTCTCCTAATAAGATGGCTGCCACAGGCCCCTGCTACTGCGGAGTGCCCATTGCGCACGCACATACTAGTAGTCAGGATCAGGCTGGGACATAATGATACAGTATCCATGCCGTCCCCGCCTCTGGGCCTCATAGCCAGACATGAGGGAAGCTTCTAGAACCTTCCAGCTCAGGGAGGAGTTATGTTTTGCCGCCTTTCAGGAGGGTCACCTGACCTAGGGGTATAAGAGGTTAGGAGGGAAACCTAGTTAGTCAGTTGGGGCACCACTGGACCTGGGGGAACCTCTGTCGGAGTAAAGGCTGTGGGGCCTAGGGGGGAGACCTACACTACTGGCACTGACTGGGCCTAGGCACTGCTGTACCAAGATAGATGAGGACCACCTTCCACCTGCTGACCTTGCCCAACGTGAGGGGACCCAGGGAACCACCTCCAGTGTGCCTGCAGGGAACCATCCTGCCTTTATGCCCACCAACTCAACCCCCTAATCTGCCCCCAAGTAACTGCATTCAAGTAACCGCAACCAAGTACCTGCAACCAAGCCAGACAACTTCAAATACGCTACTGCTGGGGGATCACCAGGTAAAGCGCTGTATGCTGTGCCCCTGCTGGGCCCAAGAATCATCGCGCGCCCCTGCGCCGTGAAGAATAAGCGCTGGGCCCTGGTCACCGCCGCGGGCCGGATACCTGCGGTAGCGTCGCTGTCGAAGTCACCGCTGCGACTCCAGGGCCGGGAGAAGAGTGCCCGTGTGTCAGGGAGGTCCGCTGCGGCCCCCGGTGTGAGGAGATCGCCGCCGCGGAGGTAAGGAGGGCCGCCGAGGATCCGCGTTGCCGAGCAACGAAGGCCCCGGCCGCGTCAGAGGCCGCGCCCCCAGGAAGCCGCGACATCATTGGCTCCCGGCTCCGGAGGCCGACGGAGGCCCGGAGCCCGGAGCAGGACGACGTCGGGGGGGGCTCCACTGCCTGTGGGAGCCCCTGGAACAGGCCCGCAGACCCCCAAGAGAGCACTGAGGTCCCTAGAGGTCGCGCCGCCTCTCCCGGTCGAAGCCCCACGAGCAACTAAGAGCGGGCTGACCGGGGAGGAGGCGCCCGGCCCCCATCGAGGCCCCACGCATACGCGGACAGCAAGGTGAGCCCGGGAGGCCCTGGGAGGGATTCCACACAGCAGGGAGGTCTCCGGATTACAGCGCTACCCCCGCCTATCGTCCCGAGTGGACTACGAGGGGCAGTGGCCCCCATCCTGCTGAGTTGACTGCCCCTTTCATGTTAAATGCCGCAGGCCGGTCCCAATCAGGCCTGCTCATCGAGGTTATTACTTGCCCTACAAGGGGAATGGCCTTAACCGTGAAACCCCGTTTGCGAATGCTCCTGCTATGTGTCTCAGGGAGCTGAAGTACCCGCATTAAATCTCTTATTGAGTAAAATGGTTCCAATGTTGGGGGCATAACTACATTAAGATCTTCAATGAATTGAATGTACCTACATGTATTGGGCCTCTGTGTTCCCCTGCCAAGAGTTGAAATGTTCCTATGTTGGAGGCCTACCTGCTTTGCGACACCCACTGTACTGAATGTGGTTGCGCCTAGGTTGCTACAGGTTCTTCCTCATCTACAGTGTTATGTGCAGCTACATCCTTACTAATTGAATGTCGCTAAATGCATAGAAGTCTATGTCTTGACCTGCAAGCTATGACCTACAGTGTTACCTACTTTTCAATGAGGTTATTGCTACTGCCTCCTAATGGCGTAACGTGTTACTGTTATAATGTGCTTGGATGAATTTACGCACTGGTTTTAAGAAGCTAAATGAATTGAAATGTTGCCTAGGATTATCTGCCTCATCTATTGCTGATTTAAACTTGGATAAAGAATCTTGTTTTTACATAACAGCCTGGTGTGGTGTCTCCTTATTGTGTGCGCATTACTGAGTCAGTGTGAGTGTGTGCTGCACAAGTGCTTAACACATTGCCTTCGGGTGCCTTCCTACCTCGCGCCAAGCTACCGTGTCGGAATCGGTGACCCCGCTTCTAACATTGGTGTTCAGCGGTGGGATAAGGACTTGTGCTTGTGCAGCACCCTACAGGGATTCAGTGTGCGCCGCAATTGGACACCTATTTGTAAGCAAGCCTAACAATTCGCCCTTCACAGCCTGACTGTACAGACTCCTGTGTTAACCTGTTGCCTACGTCCTAGTAGTTTTTCCCTTAAGTTGTCTGGGGCCCCACCTGTCAGGATGGAGTTCGAGCTGGCCAACCTTGAAATGTATACGGTGGCGCAGCTGAGGGAGTTCTGTCGGGGGATGGGGGTGCCCGTCAAGCGAGGCGCCAAGAGAGAGGAGCTTCTGAAAGTCTTGAGGGCATGGGTATTGGCCCACCCGGAAGGGAGAGTGGTCGAGGAACAGGGGGAGCTGGATGTTCCAGGAGAGCTAGACCTACTGCACATAGACTTCAGTGAGAATGTGTTGCCAGGGAGACGTTCCAGGGCAGGCAGTAGTGTGTCAGCGAGCAGTGTGTCTGTGGAGGAGTACGAGAACAGGAGGGAGGAGAGGCAATTGAGGCTAGAGCTTGCTAAAATGGACAAGGAGCGAGAAGAGTCAAGGCTAGCCATGGAAGAGAGGAAGCTTTTGCATGAGCTTATCCTGAAAGAATTAGAGCTCCAAGCATTGCAGATGGGGACGCAGGGCAACTTGAATGGTGGCAGCGTACCCGCTGAGGCTCCACGAGAGCCTAAGTTTTACCTACCTAAGGAGGTGATGGCCAGTTTCAGTGTAGGGGATGACATTGATAAGTGGTTGGCGGCGTATAAGGTGTCTTTGGTAGCCCATGGGGTGCCTGAGAAGTACTGGGGGGGAGGCCTGTATAGGTACATACCTCCGTTGGCAAGGGACACACTCTTGACTTTAGACAAAGGTGATCAGACAAATTACCCTGTCATGAAAGAGGCACTGCTTAAAAAGTTTGGCCTCGCTCCAGAGAAGTATCGCCAGAAATTCCGCAACAGCCACAAGCTTCCCACACAGAACTGGGTGGATTTTTTTTATTATGCCCGTAAGGCATTGGAGGGTTGGGTGCGTGGCAGCGAAGTGAGTGATTACGAAGGGCTGTACAATCTATTTTTAAGAGAGCACCTTCTTGATAAGAGTTTTCCAGAGCTGCACCAACACCTGGTGGACCGCAAGCTGACCGATCCTCGGGAACTTGCGGAGGAGGGGGATACCTGGGTTAGCAGTCGGGTGTCCCACAAGGGATCCGGGGGAGACCCCCCCCGAAGGGCAGTCGGGTGTCCCACAAGGGATCCGGGGGAGACCCCCCCGAAGGGTATACAGGGTTTTCCCCAGAAAAGAGAGGGGGGAGATAAAAAGAAGGAGTTCTTTTAAGGCCCCCAAAATAGACCGCATGGGAGAGGGGTAGGTTCCCCACCCCAATCTGGATTCCAGAAACCCACTTACCCTGACAAGAGTCAGCAGCCCAGAACTGTCCGGTGCTACGAGTGCGGGGAGGTTGGACACTACAAGGGGGATCCCCAGTGTCGCAAGAGGACCCCAGCCCCCACAGGAGGTAAGAGCCCCGGGGTGGCCAGTGTAGCGCTTGGGGAGGAGTTGTCCCTAGGTAGGGGCAGTGAGTGGACAGGCTTGACCTTAGTTTCCCTGGGGATAGAGAGATGATCCCACGGGTTCAGGTACCCTCGAACACTGCCAAGTACCGGCAGAGGGTCCTGGTGAACGGGGAGGAGGTGGAGGCTCTGAGGGACACGGGTGCCAGTATGACGATGGTAAGACGTTAGCTGGTGTCCCCAGAGCAGGTGATTCCTGAAGTATTCCACCCGGTTGTCATGGCTGATAATAGCCTGGGTCATTACCCCGCGGCCCAAGTTCCCTTTGAGTGGGGAGGAGTCTCGGGCCTGTTGAGAGTTGCGGTGAGCCCTGCCATGCCAGTTGATTGTCTGCTCGGAAACGACTTGGAACATACTGCCTGGAAGGAGGTGGAGTTCAACGCCCACGCTGAGATGCTGGGATTACCAGGGTGGACCTGCGTGGTCACGCGGTCCATGGCTGCCCGGCAAGGAACTCAACCCGGGTTGGAGCCTGAAACAATGGCCCAGCCCACTGCTGGACAAGAAGACATCCTTGAGGATGCACCCTGCGAGATGGATGGGGAGCCCGCGGAGGTGACCCCGGAGTCCGCTGAGGTGGATGTCGTTCCCGTGGGGGACTTGCCGACCCCTGCAGAGTGGCAGGTGGAAGGAGGGCCTACCCGGGAGGAATTCTGTCGGGCGCAGAGAGAGTGCCCAACGCTTGAAGGCATGCGGCAGCAGGCCGAAGCCCAAGCAACTGATAAAGAGACCGGTAACTACCATGTCTACTGGGAGGATGGTCTCCTCTACAGTGAGCCTAAGGCTCCGGTGCATGGGTCATCAAGGGCCTTAGTGGTCCCCCAATGCTACCGAGCCTTCCTGCTGGAATTGGCACATGAGATACCACTGGCAGGACACCTGGGCCAGGATAAGACATTTGCTCGATTGGTCCCACATTTTTATTGGCCCAGGATGAGAGTTAACTCTGACGCCTTTTGTAAGACCTGTGTGACTTGTCAGGCGAGTGGCAAGACAGGGACTAAGTTGAAGGTCCCTCTGGAACCGCTCCCGGTTGTCGGTACCCCTTTTGAGCGGGTAGGAATTGACATTGTCGGGCCAATGGACCCGCCGACTTCTTCGGGACATAGGTTCATCTTGGTGTTGGTGGACCACGCCACCCGGTACCCGGAGGTGATCCCTCTGAGGACCATCACCGCACCTGTGGTGGCGCGGGCCTTGATGGGGATTTTTACCCGAATGGGATTCCCCAAGGTAGTGGTGTCAGATAGGGGCACAAATTTCATGTCGGCCTACATGCAGGCCATGTGGAAGGAGTGCGGAGTGACCTACAGGTTCTCCACTCCTTACCACCCCCAGACTAACGGGCTCGTGGAGCGCTTCAATAAGACCCTAAAGGGGATGATCCGGAGCCTACCCGAGGACTTGAGAAGGAAGTGGGACGTCCTCTTACCCTGTCTGCTCTTCTCCTACCGAGAGGTGCCGCAGAAGGGGGTCGGTTTCAGCCCCTTTGAGCTGCTCTATGGCCACCCCGTTAGGGGGCCCCTCAGTCTCGTGAAGGAGGGGTGGGAGAAGTCTTCTAAGAAGCTCCCCCGTGATGTGGTCAGCTACATGCTGGCATTCCGCAGCCAGATAGCCAAGCTGTGGAAGGAAGCCTCAGACAATCTGGAGGCTAGTCAAGCCGTCATGAAGGAGTGGTACGACCGGAATTCGAGGAAGGTGGAGCTGGACGCTGGACAGAAGGTGTGGGTCATTGAGCCCGGAGAGCTTAGTGCCCTCTAGGACCGGTGGACTGGACCATACGAAATTTTGGAGAGAAGAGGCCAGACCACTTATGTAGTAGACCTCAAGACCCCCCGTCAACCCCACAGGGTGCTCCACGTCAACCGCCTTAAGCCACACCAGGAGCGGTCAGAACTTACCCTCCTGATGGTGACGGATGGAAGTGAAGAGGAGGAGAGCGAGCCTCTTCCGGACCTTCTGGCGGCCCACGAGAAGGATGGATCGGTGGAGGGAGTGGTCCTCTCCCCATCGTTGACCCTTGAGCAACAGGGGGACTGCCGCCAGGTATTGGAGCGGTACTCCTCGTTGTTTTCCCTCACTCCTGGGATCACGCACCTGTGTACCCATGATGTGGACACAGGGGACAGCCCGCCTGTGAAAACCAAGTCTTACCGGCTGTCCGACAAAGTCAGAACCAGCATCCAGAGTGAGGTGGCCAAAATGTTGGAGCTGGGGGTGGTTGAGCCTTCCAGCAGCCCTTGGGCTAGTCCGGTGGTGTTGGTGCCGAAAGCGGCCCCACCGGGCACCACACCAGAACTTCGGTTCTGTGTGGACTACCGTGGTCTGAACTCCGTGACCAAGACTGATGCTCACCCGATCCCTCGGGCAGATGAGCTCATTGAACGACTGGGAGCAGCTCGGTACTTAAGCACGATTGACCTGACGTCAGGATATTGGCAGATTGCCATGGCGGACGGAGCAAAGGAGAAGACTGCGTTCTCCACCCCCGAGGGCCACTTTCAATTTCGGGTGATGCCCTTCGGGCTGAAAAATGCTCCGGCCACTTTCCAGCGGTTGGTTAACCAGGTACTATCTGGCCTAGAGGCCTTCTCTGCTGCCTACCTGGATGACATAGCTGTCTTCAGCAGCAGCTGGGAGGACCATCTGGAGCATCTCCAGGAGGTGCTACAGGCTCTACAGCGGGCTGGCCTAACCATCAAGGCTAGCAAGTGCCAGATTGGACAGGGATCTGTCGTCTACCTGGGACACCTGGTGGGCGGGGGTAAGGTGCAACCCCTCCAGGCCAAAATCGAGACCATCTTGGCCTGGGAGCCCCCAAAACCCAAACGGAGGTCCGGGCTTTCCTTGGCCTCACGGGTTACTACCACCGGTTTGTCAAGGGCTATGGGACCATCGTAGCCCCCCTGACTGAATTGACGTCCAAGAAGCAGCCACGTAAAGTAATCTGGACGGCTGCCTGTCAAGAAGCGTTTGACACTCTGAAGCACGCGATGTGCACCGCTCCGGTGCTTAGGACTCCGGACTTTGGAAGAGAATTCATCGTGCAGACAGACGCCTCTGAGCATGGCATTGGAGCTGTGCTCTCTCAACTGAATGATAACGGCCAAGACCAGCCAGTGGCCTTTATTTCTCGAAGGCTACTCCCCGGGAACAGCGGTGGAGTACGATAGAGCGAGAAGCCTTCGCAGTGGTTTGGGCTTTGAAGAAGCTGAGGCCATACCTCTTTGGCTCTCACTTCCTTATTCAAACCGACCACCGACCCCTTCGCTGGCTCATGCAGATGAGAGGCGAAAACCCCAAATTGTTGAGGTGGTCCATTTCCCTCCAGGGGATGGACTTTCGGGTGGAACATCGACCCGGAGTAGACCACGCCAACGCTGACGGTCTCTCCCGGTTTTTCCGCCTTAGCGATGAGAACTCCCTAGAGGTTGGGAAGCTCTCCCCACTTTCGGCTGGGGGGGACGCATGTTAGACCTGTCAGCTCTAGGGTGGTCTTACCCCGTTTTTTTTCTCTTTGCGCCTCATTTTTGCCACTACCTTTTTGTTGGACCTAGGTCTCTGGGCGCCTTACCACTGCCAAACAGTGCTGAGGTGCAGGTGCTCTCTCCTAATAAGATGGCTGCCACAGGCCCCTGCTACTGCGGAGTGGCCATTGCGCACGCACATACTAGTAGTCAGGATCAGGCTGGGACATAATGATACAGTATCCATGCCGTCCCCGCCTCTGGGCCTCATAGCCAGACATGAGGGAAGCTTCTAGAACCTTCCAGCTCAGGGAGGAGTTATGTTTTGCCGCCTTTCAGGAGGGTCACCTGACCTAGGGGTATAAGAGGTTTGGAGGGAAACCTAGTTAGTCAGTTGGGGCACCACTGGACCTGGGGGAACCTCTGTCGGAGTAAAGGCTGTGGGGCCTAGGGGGAGACCTACACTACTGGCACTGACTGGGCCTAGGCACTGCTGTACCAAGATAGATGAGGACCACCTTCCACCTGCTGACCTTGCCCAACGTGAGGGGACCCAGGGAACCACCTCCAGTGTGCCTGCAGGGAACCATCCTGCCTTTATGCCCACCAACTCAACCCCCTAATCTGCCCCCAAGTAACTGCATTCAAGTAACCGCAACAAGTACCTGCAACCAAGCCAGACAACTTCAAATACGCTACTGCTGGGGGATCACCAGGTAAAGCGCTGTATGCTGTGCCCCTGCTGGGCCCAAGAATCACCGCGCGCCCCTGCACCGTGAAGAATAAGCGCTGGGCCCTGGTCACCGCCGCGGGCCAGATACCTGCGGTAGCATCGCTGCCGAAGTCACCGCTGCGACTCCAGGGCCGGGAGAAGAGTGCCCGTGTGTCAGGGAGGTCCGCTGCGGCCCCCGGTGTGAGGAGATCGCCGCCGCGGAGGTAAGGAGGGCCGCGTTAGGCCAGAGGAACGCCGAGGATCCACGTTGCCGAGCAACGAAGGCCCCGGCCGCGTCAGAGGCCGCGCCCCCAGGAAGCCGCGACATCATTGGCTCCCGGCTCCGGAGGCCGACGGAGGCCCGGAGCCCGGAGCAGGACGACGTCGGGGGGGCTCCACTGCCTGTGGGAGCCCCTGGAACAGGCCCGCAGACCCCCAAGAGAGCACTGAGGTCCCTAGAGGTCGCGCCGCCTCTCCCGGTCGAAGCCCCACGAGTAACTAAGAGCGGGCTGACCGGGGAGGAGGCGCCCGGCCCCCATCGAGGCCCCATGCATACGCGGACAGCAAGGTGAGCCCGGGAGGCCCTGGGAGGGATTCCACACAGCAGGGAGGTCTCCGGATTACAGCGCTACCCCCGCCTATCGTCCCGAGTGGACTACGAGGGGCAGTGGCCTGCATCCTGCTGAGTTGACTGCCCCTTTCATGTGTAAATGCCGCAGGCCGGTCCCAATCAGGCCTGCTCATCGAGGTTATTACTTGCCCTACAAGGGGAATGGCCTTAACCGTGAAACCCCGTTTGCGAATGCTCCTGCTATGTGTCTCAGGGAGCTGAAGTACCCGCATTAAATCTCTTATTGAGTAAAATGGTTCCAATGTTGGGGGCATAACTACATTAAGATCTTCAATGAATTGAATGTACCTACATGTATTGGGCCTCTGTGTTCCCCTGCCAAGAGTTGAAATGTTCCTATGTTGTAGGCCTACCTGCTTTGCGACACCCACTGTACTGAATGTGGTTGCGCCTAGGTTGGTACAGGTTCTTCCTCATCATGTGCAGCTACATCCTTACTAATTGAATGTCGCTAAATGCATAGAAGTCTATGTCTTGACCTGCAAGCTATGACCTACAGTGTTACCTACTTTTCAATGAGGTTATTGCTACTGCCTCCTAATGGCGTAACGTGTTACTGTTATAATGTGCTTGGATGAATTTACGCACTGGTTTTAAGAAGCTAAATGAATTGAAATGTTGCCTAGGATTATCTGCCTCATCTATTGCTGATTTAAACTTGGATAAAGAATCTTGTTTTTACATAACAGCCTGGTGTGGTGTCTCCTTATTGTGTGCGCATTACTGAGTCAGTGTGAGTGTGTGCTGCACAAGTGCTTAACACATTGCCTTCGGGTGCCTTCCTACCTCGCGCCAAGCTACCGTGTCGGAATCGGTGACCCCGCTTCTAACAACCACCTTTACTAAAGCACTCCAAATCTCTAGCTGCCCCCATTGAAAGTTACACTTGCAAAATGTTACAAGGCAGCTCCAATGTTAGCCTATGGGAGAGCCAGTCCTTGCAATAGTGAAAAACGAAATTGGCAGTCTTTCACTATCAGGACATTTAAAACACAACAGTACATGTCCTACCTTTCACATACACTGCACCCTGCCCATGTAGGTATCTTGGGCCTACCTTAGGGGTGCCTTGCATAGAGTTAAAGGGAAGGTTAGGTCCTGGCAAGTGGGTGCGTTTGCTAGGTCGACATGGCAGTTGAAAACTGCACTCAAAGACACTATAATGGCAGTCCTGAGACAAGTTTACAGGGCTACCAACGTGGGTGGCACAACCAGTGCTGCAGGCCCACCAGTAGCATTTGATTTACAGGCCCTAGGCACACATAGTGCACTTTATTAGGGACTTACCACTAAATCAAATATGCCAATCATGGAGAACCAATCAGAATTACAATTTGCACAGGTAGCACTGGCACTTTAGCACCGGTGAGAAATGGTAAAGTGCCCTGAGTATATAAATAAGCAAAAACGAAGTCCAGCATAACACTAAAAAATACAGGAGGTAGAGGCAAAAAGACAGGGGAAACCATGCCAACATTGGTCTAGAGCTGTGACCTATGAATAACTTTATCAGTGCAATTTGTTCATGTTCTGCCTATGGTTCTACTGTTGAACCACAACCAGAGCAGGGGTCCACAAACAGCTGTGCCACAGCCCTCCAGACTGCTCTAATAAGGTACCTCAATTAAGGCCTCTTGCGCCCCTGCTAATGAAATAATGGAACCAGCCTACATTTGCCTTCAGTCTCCTGCACCACCTCTTGTTTCAGTATTAGAACCCTCACAGCACATTTCCAGTGCACCTCAATCCTACATGCAGTTTTTTCTCCTATTTCAGTAGGTTATTAGTAGAGCCTGCACTGCTCTACTAATAACTTATGGTCTACAAATAATGTAAATGCTGTACTCCTTGCTCTTCCAGTACTAGAACCTAAGCCAGGGTTTGCAGATGAACCTCAGTTTTGACCAACAGCATCGCCCTCTTCCACATATGCCAAGTGGGCTCATTTCATGTGTGACATTTTCATTCAGTTCTGTATTTTCGGTCAACAGTGCATTGCATTCTAGGATAAGGAGTATTGTTTACATTGTTATAGTTATGAGTTTAAAACTCTCAGCATCCAACATGTTGTTGGATAAAAAGGCAGGACTGGCTGTTAAACTGATATATAGAAAAAGCTAGTTGCTATCAATGTCCTTTTCTTCTGTTGCTGTAATGAGAATTTTGCAGCAATGGGGTAGTTATGTTTTAGGGAGTGAAACTTTTATTAAATTAACAAAACGGGTAACCAGAAGGTATGATTCTATTTTACCTCTTGAGATCAAAATATTGTTGTCTCAAGAAGCAAAATAGTATCTTGTTTGTGACCATTTTGTTAACCCAATAAATGATATGATGCATCAGTTTTCCAAAGACACACACTACTGTGATTTCATGAGGAAAAATAAGATTCCACTTTTGGTACCACTGTTAGTTCAAAGCGGAGGTCAAGTGTCAGACACTGCATTTTGACAAACTGCTGTTTAGTTGAAACGAAGATTGGTGTTTAGTTTTCTGCAACTTGATTTTGCATTTGAAATTTTGTTATGTGAACCAAGTGGCAATCTTGGTGAGGTGCAGAAAGTGCGAAAGGAAAGGTTGGAGGATCTAAGAATTTTCTATCACACAATAACATTTAAATGCTTGTAAATTAATTAAAATATATATAAATATATATCAGCAGTAAAGAGAGTACAAATGAGGCTCATAGCTTTTTGCAATTTTGAAATGTGATGGAATTAAAGACTGAAATACATTTTTCTTGTGTGATATGCAAATGATAAATATGCATTAAAATCTGATTTCCACGTTTTTGCGTATATAGGTTTAACAGTAAAGCTGCACGTCTGATGCTAATTGAGTGGACATTTCAAGAGGCCATTTCAATGGAAAATAGACTCTCTGTAAATGGCAGTACCCTAGCACAACATGGCTAGCACTATCTGTCGGACATTGTGTTCTAAAATGCACCACTTGACACACATTTTTGCACATCGAGGCTCATTTGCTACAGTTGATCTTTGTCTAATACTTGAGCTTTTCACCATCACCGTGAATTCACTGACATACTGTTGATGGTAGCACTCCAATTGTTCCAACAACATTGAACTCTGGGAACAGGGCTGGCTCCCACTCAGCATTGAGAGACAAGTTGAGAGTAGGGACTTGAAACATCAAGCCCACAGAACTTGTATTCATCAGCCTGTAGCAGCCCTGTTTTGTGTAATGTGATGTGATCCTAGCAGGTTGGCTGACAGGATGAATACTAAGAGGAAACAAGCATTTGCAATGCAATAGGTCTCACATTTGGGAGAGTTTAAGCTATTGGCATTTACAATGCCAATAGCTTAAACTCTCACAAATGCGCGACCTATTGCATTGCAAATATTTTTTGTATCAAAGAACTCCCATGCTGTGTTTTCACGTTAATGGAGGCCACGCCCCTTTCTTTAGACAAGCCGCCTCTAAAGAGAGGGGTGTGGCCGACTTTAAAGTGAAACCGCAGCATGGGGGTTTGACAAAAAAAGCATCTGTTTGTCAAATTGACAAACAAATGCTTTTTTTGGTAACAGCACCCGATGTTGCACTTTCACTTTAATAGCGGCGCGCACCTTTCTTTATCGTGGCTTGTCTAAAGAAAGAGGCGCGGCTTCCATTAATGTGAAAGCGCCGCATGGGGGCCAGTAAACAAAAAATAAATGAATACGCGCGGCCGCTATACTTAAATTATAATCATCATCATCATCATATCATCATCGCCATCATCACTATCATCATCATTATTACTATTATTATTATTATGGCAACATCAATGTCCTAGATTCTTTGGTGTAGTTATATAGCTCATTATTAGATAAGACAAAGGCTTAAGAGCAGCACTGATTACTAAACCTCATTTGCTAATAAAATACCCGGCTTTCTGCACATTCTCCAAGTCTCTGTCAGGAAAGGGTGCTGGGGGCACCGCTTACTGTTTGGTCCAGGAGGGACATGCTTGCTGTCTCTCCCTGGGGAAGCATGCTCAAGTGTGTTGAAAGCCACCCCACTAATTTTGGGGATGGTCCTTTCTCATGTCCACCCTGAAAATGGATTAACAAATACTTAAGAGTAAACCTGCTACTGATTTCAGGGTATGAAACTAACTGTAAAAGGTTTATGAATACCCACAAACTTGCCAGTTTATTGTGTTCTCCTGTTTTTGCAGGTTTCCTGAACACCAAAACATCTAGAATCCTAAAAGTGAAAATAATGACTTACACTTAAAATTATGCCATATTAGTGTAAATTTACGAGTCAGTAAATCGATTTTGCGAATAATAAAGTTGAACTTTAACTCATAAATTGTGCTATTTGCATAAACCAGTGTCACTTGAGTTTGCAGATAGTGTTGTGAATTGGGTCCTTAGCTATTTTTGATATTACTAGTCCACCTGTTTCTGCATCCTTAGCTACTACTTTTACTCTCTACATCCCTGGATGTACTTTGTTTACGTTTCAGCTATTTTACTGAAAATTAGGTTCAGGTCTTTCCAGCCCAATACGTTTTGAAGTTCAGCTAGTCTGGATTTTCCATCTTTTTTGTTTCACCTCATCATCTCTGAAGGTTTGTGCCTGCTGGTTCGCCTTTAGAAAAGCGAGCAGGGGAATCTGTGGAAAAGTAGTGGTTAAGTGTTTGGTGTAAATGCCCAGGTCTAATTTTGGTGGGAGCTCTGAATTGTGGTTTGTGACTCACCTAGATCTCTATTAGCCTAATCTTGACTATATTTCTGTAAAATCCTCAGACTTCATGTAGTTGCAAGTTCTTGACACGTTTGCTGATAAAACTTGCAATGACATTATTATATAAAACATGCATTTCATAGTGTGTGGAATTTGTCCAGGTGTCTTCTCTGTCTACATTATTTTCAACTTTTGTTCTGGGTAACTGTGAATTGCTCATAACATTGAAAGGACATGAATTTATGTATACTTCGATTGAAAAACAAGGTTGTTTGCCCTGCTGGAGGTCCTGCATACCACACTAAAGATGCCCGGCCCTTCACACGCTGTGTCTCGCATTTACCGGGCGGCGCTGTTAGACAGGCCGCACGTGCCACCAGGTGGCAGGGCTGCATGGGATCGGGACCTGGAATCCCCCTTGACAGACGTGCAGTGGAATTTCTGCTGCGCGCAGACTGCAGAAATTACAGCTAGCAGCAGGCTACGCATCATACATTTCAAGTTCTTGCACAGAACTTACTATACTCCCACATTGCTACGTAAATACAAGCTACAGGGCGACGACCGATGCCTGCGATGCCATCAGGAGGGGGCTGACTTCTTGCATTTGGCGTGGACCTGTGCTCAGGTCCAAGGTTACTGGCGGGAGGTACTGGAAGCATTATCTGAGATGATCACGGTGCCCCTCCCATTCTCTCCTCTACTCTCGCTTACTTGGGGTATACAGCGGACATCCCTAAGACACACAGGAAGTTCACTGCTATGGCTCTGCTGCTGACCAAGCGGAGGGTGGCCTGCAGATGGGGCAGGGGGAGAGCTCCCAAATTCAAAGACTGGTTGCATGACTTTATATATGGTAAAGACCAACTAACAACCTATGCAGAACTGCTTCCGGTTACGTCCCGGCCCAGGGATATTTGGGAACCACTGCTATCTTACCTCCAGGAACACAGTGCAGATGACCAGGGAACTCCGCCGCTGGCTACCCAGGAGGGTGCCTCTGGTGTATAGCACAGCAAATTGAAGTATTGATTGTCTATAATGTGAACATTGTGTACAGCTGGGCTGGGGGAGTATCGGGTAGCGTAGTATTCTCTGTGCGCCCCGAAAGGGCCGAGCTCTGGAAGGTGAAAGTGGGTTATCTCATAGAACTGTGCAGAAATGTTTATACCCAGCTGGACCGTATTTGAGGGTTACTATGCATGTAAATGCTTTCTGATATTTTTTTTTATGTACCATGCAACGATTACTCTATGCCGATTCTGTGATTTATTTTGATGTTTGACAAAACATGATAAATAAAGATTAAAAAAACAAAAAAAAACAAGGTTGTTTTACTTTATGAGAATTTGGGTAGCATCAAAAAAACCTTGAGTGCAGGCCTGATGTGATCTGCACATCACTAGGAGGACAGAGGCAGAATTTACAGCCTTAATTATGTGCAGTTAGCTATGGTTGCCATATTTCTAACTAAAGTGATATGCAAACAAATGATTGCCGGAATGCTGAATAAATCATACATTCACCCCAAGTCAAAAGATCTGGGTTAAATCCATTGTTCTTCTGCTCACTACGCCACCCCAGTTTGGACCCAGCTATATGCAAATCAGTCTTGACCCTGTGCCTCATGGGAACAGTCCAGCCCGAACTGCCAAGGCAGGTCCTCCCTGGACCAGAAACAAGCATCCTGGGACCGGTTTCCGGGTATTACCCCTCATCAGCCAGGCTAGCTTGAATCCAGTGGCAAAGTGAGCAAGGGACCCATGTCTGGGCATACCCATCCCACTGGGGCGGCATGGTGAGCAAAAGAACAATGGATTTAACCCAGATCTATTGACTGGGGAGAATGTTTTATTTGCTCTGCATTCCGTTCTTCATCTGTGTATCTTTTGCTTTCTCGCCCTAAGTGCGCCGGGTATGCCCAGACATTGGTCCCGGGCTCACTGTGCCACTGGATTCAGGCTAGCCTGGCTGATATGGGGTGATGCCCCGAAACTGGTCCCAGGATGCTTGTTTCCAGTCCAGTGAGGACCTGGCTCGGCAGTTCGGTCTGGACTGTTCCCATGAGGCACAGGGTCAAGATTGATTTGCATATGGCTGGGTCTAAACTGGGGTGGCATGGTGAGCACAAGAACGAATGATTTAACCCAGATCTGTTGACTGGGGGAGAATGTTTGATTTGCTCAGCATTCCGTCCATCATCTGTGTATCTTTTGCTTTCTCACCCTAAGTGCGCCGGGTATGCCCAGACGTGGGTCCCGGGCTCACTGTGCCACTCGATTCAAGCTAATCTGGCTGATGAGGGGGTGATGCCCCGAAACCAGTCCCAGGATGCTTGTTTCCGGTCCAGTGAGGACCTGGCTTGGCAGTTCTGTCTGGACTGTTCCCATGAGTCACAGGGTCAAGATTAATTTGCATATGGCTGGGTCTAAAATGGGGTGGAATGGTGAGCAAAAGAATGATGGATTTAACTCAGATTTATTGACTGGGGGAGAATGTTTGATTTGCTCTGCATTCCGTTCATCATCTGTGTATCTTTTGCTTATATTTCTAAATAAGGCATGTCTCTTTACAATGAGCTTGAACTCCCTCTGTTTTTAACCACCTAAGTCACTTTTTCCTCGCTTTTTCTGCTTTCCGCACCCTTCGCCACCCTTCATTTCTGTGTCCATCATTCTATCCTCTTCAGTCCGTCTCTATTTTACTTGCTATTTTACTGTTTCCTTAATTCTCTGCTCTGTTTAATCCTTACATGAAGAAACAATTATTCACTAAGAAAAGCTTGTACATTGCTTGCTTGTCTGATGTCTCTCATTGATAAAAGTAGACAAAGCACTAGATATTCAAATAAAAAAATCTGGCCGAGTAGCGACTTTGCTTTCCACCTTTTTCTCACCCTTTCAGACTCTGTTTCCCTCAGTCCTTTCACTTAGACTGACCTTACGGTCCTTTTTGAGATACATCCACGGTGAAGATGCATGTGCCTATTGTAGTGTTCCTTCAAGCTCCCTTCTCTCGCCTCCTTATGGCAGAGACAGAAGCTACATGTGGCGGTGATGTAAACAACTGGCCACCTTTTCATCACAAGTATAGCTTTTCCAGTAAACCAATTTTCAGATACCTTGCAAGGATGCTTTTCCTCAGTACAAATGACAATCATTTTATCTACCCGATAGAGTGATAGCTAAGTCAAGTGTTCTGCTACTGGGATTCAGTAAGGTTGCCTTACCCATTCCTCTGCTGCCCGGCCAGCGTGTGCGCGCACAGACACACACACGCACACACACTCACCCTTTCTCTTTCTTGCTTGTTGAGTTAGTCTCTTCAAAATTTAATTATACAAGCGAAATTAATGAAAAGTGTAAATTCCAATTCCAATTCCTCATTATGTTGTTTAAATTTTCAGCAGCAAGAGAATGGTTTGCATAGAAAACGACTAGCTTGAGCAAAGGAGTGTCCAGCCAGTAGTTTTTGTGATTTTTTTTATCCAAGTTATAGCCTTGTATTTTGTGATAATAGCAATCCACATTTTGTTTCATATATCAGAAATTCTGTGAATTTCTTCAAAACAAATTGTACAATTTCAAAACCAGCCACACCTACAGTGCCTGTGAAAGCTAAAACCTGAGGTGCAGTCTGATAATGACCGTCACTCACTGTTAAAAGATGAAGCAAAAAACATGCTAAGTTCTTGACGCTCAAAAGCTTCAGAATATTCTCTGTGTTGGAATCTCCATGTTATAATAAGTGTTACACCTGTCCTAGTGCTTGTGTGTTCCTGCCCTTATACATGTGTCTGGAAGTCCTACTCTAAATTACTTTCTTTTCCAATGTCCTCTTTGTCTCAGTCAGTGCTTAATTTGTAAAATAATAAGTGATGGAGTCCAAAATTTTGTTCAGAGGTCTACGGCTGACACTATTGCAGAGGGGTGAAGCTCAAGGATCTGTAGTCTGGATTTCACTTCATCCCTATTTCATTCACAACCCAACTTTCCCTGCCCACGTCTCACTCTTTCAGATTCTTTTCATCCCAGCCTTCATACTTTGTCACTGTTTTTCCATTTTTCTCTTTCTCTTCCTCTTCTTTTTTACCTTTTGTGTTTTTGCACTCTCTTGCACTTAGTCAGATTCTGATGAAAAAACATAAGTGCTGCTCCTCAAAATTTAGTGCTGGTAGGCCCCGCCTGCAACCACCGGTTCAAACTGTGAGGTCCACTTGTATCCGCCTATTGCTGCAGCTGCCTGTGACCCGTGCAGGTAAGAGCGGTGAGTCGGGTTGGGGGGATTTCGGCGGACGATGACGAGGGAAAAGTAAATAAATCTTTAATTTTCCCTCGTCGTCGTCATCTGTCGAAATACCCGCCCCACCCGACCCCACTACTCTTACCTGCATGGGCCGCGGCTGTATTACTGTGTTGTGCTACTGACATAGGAGTTAAATTCTAAAATAAAATCAGTGAATTGTGTTTTTTGCAGCTCAAATCTGCCGGTGGCTTTGATCAAACAACTTGGAAATCATGCTATAAAAAAACAGTGGCAAAGCAAACGTGTCATGAATCCTAATGCATTCAATTAAATGGGGCCACTTGGTCTCTAAGTGGTAAACAGAGACATAAACATATCCATTTGAGCACTTTGTAATAGTAAACACTGAGGTAATAAGTGTAATATTTAGTAAAATATAATTGTTATTTATGAACGTTGTTGTCATTTCTATAAAAACCTTCAAATCCATAAATGCTTTTTTTCAGTGCCACACAGTAGAATCTGTTGCCAGCATTGCATTAAGTTATTGGAGGGTGCACAAAAGTGCTGAATATTTTCCATACCAACCCTTCCTAATAGCTGCACACTTGTACACTAGTCAACAGCAAGGAAGCATGCAGGCCTTCCATTCTGGAAGTTTCTGGTGGCATGGTGTCCAGCCCCTCTGCCAAGGAGGTCTCTGAGGCACTGCTTATTGACGGCAACACTTCTCAACAATCCCAGCACGTACCCCTCGCAAAACATATGGCAGACTAAAAAGAAATGCTGTTGGGCATTCTTTTTATTTCCAAATAAATCTCCCAGGTTCTCTGTAGCTCAGAGTAATGGCTGCTAATAATTTTACAGGTTTCGAAAAAATCCAATTAGGTGAACTTCAGCAAAGCCATGGCAACTGCCGCCATCCACAGGCTGGCGTGACAGAGTTGTCATTCTAGTGGCCACTGAAGCATATGTCTAATGACTGATTGAACTCACGGCCTAACTCTACCGCCCATCAACACTCACAAGGTTAAAACTTGATCACAACCTCGTCGACAACTGAATTTCATATAGTGGCAGCTCTTTTTTTCATTTTGTAGAGAAAGAAAATAAATGCAAGCCTTTTACTCCAATATTATTTGGAACACTGTCACGTGCCCCATGTCTGGCCTTCAGCAATCCGTGCGATATAGCCTCATTCTGCCATACCGTGCGTTTTAATGGATCTGTGACCTCTTTCTCAACAGAATTTATATTATTTTATTGCAGGCAGTCCAGGAGCGGCTCACCGTTGAGCTGTATATTTTAATACTAGGGCTCTCCCTAAAGGTGATTGGAGGGGCTACCTTCTCGGAGACTTCAGTATCCCTGACTGCTGGGATCTTAGCCCTGGCATCCTGTTGGAAGGAACCGTGAGCTGTAAACCGTGCACTGTGAAAGAAATTAGTGCAATCAAATATTGTTTATTTGGGAAATTCGTCCTATAAAAGAAGCAACATTTATAATATATCCATTATGAAAACACGTAATTTCATCAACACACATTGTTGCCAAGTATATTTCACCTAATCTACCATGATTGTAATTCTTTTATAAAATCCTAACGTATGCTTTCTATATTAAATTTCCAACCGTATGGTACAGGATATAGCTTTGCATATCAGGCCTTAAAGTGCAAAACTAAAACAAAAACAAGCCGTTCTACAATAGCCCGCTAAACCGAAACAAGATAGAAGCAAAACCCTATGACTTAAGTAATCACATGTGGAAAAACACATTGACTTATCAAAAGAGTGAAAGAAGTAGAATTCCAGCTGTGTTTGTAGTTAGGTAAATGCCTAAATTGACTGGCCAATCTGGAAAGGTCGTACAAGACTTTGAGAGAGTTAGGTTTCCTTTTCGTGCACAATTTACTTTTCCAGCACCCTTTGACCAAAGTTTAACTTTCATATTTTCTGTCCAAAAACTTGGATTCACAGACCAAGCCATATGTATCACTGAAGCCTAGTCTAAACGTGAGATAGCAGGCATCCACTCCATTATGTTTTTCACATAGCTTGCCTATTTCTCTTGTGTATATCTGCAACACCATTCTTTAAGAACACAGGGCCCCATGAGGTTTGCTGAGACTACTTGCATTTTATTTGGTGGTCAGCAGCTATCTTGGCACTCTTGGTGGGGTTGGCAAGAAATCATTAGTTCTCTAGAAAATCTTTGAATAATACTTGAGGGGCATTTCTAGAACCAGCTAGATCCAGGGACCACTGCTTCCAAATTGAATTAGAAAACCATATAGGCCCATTTGTCACTTCCTGATTAGATCTTCTGAAGTTAGGGCTCCCCAAAGACCCATAGAGAACCAATAGGAAGTGAAATGCTGTTTCGGAGTAATGGGGTAGAACCATAGCCTAAATGTTTACAAAAACCTTTCATGGTAGCACTGCAATGCATTTAACAAACAAAAATTGGATTCAGTTGACCCAACCTTCTGGCACGTCAGTCTAATCTCTCTGAAATTTTACCATCACATCAGTAAACTGAAACAGACTTGCTAACTTTCTGCATCTTAAGACTTGGCGGGAAGAATATCTCAATATGGTGGACACATTTGACCAGTTCTGCCCTTCACTCTATGAAATTCTGCCTCCCCCGGATGACTAATGCTCTATACAAGCTGGCATTAAGTCTCTTCACACTGCACAAGGAACCCCATCAGCTGGAATGTTAATGCTACCTCACAGCAAGTGTCCCTTGCCAAATGCTACACACTCATACATAGTCATAAGACAGCTACAGATTGTTGAAGGGAATTTTAATTTGTGCGAGGGTCCACCCTTTGATCAATCAGACTAGCCTGAATGTGGGGCGAATTCTTATTGGTCACAATTTGGCCAATTGGATTGGCTGAAACTTCTACCTTGTGTACAGATTATTGTGGCCTGAAGGTACACTGCCTAGAATGACTTGTGGAAAAGTGGAAGAAGGTGGTAGAAGGGAAGTGTACTGACATGAATTCCATCTTGCTTGCAAAATACTGGAAAAGACCAAAACCAATAGGCCCATAGTGAAGAGGCACAGTAGCCATTCTTAGTCTCCAATCTCATGTTAGTAAAGCACTGTACAGTACAAATTGCTACACAATTAACTGGTTATATGATGCAATCCAAATGTCATCCATCAACCTGTTTAGCCAGAGGAGGATAATTTACGACCAAGGCATTATCACAAAAGATTGAAAAAGGACATAATTCACCTTAATGTCAACTCATTTGGCCACCAGTTTACTACCCTGTTCTTCACGCTCTCATCAATGATGCAGAATCACTCCATGTTGAAAGAAACATGGTGACTGCTGAATTCCCATGAATTTACCCTTCCTCTCTGCCTTCCTTGCAAAAGCAAAGTGCTATGAGGTGACTGTATGTGATTCTGGATAACAATGTACGCATTGAAACATGTTCCTGAGAATCATTCTCCAGAGACCTTTTTTCTTAATTTTTTCCAAATCAATGATATTCCTAAGATTTTAAATCCATGCTGGTCAATGTCCTTCATGTCCAAAAAATCCCATGCAATTTGTTTTTCAAGTTTGCATAGATTAGTTGCTTCCTTTTTAAGTAGGATATATCATCAGTCACCTCTTTCTCTTTCCTATCTACCCATTCATTGCCTTATTTGTGGTGATGTTACACCCGCATTCCTCTCCTCTTTTGTCTCTCCTCACTCCGCCCCTTTCTCTACATCAAATCCCTTCCTCAGCCCATCTCCCTTCAAAGAGGAATTTCTTTTACCCAGGGTCTTTACCCCTACCTATACCTTAGGCCATCTAGTATTGCATGTATGTTTTTACCTTTATCTCTACCTACACCATAGTATTTATACTCCTCACTATACCCATTTACATCCATGTCTATCTATACTCAAGAGTCTGTACCCAATCAATGTCCTAGTAATAATACCTATCTACCTCTGACAGTACCCTAGGCATCTATCTATAGTCGTGGCCCTTTATCTCTGCCTTAGTACCCATACCCATGCCTGTAATCTTGTATCACTCTGTTTATGCGCTGGTACTTCTACCTCTACTTTCCATGCTCCTTCTCTACATATAGAAAGAACAAAACAAAATGCATACAAACAAATGGATCAGACATGGCTCTGGGTAAAGCAGAGATAGTATCAGAATTATGATTTAGAATAGTTGGGCAGAAGAAAAATAGTTTTTCATATGCCATGAAAATGCTGTGACGTATTCGCAATGATTATCTTTGCTCCTTTGATTGCCTCCCTACTGTGGCACATATCTTAAGCATCCTCGTTGTCTGTTGTTTTCTCTTGTACTATGTGTTTGTACCACAAAAACTAGGCTATCTTCAACTCCTCTTACCTGAGTATACTCCCCTGTTTTTTTCTCTTATAAGTTTGTCCTCACACTAGGAAAGAAGGTTGAGAGGAAATTTAAGCAGTGTTTCACCCCTTTCTCCGGTACGGTCTTCAACCGAGCACAATTGAAATAATGTTTACAAGATGAATAACATGCATTCCTGTACAACTTCAAATTTCCATATTTGACTGGGGCTGTTTACCAGCATCCAAATAATTCCTACTCAGATGGAGTCTCAAGGTTAGAGACAGAAGGTGAGATATTGTAGATTGCAACGAACAAGATAGAGTTTATAGACAGAAGATCTGTATCACACAGCCTAATGTCCAACCTTCAGTTTATTAGAACCATCCCTTGGTAAGAATGAGATGAATATCATTGATACAGCATCTATTGCATCAATTGCGCGTCTGGTTCTTGGTATTTCTAGAGTGTTGTCATCCAGGATCGAAGATGATACATGCTGTATTTTGAAATTCCAACTTTTTATGGTTTTGTGTTGTTGGTTCCATAACTTTGCACGTCATGAGTACCAATAAAAAACATGATCCAAAATAAATCTGTAAATGCTGATTCTGAAATCTGTTAATGATTTTCCCATTTTTGTTTCAGAGCAGACTTGAAAGACACTTTTGTAATTCACTAATTATGCGCCAACATTTTGCTGTTTGCGTGATTACTTTTTGTCACTCTCCCATTTCTTTAAGACCCAGGAACAAATCGTGAATTAAAATAGTCTACGTGCACAGCTGTGTTTTTAATGTCAGAAATACTCTTGGACATATCATTAGTATCATCTTTCTTATGCCACACCTGAAATGGCATCAAAATGTTCAAAGGCATTACACAGGTATTACTTTCAAGGTATGTGGATGTAAAACTTAAAAGTCAACAAAATGGCTCCCAGTCCCACATTGCCACTTAGTCCCTGGTCATTTGTCAAAAATGATGTTCCACTCAATTATATTTACTCAGCAAAATTCATGCTTGCAAAAACATTAAGACTTGGGCAACATCCTAAGGATCTCGGTGGCCGGAGCAAGGCATAATTTGGGGGTACTGTGCAAGGCATTTTTTGGGGGCCTCTCTTATGGAATAAATCTGAATTTTATTACCCATTTCCTGCTAATTCAAGCCTATATAATGCCCAACAATACTGAGTTATATATTAAGCTTTAAAAAGATCACAATAAACAGTAGAAATATGTCTTGCCCGGGACCCCAAAATGCTTTAAGATGACACTGGGTTGGAGGTTGATATGGACAGAAAGGGAGAGAGGTAGACAAAGGTTTACTTCCCTAGGGAGTCCCTTGGAAGGTGGGGGTCTTGGGCAAATGCCCGCTTTGCCCATTTCTTAAATAGTCTCTGTACATGGGTTTGTAGGGTTTGGGTGAATATAGCAATATGGCAATTATTCTTTACTATGCAAACTGTGTACAAGATAGGGAATACAACACTTGACATGCCTTATTGAAACATATTTCCACACTGGATGTAGCCATGTCCTATTTATTTTCCATTTTCCACCTATAATCCTCATTGCAGAACTAACAAGCATTGGAAAAGCCAATAGGTCTGGTGTTGTTTGACCACATTTGAACTTTTTTGTTATGGTTTTAGAAAGCTATATTGTTAGAGGAGATGCTGAGCACTCACCAATATATATATAAAAAATTGTCTTAAAGCATAAACATGTTTTTGATCTCAAAAGCACACATTCCCATAATAGTCCCTGGCACTGAAGGGGAACTTTTTTACGTGTGGATGTGTTTGTTCTGAAAGAGTATAATGCCGTGACTCACAATGAAGTCAGCCAAAGGCTGAAGTGGTCTGACCCATTGTTGCATGCTGTATGCTGTAGTGGGCAGAAGAAAAATGGCACTGGCACAACAACAGACCAATGGAAGAAGAGGGTGTCTGAAAGTCCCTCGAAATAAGTATATTATACATAAAACGTTGGTAAAATCGAATGATCTTGGCTAACATAAGACCTAAAATGGATTAGCAGTCACCTAAGTTGTAGATGGGTGTCTGTATCTTTTTTAAGCACACTTAAATTGCCAGTCAGAATTAAATCTGCAGTAACAGCTATAAGATCAAATTGAGCTCTTCTTCCAATGTGTGCAAGCATGACAGATGGCAATGTCTCCCCTGAGTAGTCTAAAATAGGTCTGAGGCCACAAAGCATCCATCTTCAACTTGCAAAAAAATGCTAGATTATGTTAATTTATGAAGCAATTTTACTTCACAACACTAGTATGCACATGGGGCTATAGGAATCATTACAAAAATGATGTCTTAAAAGATACAGAATAATAATTTGAAATTCAACTTCAAAGTTATACATGAGACAATTAAAACAATGAGCATCTTTCAATCCCCATTGCAGACAAACAACAATCAATTTGTCAGTCGTTCAATTTCTGTCGTTGCTTTACAGTCACTCAATTCACAGTGAGCATTTCAAATATTCTCAAAGAATTGTGCTCGAGCAGTTGACGGGAGAAAACATCTCTCCGAGGCACAATTCAAAGACAGTGCTATTTTGCCCATCTGTTTCCTTCCTATCTGCACAAGCTAGGCTTAAATGTTCTTTCATTTTACAAATTCTTGTGCTAGCGCATTCGCCCTTCCTGATAAACTCTGATCTTAAGGAAAGTGTGAGAAGAAGGTAAGCTACACGGAGGGGCAACGGAAGGAAGTCCCTTTTGCTTCCTGATCTTGCCTGTTCCCTCTTTTATTTTGTGCTGTCAATTTTCAAATAGGTATTTATCTGACGTGGGAGGAGGGTCTATTCTTTTAAGCATGTTCACAAGCGGGTTCCAATTTTTCACAGAGCCAAACTGGAGTCAGTGGAAGAGGACATAGATTGTCCAGTAAGACCAATTCTTTCCATCCTTGACTTCAAATTCCTCATTCTGCCAGGTTCAAATGGCATGGCGGGGTCTGAAACGTTTTCAGTATTAAGTTCAGCAGTGGAGGTGATAATGCTCATGGAACAATATGGCCGCCATATTGAAAATACTGCCAGTAATACGTGTAGTACAATTGCTAGGCTGTGCTCAACAGTGACACGCGGGCCTCACTAAATGGCCCCTCTCCACAGAAATCCCTGCTCCAGGGCTTTGTATATTTTATTGACTTTTGAAGCAAGAACGCAGACACTCATCATCTTGCATACTTATGAGGCGTGGTATCCAACAGACGTCTCCACAAAAACTCTTATTACTTGTTCACCCCGCAGAGCTTGACAAGACGAGCCCATGCGAAGTCAGATTGTGAAGAGCCTGAATACAGCCCCATAAATTACATGTTGACAGGGAATTGGAAATAAAGTCATTCAAAGCAAAATATTTGCTCCATAAAATTGCCTCTGAAGAATGCCAGATTATCTAGCATGCCAAAACAGTGCCCTGTAAACAGAGCGTTCAAGTGATCTCTCCACCGGCTCCTGCTGATACATGGAAACCGCGGCTGCGGTAATTTTCCAAATACATTAAAATGCTCATCATTATCCCTTCTACAAACAATTAGCCTGCTTAGCTCAAGAGGTTGTCAGAGCATTCATTACCACACGCAGCCTCTCTCCAAGCAGGAGCACTGTTAATTTGTCTGGAAGCTTAAGTACAGAAGTGTCAAACACAGGAAGTATTTTGCTCCAGGTAAATATTTGATGCGCAAAATCCACACTGTATTGATGCATGAACAAGACAATACACTGTTCAGTATCCTTCTTCCTCGATGTCTCCATCACCATTCTCTCTCTCACCCTCACACTCTCTCTCGCTCTGTCCATCTCACACACTTTCTCCCCATCGCCTCTTTCACTCAGCATCAATTTTTCTCTCCTCTTTTTTCTTTCTTTGCATCTGTCTTTCTCTTTCTTCTTTCTCTCACTCTTGTTCCATTCTCTGTGCCCTCTTCTATGCAGTCTCTCACTCTTTATCTCTCTCTTCCTCTCTAGTTTTGTCTCTCACTTTGCTGGAGATTTAGCTCCAACTGTTATAATTTAGCACACTGCCACAACCTTCTAAAAATAATGTCAGGATTTATTTTACGCCAAAGCCTAAGAAAACACAAATGAATGAAAATATTTCTATAGCGCACAGCTACTCCGAAGCGTGTCCCGGCGCTTTTAAGCATCTAGAAAGGCACTACACCGAGAGTACGCCCACCCAAATGGACCTTTTCTTCACAAGAACTTTTGTTTTATTTTGCTTAGCACTAGTAATTTAAAATGAACACTGAAATCGATTTGTCTACTATCTTAGGTCTCAGTATGAGGAAAAATGTCCCCTTTGCTTTACGCTGAATGACTGACGTTAAGTAAGTGCTGCATATTCATTTTCAAGGCAACTTGAGTGTTTTTGAAGGAAGACTATATCATTGACTTACAATCACTAAGGCATGTGGGCCAAATGATAGCTGCCATTAAGAGTCAACCTTGGAAAGAAGATGGGTCATTATTAATATCCTTTGAGTGAAAAAACACAGCATGATTCTGTTTTTGTTCTTTTTCTTCAAAGCATGACTGAACAAAATCAATTTATTTGGCAGACAAATTTTGTTTGTGTAGATTGCCCATGAAGCTAGACGAGTAGCAAATCTGCAATCAAGACATCGAGGTAGTTATCATCCTCAGCCTGCCAATTTTGTGAGATATATTTAGCTTTTCATTATAGGATTCATTATAAGTTTGTTCTAATTGACCTAGCTATCATCAATCTTGACACCATATTTCAATAAAATGACTCACTGCCAAAGTCCTAAAGTTGTATATTTGAAAAAACAGTTAACATAACCATGCGTGGAAGAACAGAAGTTCATGTAGTGGCTAGAAAGATATTCTATATATTATATAATAAATATAAAAGTACGGTGCACACTGAAATGTAGGACTTCCATCAAATCCCGAGGCAGATCTCATTTATTAGGATGAAGGGAAAAGTAATTACTAAAATTGTTTTATTGAGAATGCTTCAAAACTACAATTTCCTCATTGACTTTTGTATGTATTTTAGAGAGGCTAAAGAACTAAAACTAAATAAAATATTTCAAAAATGAGTCACGGGGTTTTCTTTTAGGACGTAGTGTGTACCTAATATAATTTGTGTAGGTTTTATTTAGTCGAGTTGTCATATCTTTGACTGTGTAGCTTGCAGAGATGTAGAAAACACTGTCCACGAGGGAAACCTGACAGGGTGGGTTTAGTTCATCACAAAAGGAGGTGCCCATTGTAGTGGACTTGTGTCATTGAGGTGTATTTCCTTTTTGCTCTTGAAGTTGGATTTGTTTACACAAACTTCATCTTCCTCACCCACATGAGTAACCAGAGACCATGTGAAGCAAGCTCTAATCACAATCTGGGAGAAAGATTCAATGCAGAGTATGAATATGTAGCTCACACTTTCAACAATAAATGCAAATGTCAAAAGTAAAAAGTATACTACTAAGTAGGTGTTTGTGGTAGCGAAGGAAAGATACTGCGGGTTGTAATGATCCACATGCCCGACTCCTCCTTGAGTTTAGTCCAGTCCTAGGTGGAAGCTACAACTCTATGCCGGAAGCAGCAAGAGATTTGGAAGTGAGGCCATAAATGCCCTTTACTTAAGACAAGCTGCCGGCCAGGATATTCATAGGTTGAGGTTACCAAGTCAAGTCCGAGTTATAGCTTTACCCTAAAATCCAAAACACGAGCGATGCCATTGAAAGTGATGAATTGTAAATAGAACAAGAATATATTTCAACAGTTGCAAGTCTTTTAGCTTCCTTCATTCAGTGACAATTATTCAAATGACAAAATTGTAAACAAATTTTAAAATATTCTACTTTCTAAGCAAAGTTAGAAATATTCTATCAGAAAATGTTTTAGCTGCTGGTTTTTGTGTTTCTTTCTCCCCCCCCCACACAATCAATCAATCAATCAATCAATCACGGCATTTATAGAGCGCGCTACTCACCCGGGAGGGTCTCAAGGCGCTGGGGGAGGGGGTAAGTTACTGCTCGAACAGCCAGGTCTTGAGCTGCTTCCTGAAGGAGAGATGGTCCTGGGTTCGCCGAAGGTGAGTTGGGAGGGAGTTCCAGGTCTTGGCTGCCAGGTAGGAGAAGGATCTTCCTCCGGCGGTGGTTCTGCGGATGCGTGGTATGGTGGCGAGGGCGTGGCTGGTTGATCGTAGCTGGCGGGTGGGCGTGTAGAAGGTCATGCGGTTGTTGAGGTACTCTGGGCCCAGGTCGTGGAGGGCCTTGTGTGCGTGGGTGAGGAGTCTGAACGTGATTCTCTTGCTGACGGGGAGCCAGTGCAGGTCTTTCAGGTGTCCGGTGATGTGGCAGTTCCTATGGGAGCTTGTCATTGCTCTGAAGCTCCAGTTGGAGATAGGAGCTGGCATTGGGATTTCGTCTGTCTGGACGATGTCACTGGGCTAAGTATGACATGATATAGTCAAGAAAATAAAATATACCGTCAAGGTGGCAGTGAAGGAAGATAAGATACCAGTGGCAGCTCTCGTCGCCCCACTGCTTTGAGAGCAGTGAAGAAGAAAAATAAAATGATAATAATTTAACGTTATTATCATTTTATTTTTCCATTCCTAGGTGCGGGGAGGGGCGTGGCTGGCCAGAAGAGGGGCCAGAGGGAGGAGTGATTTTTACTCCCAAACTGCACATTACTGTTTGGCCGGCCTTTTGGGCCAAACAATCATGCACACTTTGTATCTTCCTCACCAGGCTGTAATGCACAGCCTGGTGAGGAACATGAACCGGCTCCCTGTCCCCATCTGAGGGCCGAACCACGGCATTCAGACCAATCACAATGCTTCATTGCAGCGTTGTGATTGGCTTAGTGGAACCAATCACAACGCTGCATTGCAGCATTGAGATTGGCTTAGGGGAGCCCGGGTGTTTCCTGTGACAGAGGAGAGGCGGTGGCTGCGACGCAACCGCAGGTAAGTTTTCTTTCTTTTTAAAAAATAATCTACCCCCACCTCCTAGCGCCACGCCCCACCCCGCCGAATGATGGACTGATGGGTGGGTGAAAAAGTCCTATTGGTTTCCCTGGTTTCTGGCGCAATTTGTAATTGTAAGGGATGGTACTTGTAACTGTTTATATACCCTAATAGGACAACTATGGGCCTGAGTTAGAGTTTGACAGGTTACTCCATCACAAAGATGACGGATATCACTTTCGCCGTATTACCTGTGTCACTGGATGAGGTACTTATAATAAGGCGGACAGGATACCTGTTACTTTTGTGATGGAGTAACCCGTCCGTCGAACTCCTAATCAGACCCTAAATTTCCAGTATTCAATTTCAGAAAATAGGTGTGTGTGTATAACTGATATTCATAGGTAAAAAGAGCAGTGGGTGGAAATTGGCACACCAACCTGAAGCTGTTTTACAGTTTCACAGCATTCCTTGCTTTTCCCTGAAAATGTTTACCAGACCCTAAAAGTAAGGAAACATTTGAAATTTTGTGAAACAAATATAAAAAACAAAGAGTTAAAAATATATATATGTCTATTGGTCTTAATATAGTTGTGGAACCCTGTGACATATGCGAGTCATGGAATCATGATATGTTATCAATGAGACATACTATCTCATGAATGAGGTAGTGCATGGTCTATAAGAGCAGGTTAAATGCTCAGTTAGGCTCTGATCATGAGTTCATCAGTAATTCACCAATATTTTGCCATTACTAGCTGGTAAAATCATCCATTGGCCTAGAAAAGTGCCTGATTATGCCTATTTTCTGGGTCCCACAGAAACTATTTTAGTGCATCTGATTTTACCAGGTGGGATTTTACCTCATGCAATTTTTCAGGCTGGTAAAATCACACAAAAACTGCGTGTGCGGAAATACCATATCAACAGGAATGACATATAAAAATGGGAAGTATATCATTTCCTACTTCCCATCTTATTGCTAGTGCTGTGAAGGGTGTTTTGTTTGAGGATTATTAGCATCTCTTTGTTCCTGATAGCTATCGTCCAACCTTTAACCACATGGCAGCCATTTTGTGGAGTTTAAATCCAGTCTAATCCACAGTTTAAAAAAGTTATCCATCTATTTTTCTAATTCCATTGTCAAGCACGGCTCATGGGTGAATCAGAAAGTAAAATTCAGAGAGGAAGAGCTACAAGTGCTTGTAGAGGAGGTGGTGAAAGATGCCACCTAATGGGGCATTTGGGGTCCAACACAATAGCACAAGTCGATCAAAATTGTGGCAACAAATCACAGATGAACTGAATGCTGTCTCTGCACACCCCTGGACTGTGGATAGTCCAAAAAATGTTTTCAAGACCTCGGGCGCTGAGCTCAGGACCTGCTTTCTAAACACAGAAGGGAGAGCCTGGAGACTGGTGATAGTCCTGCACTAAAATTAACTCCCTAGGATGGAGAGGTGTGCAGTATCTTACATATTGCAAGGAAGAGCAGAGGCTGGAGGTGTAGGGGAACCAGGTTAGTGACAAACAACACACTATTATATATGTATAAGCATGAAGAAATGTTTTAGACCTACATATCCTGCTGAAATGTAATGATTATCATTTGCATACTTTTTACATATTTTTACAATAGATGTTATTAACAAATAAATAGAATAGTGTGTTTTGAAGTGTAAGGGTAAAATTATGTTTTTGAACTTTTCAACCAGAGAGTTAATTTGGTCTGACATAACTCATTCCTGAAGTACAAATGTTTAACAAGTATGACTGATGTGCCCCTCAAAGTACATGAAACCCTTGGATGCAAATACCTGTAACAGCTGCTTCTGGAGCAGGGCCTTTTGGCAGCATGACATCCTGCCCTACACCAAACATCAGCTGCAGTCTTGAGGGAGCATTTAATGCTATCCCCGTACAGTGTAACTTCTGCTCTGAACGCATGCCCCTCCCCTCCCCTACTCCACCTCCAACGCCACACTGAACCGAACATATAATTATTCTTTATATTGTAAAGTAGCATGCATAGCAAGTTTATTTTTCATCAGTTAATATGAATGATGCACAGTAAAGAACTCTTTATTGCTAATTCAAGAGTGTTTTTTCATCTCCCAGAGACCAATCATATAATAGTATTGTATAAATTGTGATAAATAAATCAAGAATGATAGACTCAGAACAGCTAGTATCCCTACAACAAAAATATGGACAATAGTAATCATGTTGTATTATATAAATATATGTATTATTTCTTAAAGATTGTTTCATAGCAAAATTAAATAATATGCCAACTTTACAAGTCATACCCCACCACCACTCTCTGCACAACGACCTAAAACAAAATCTGCAAAAACAGCAAATGGCAGTATTTCTATAACAGCACAAACATTGCCAGTTCAGCAGCCCACCACAACTGAATCTGTAACCCCAATCACTGTCCCTTTAATAACCACAAGAACAATTGAATCAGGCCAGTTTGCCTCAGTAATAGTGACCACTGAAAAAACTAAATCTTAGAGCAGTACAATAGCCACAGAATCCATTACCCAACCACTGTTGTCGGCACCCTTTCCCCAAAGTGTTGCAGATGTGACTCTGGCTGAGGGGCAAGAGGAAAGGTGGTTTATTAGTTGGTGTAGGTAGGTACCTACCACTAGTAATAAGATCACAATCACAATATAAGGTCCAGTCAAGGTCTCAATAAATTATTCTCTTGCTCAACCCTTGGTAGGTGGCTGCGAGCTGGCAGGCTTAACTTAGGAGACAAGTGTGTAAAGCATTTAAAAACGACCAATACATTAAATAAGTAAGACACAACAGATAATAAAAATCCAACACTAATTTATAAAAATAGGAAATATTTTTATGATTAAAATGGCATGACAACAACAAACGTCCAATGTCAGGAACTAGAGATATTATCTTTTAATGATTAAAGGTAAAACTAGGGCTTAGAAGCCAATAGCGCTCAAAGGATTAAAAAATGAGGCGCTGGACCAGGACAAAGTCAAGAGTTCATGCCACCCATGATGTAACACTTTTATACTTACTTCCAGAAGTGTTTCGTAATGCAGGAAAGTGGTCAACAGCACCAGCCAAGGGTTTAAAAGCTATGGTTTGCCTCTTGGGGTCTGGGACTACAACTCCCACAGTGCACGTAGTCAATCCAAGTAAAATCCAGGTGAAGCTTGTCAGCTAGAGTTGTCCTAGTTGTTGATGTTGCAGGTAGCCCTTCCAGCACTTTTCTGCCTGTTGCTGATCAGGGAGTCCACTCCTTATCCTATAAGGCAGGCAAAGTCGTTTTGTTATGAAGCCTCGTGAGTGCAGCAGGTGCAGTCCTTATGAGTGCAGTCCTCTCTTGTGTAGTCCGAGGGTCCAGCAGGGCAGACCTTCTTCTCCAGACATTTCTTTTGGGTCTTTGAGGATCAACCACACCAATCCAAGGTTCTAGAATCTCTGGGTTGCTCCTTGGGAAGATGGGACTACAAGACCCACAATGCATCTGGTCAACTCCTTAAAAGTCCACTGAACCCTGTCCAGCTGGGGTCTTCTTGGTGTAGATGATGCAGGTGGGGCTCTTTTAACCTGTTGCTTTCAGGGAGTCCACTGCTCAGGCAAAGTCCTTCTTTTCCTGAAATCCAAAGTGTGCAGCAAATGCAGTCCTTCAGAGTGCAGTCCTCTTGGTGCAGGCCAGGGGTTCCAGCAGGGCAGTCCTTGTTCTTCTTGTATTATCAGGCAGGGATCTGAGTTGCCAGGCACCTCTCCCATACTTATCCGTGATTCTGAGGTGACAAGCAGGGGGCACCCCTGACCAATGGTGTACAGTGTGCCACCCTCGGGTATGACAACTTCCCCCAAAGTGTGGCATATTCTAGTCCGACAAAGCACTATTCGATAGAACCCAAAATGGAAAAACTCCCTCCTGGAGGTTAAGATCTTGCTAAGTCAACCCACTGGTGTGGCTAACTTTCCCTAACATCCCCCTTCCAGCCCCTCTGCTAATTCACTTTACTGCAGCTCCTGTCTGGCTTGGGGTGCAGGAAGTAGGGGTGAGCCTGTGTCCTGTCCTAACTGTCATTCCCTCTTTAAAGACCAGTTTAGCTTCTCCACCCCCCACCCTACCTTTTGCTCTGCAGCTACAGATCTCCTCCCACCAGATGTCCTTTGCCTCTATATCCACTTAAGACCTCATCAGAGCAGTTTGGCTCAGCGTGTCAAAGTCTGGATAATCAGGAGAGGTTGCTAGAAGGCTGGATTTTGGCACATCAGAAAAGCAAGTTCTATAACATCTTTTATGTAAGTTATAACAAATCTAACCTTGGCAAGTTGTTGGCTTTATCATAGCTATTCTTTTAAGTCTTTGAATTATATTTTCAGCTCACTCCTATCAAAAGTTATACTTTATTAAAATATTCCCATGTTAGCCTAAAGAGCTATTGTGGTACAATGGGGACAAACAAAATTGGCAGTTTTTCCCTCACCGGGGCATATAAAACATCTTTTAAAATGCCCCTACTTATAGTTACAAGGCACCCTACTCCTGAGGCACCTAGGGGAGACCTTAGGGGTGACCTATATGTAACAAAATGTATTTTAAGACTTTACAAGTACCTTTGATTTCAAAATCGAATTTGCATATAATTTAATTTTAAAAGTCTCTAAACCTACATGCCCTACCATATACTAGGGGCTTACAGGTAGGTTGTTATACCAATTGTAATTAGACCTAATTACCATATACCTTTTACACAAAGCGCTGGCCCTGGGTCTGGTTAGCAGAGCCCAGGGCGCAATCAGTCAGCTACCAGCAGTAGCAGTCAACCAACCGGGGTGATCAAAGCAAAAAGGATGACTTTCTCACATGACCCTATTGGAGAAACAGATGAAGGGGCTGATATAGAGTGGAGTCCATCTGGTGAAGAAGAATAAACTGTTTCTTCAACAGTTCCAGCATCGGTGGCCACAACTTCAGTTGTACACACTCTGGCCCAAATATTGCAGACAATTTCAATAATGGAGGGAACACAGTCTGCTTTATAGCAAAACTCATGAAAATCAACAAATTCTATCATTGCAGTAAGCAACATAATGGAAACCCTGCGTGACAAAATGGGTTAAGTCATCAGACTGCAGCAACAACAAAAAACATAAATGTCACGGCATAGGGTGCAGTTGCGATGTGACATGAGGTCTGCTCAATGACAAACATTAGTGGACCTTGCTGAACAAAGGACTAATCAATGTGTCATTTGCGACATGAAACATGCAGTTAGACAATTCACAAGCATGGTGGCAGAAGGTCATGTCACCATGCCTCATTCATTAGATGCACATACTTGGACCCTCCAGATGGGGGTACTGAGACAATTTCCACATAGGCAAATCTGTCCACTCACCACAAGCTCAAGCTACCACTCTTCCCCATTATCCACCTATTCAACGTTTTCTAAACAGTTGTGCTCTATCAGGCTGTGAAGAAGGTCTGCTCAGATGGCGAATATACAAGGACACGATACTACTCCTGCAAAAAAGAGTGCATCATAAGTGTCGCTACTAAGTGTAAATTACAATGTTTTCGAGTCTGGTATTGTGTAACATATATATTTAGGTGTTAATAGGCCACTAGTTATACTTGACAAGGTGTATAGCATGATAAGACCTTCTTCGATGTATTTGTGAACTATTTTTTATTTAATTGCTATTATTTTATATACTTTATGTAACATTTGTCATAGAGCAACGACATTCAAAAAATGTTTTTGTTTTTTTAAAAACATGTTTTAATATACTGTTTTGGTTGATTCACATAAAAATATTTTTCTTCAAATTATTAGTTTTGAAACATTTAAAAATAAATATTTTATTTGCAATTTTTGCTTCTGACTAGGCCCATAATTATACACATATACATATATCTAAAAAAATCGCTAATTTAGATTTGTTTTTTTAAAGTTACAAAAATTGTGTTCATAATTCAATTTTTAAAAATATTTTGTATGTCAAATTACAAAAACATAAGTTTAGACATGCTTTCCTTTTTTATAATCTGATTACATCTATGATTTATGTTTACCATCTGCTGTGGCCAGGTGGTGAATTTTGGTGCTAATTCCTTATGTCCCAAATGTTTCCTCACAACTTGTAACTTGTAAAAGCTGTTTTCCTTTTCTGCATGGGATTTTACAACACAGTTAAATCGCATTTTTCTGCATCGGATTTTACAACACAGTTAATCGAATTTTAAGCAAACGGTTTATTCTCAAGCAATTTTACAGCACTGTAAAATTACATGCAAAAAAATCGCACATTGAAGATTGTAACCGAATGGAGTGAAATTAATGCATAAAAACGATGCAGTAAATGTGCTCTGTTTGACTTGTAATCAGGGCCTTAGAGTTTCTTCTGCCCTAGTGTACAGTGATAACAACATGTACTAACCAGGAGACATGCTTCCAAAAATGTGCCTTCCTGACATTCTCAGCATGCGCACTGGTCTGTATCAAACGCAGCTCATCAAAGGAACATTGACATGTTTCATCCTTCTTCACATGTGAGAATACAGATCTGGAGTATCCTAGATCAAAGCAACCAGCGACAGACGCTGATCCAGAGGTAAATGAACGCATCACTGCCCCCAGGTGTGAGTGTCTCAGCCACTTGGCCCTGTGCAAGGCAGTCTTTCACAATTAAATTGATGAGTCAGACTGGAAAAAGGTCAGAGGCGATGGGAGGTCGTTAGCATATGGCAGAGGCTCTGCAGCTGTGAAACAAATGTCAGTGCTTTGAGTTCAGTGCTAAGTGGCCAGTTGTCCATATTACTGAATACAATCATCACTGTTGAGTGGCTCTTGAGCTGACATGTTTTAATCAGACCCCTGAATCTAAATATATGTAAACATGGGTGAGTTTTCTTTCTTGACTGCAATTTCCGTTTAATAAATATAATTGGATTTCGATATTTTGCTTAACCTGTCTGTTGAACCTATTGTTTCCAATACTTAACACTTCCTAAGAGAAGGCTTTGAGCGCTCCTCAGTCAATCGCTTCCTTCCCAATTCTTGTTTTTTCCAGGAGCATTTTGATCTCACAGAGCCTAGTTAACAAAGGTAACTTACACTTTCCAGTAAGTTTTATACATTTCGGTATTCAAAAACTACACTTTTGTAGTAACTTACATTTTCGTAGTAACTTACACTTTTGTAGCAAGTGCTGCACTACACATGGCCAACCGGTGGTACTGCAACGCCCTTTCATAGAAAATAATGGAGATAGGGACTTAAAGTAAATCCCCATAGGAAATACTTTTAAAATTAAATTAAAACACTTAAAATAGTTAAAATATAAACACATGTACATTAATGTTGAAAATTATATAAAAATAGAACATATTTATTATGTAAATCTAAATTATTTAATAAAGTATTTTTAATTTACAAGTAATGTAACAATTACATTTACTGGAAACATTGCACCCCTGATTTAGTCTCTCTGTACAAATGAAGTTAAGAGCCTGTAAAAGATCCTTGTCAAGGCAAAAGCAGGTTTTCTTTGCACATCTATTAAATCTGTCGCTCTCCACTGGTTTTGTCTCAAAGAAATGGAAAGCAGAGTTCATTACTCCATCACAGAAAAAGCAGAAACTGAATATGGCACAGTTGAAAACTACTTCCCTATAACTCTGTTATCAGCACTTGGGAGATTGATAGAAAAACTAGTGGGGGTGCATTTGTTCTCCTACCTGGAACAGATACAAGTATTTAATCAAGTGCCAATGTACTTCCGACTGAAGCAAGGAACGGAGTCAGCTTTGATTCATTCATGGGCATCGTAGACAAGAGAGATTCTGCAAGCCTATCCTGTATCTGATACGGTGGAACCCTCCATCTTGATCCAGCAGTTGCAGCAGTTTGAGTTATGTGGTTCAGTTGTAAACTGGTTTATCTCCTTCCTGTCCCACTGCTTGCAAGTTGTGGTATTACGTCCTTTCGGGTCCAATGTTTTGCCGATTAAATTTGGCATCCTGCAGGGCTCCCGTCTGTTTCCATTGTTGTTCAACATCTACATCACTCGCTTACTTTAGCTTATCAAGCTGCATAGCTGCTGAGCAATGATGTACACCAATGAGCCTCACTCATAGGCAGGTTAGATAAAATGACACTTGACCGCCTTCAGAATTCAGGTGGCTGCTTCCACTTTGCACATCTCACCCCCTGCTGTGCAAGATGAGAGACAATGTGCTGACTGGAGCATTGACCCATAACGCGCCGAGGCCTTCGGGATGTAGCGTCAATGTAAGTGAGTCTACAAAGAATTTCATCAAATGAGCAATACATTTTTCTCTTATTGAGTTTAACGGCATGGGTGGCTCCTCCGTTGGAGCGGAGAAGCATCGCCCCACTTAAATTACCCCCAAAGATGAAAAATAAAATGGCAATACATTACAATTTTATTTTTCATCCTCTTATCCTGAACCGAGCATCACAACCGGGGCGGGGTCGCTGCTGAAATACAGTAGCACGGAGGAGGGTGGGCTGTTTGTGCACTTTTCAAAGTGTGCATGTCTCTTTGGCTGGCCGTCTTGTGATGGCCAGTTAGACATGTGCAATTTGAAACCTCTAACCCAAATGTCTTAGGACAGCTGGGTTAGAGTAAGTGCAGGCCTCCAGGGCGCTGGGGAGTGCCGAGTAAGGCCGCTCACTCCAATCAAGGTGCTGCTCTCACAGCCTGAGAGCAGCGCTAGGATTGGTGCCCACACAGCAGCATCAATTCATCAGAAGAGGTCCGGAGCGGAGGACATCGGTTCAGGTAAGTTTTATTTTTAAATATTTTTGTGTGCACGCCCTCCCCCCCTGTAGATGCCAGTCACCACTGTTTACCAGGGCCACATTTATAAACATTATAATAAGGCTTTGCTTCAAAGTTGAGTATAGAGATCACGACTGGGTGAAAATCAAAAAAGATCTGTGAAACATAGACGAGGAGGCGATGCATTCATGTGAGATGAGGTTTGTAAATAGGTCTACAGATTGCAAGGAAAAAAAACAGAGGAAGAAAGGAGAAAAAAAACGATGGCTGCAGCAACATATGATATTTTCACCAATATTCGTTGGGAAATTAACAAACCCTAAAGACATTCTTAAAAGGACGGTGAGCGACTCATACATCCATTCAACTACTTCCGAAGTTACAACTACATTCCAGAGATGCTATTTCCATGAACAATTTCACGTGCTGAAGACAGATATTTACCTTCTCAGATGTAATATATTGATGTGACATAACAACATGTTCTCATAACTACAATAAATCTTTAATAGCTACTAGCATAATTGGCAGTCCTGCTGCATTTATTTTATCTTAAAACATTCATGCTGAACATCTGGTTTTACATGCAGAAATAGAAATAATGCTCATCTGAGGTTTTAACAAATATAATGCAAACTCAGAATACTGTGTAGTAAGAAATAGTGGCCTTCAAAAGAGTGCACAGTGTTGCAGTGGCTTTTTACAAGACTTAGACATAAGTAAAATATGGTTCAGAGATATTATGGCTGCCGATTCTTGAAGTTCTTACCAGATCCAGTGGTGAATGGTCTCTGTAGCCAGGAATGACAGCGCTTTATCATCCAGGCACAGATGCCATATACATGCAGAACCAATCTGGTGATGTGATGTTTAAAGGTTTGGGGCTTTTTTCTGGTGGTCGATGGGGAGAACATAGGGTGCCTTGCCATGGGCATGCTCAGTGAGTTCCACCCATGTAGTACTTCACTCTCTTTTGCGTTTGCGGTGATTCTGCCACACAAAACTCCCCCACAAGTATCTCAAGGAATCTGAACCAGTGGGAACACTTGCCATTTACAGATTGTCAGCTTTCCTTTTCATGAAAAGAATGTTTGCTAGTAACAATGAGCTCTTTCCTATGGAAAATAAATAATGCGTTTGCTCCGCATATTCACTATGCACACAAAGGACCAGATTTACTATGCCCTTGTAGTGCCCTTGCATCACGCAGGGTGACGCAAGGCAATGCAAGGGCTTAAGTGAGAATTACCAAACCGGTCAAAGCCACCTTGTATGGCTCTGCATGGCTTAGTAAATCCAGAGTAGCACAATGTATCGCAAATCTCTGACTTGCGTTACTCTGTGTTGGGAAGGCATTCCATGGGTGGAGCATGGGCGCTCGCATGCATCCACGCCCACTGACTTTGACGTAATCCCAGATTTACTAAGGATAGTAAACCTGGGATTGCATCAAAATGGTATGCCTACCAAACAGAGGTGCAATGAGGGGAAATATCTTCATTTCGCCTTGTTATTTCCTCTTTCTACTAGTGCTGCATTCTGCACCACACCAAGAAAGAGGAAAATGCCTCTAATGGTTGTTTTTGTGCAGGAAGGTGTTCCTTCCTGCTCAAAAACAACACAGGCACCCTTGCTACATGGCACAAGGGTACCTGCGCTATGATAGGCAGCACTCAGTGCACCAGCATAGGGAGCGTGTAGGAATGCATCATGTCTTAATAGATATGGAGCACTCCTGATCTCTCCCTGTCACACAGCACAGCAAGTTCTTTTGCTGCATTGCGTTGCGTGACATTTTGATTAATCTGCCCCTACGCCTTGTGGAAAAAGGGACTTCTCATGTTCAAAATGTGATGGCCGTCAGCGTATAAACCACCATAATATGCCTTAGGTCCTGGTGAGCCGGATCCATGCCACATTTTTGTGATAAACCACTGACTGTGTAACTAAGTATTTAGTTACATAGCATCTTAATTTACTTTACTTTTTTATAGTTGTATATAGCGCAAACGTGACCCATGGGCATTAAGGGCCAGATGTATGACCGTTTATAGCGGTCGCAAATGGGAAATTAAGTGATTTGCCCAAAATCACAGCATGTTGAGCTGACGCCGAGACTCGAACATGGTTCCTCATTTCAAAAGACATCAGCTCTGGTTGTAACGCCACATCCTATTTCCAATTCCCCTTTCATTCGTGGGTGGTTCAACACTCTCTTAACACATTCCACGTATTGCAACTCAGTTCATGGTACCTAGGTTAAATCCTATCACTAAACTCAACAGTATGAACAAAAAAAATAGCAAAGCAAGAAGAATCCATCACATATACAAAACACACAAATACACCTATCCAGATTGGGGACCCACTGGAATGGTTTGAATTGGAGAAAGAAAGAAAATTAAAGGAAAAAATGCAATATGAAATATGACACCATGTAATGCACACATTTATTTTCTACAGAACAAATTGCGTAATATTGAAGTAACAATGCCCATAACCTGGAAATATAAAACGTGTTAAAAAAAAGTGTCAATGTACAAGAACCTAAGGCAACTCAAATAATGTTATTCACAGACATATATTTATGAAAAAACACATTCAACAGGCAACAGGCAAAGAGGGCACAAAGAAAAATACATAAAGGGGGTATCAAGAACATAATTTGTATTATTTCATTTTGAATCTTTGTTATGGAATATAGTGAAAATGTTGAAAAGATTATTGAACCAATGTGTTCATCATGAAGCTTAAGAAATTTACAACACATGTATTAATTTCATATCATCATTCATTCAATACAACACACTCACTCCTAGGACAGCAGAGTACATCTAATACATACAGTAGTGACATTGTCATAAACAACGAAGAATGATTTGATGATCAGAAGACAGTACAGTAAATTTTGTTCAATAGTCTCAACGCGCGTTTCGGCACAATGCCTTCTTCAGTTAGCCATGGGATAATAACAAACAAGAATACCTGCCAATGTTTAATACACAAAAATTGAATAAAGCCCTCGCTGACAAAGCAATTGATAAAACCAGGAATTATTAAAAGGTGCAGTGGTTTGTAACCACGGATCGTGGTCCATCATCAAGGAAAAGGACACTGTGTGGAACGCTAGATGTTGTGAAAAACCCTAAACTGAAGTGAGTGTCATCAAGCCAAAAAGAACCATGGATTAAAAAGAAAAGAAACCATAATGTGCACAAATGGTGCTAAAGTGTGCCCGATAGCAGACAGGAATGTAAGATGGAGAGAAACCAATAAACGTTGGCATCATGGAAATTGCACAAACCTGCAGTTAGGCACAGTTTAGGTTTATAAAGAGACGCACAATGCTTATGTAATATGCTGAGATGTGCTTAACGTCGAAAACTATGGCGGGGGGGGGGGAACCCGGGAAAGAACAGACCGTCAGCCTACGTTCATAGCTGAGAAAGTGAATATATAGGATGTTCACGACACCTACAAGAGTCTGAAGATGGTAGCATAATTCCAAAAATGACTCACAGGGCACGGATGAAACAGGGAAAATGGTTTGAATCTGGCCGTAAATAGGAGATGAATGCTTCAAATACGGCTAAAAATCAGATAGCATGATGTTGTTACATAGTACAGATATGCCAACAGGACAACTCAATATGTCGCAACTAGTGGATGGCTCACCCAATGTCGCTAGAATAGGATTCGCCTACAGATCACAGACTACGGATGTTTGGGTAAATGGCCACAGTTGAGAAAAAGAGACAGGCATGGCCAAGACGCGTGCCTGCTAGACTCGAAAATGTTATGGCATACTGAGGGTCCAGCTGTAAATATAAATGGCACAGGATTAATAAATGTCAAGATGTAAGAGCAAAGAGTGCTAACATCATAGGAGGAGCAGGCTCACCAAATGTCGCGTTATAGAAAAATAAAGCATGGTACGGATTGCAGGGCACCGCTTCAATTACAGCAGTCAATCGGGGGCTAACGGGGAACAGAAATGACCCACATTAAACCACTCATTGAAGGATGACTATGTGCCTGCAAGTACGCGTGTTTAAAAATGGGGTGGACTCACCGGTCTCATAGCAAAATATTGTGGCGCCCACAACTTGCGGGGTCGCCTCGCCTGCAGTCCGACTGTCCTTCGTGTATACTCGATGGATATGGCAGCTCCGCATCTACCATAAAAGGACATCTGGGGGCCCGTCTTGTATTTAAAGGGCTAGCGATGCTATAACATAGCATCCGCCTACGTGAAATGGAAAGATAGTAGCAACTACACAGGCTGCCATATTGAAGGTGAGGTTAACCCTATGGTGCTCATACAAGTAATGTGTATATCCATGACGTATAGTAAGGGAAAAAGGTAGATGACACAATGTCCCTATATATTAAAAGATTACACGGAAGTAATTACAAGAGGTGACTCCAAGATGGAGGTGCCATGTAGGAGGGGAATTCTAGCCCGGTATACTGAAAGGGAATTTAGATATGGAAAGGATGTGTAGATCATTATAGCACTCCTGGACAGGAGAACAAGATGGAACAGGAACCCAAGTATGAAAAAATGTATAAGCCACTCTCTCTTTTGAGTGACCAGTAGTAGCACAGCGTGGACTGAAAGCGATTGCATGGTCAAAACAAGAGGAGGGCATAACAGCCTAGTAGATGGTTCAAATGGCATTGAAACGAATTGCGTGTTCCAAAGAATTTTCATTGTTAAAGCTATTCACATGAGTGTCTTAAGTGAAAGTCCAAAATACTTTCCATTGTTTGCGAATTTTATGGCAATCGCAACCGTTTTGCCTCTATCTTTTCCAAAATGAGCCATCTGATTTCTTCAGGCTTGTTGCTATATTCAAGATAATGTTTGACCAAGGGAGCCATCAGCTTTTTGTCCGAATAGCTGATGTTCAGTCAGGCATGTGGCAAAGGGACGGACAGTTTCGCCCACATAGCCTAACTCACAGTGGCATAGAAGTAAATAGATTATGTTTTTTTGTTTTACAGTTGGAGAATATTTTAAGATTCACTGTATGTTTGTTGAAAACAAGAGTCGCAGTCTCAATGGCTGTCAAAAGCCTTACACTGAGTGTATTTATGATTCCTTACTATGGGGCGACTCCCATCTATCGTCTTCTGTATAAAGATGCTTCTCCCTTCAAGGCGTGACCTAACTATATGGTCTTTTAAATTTTTATCCCGCAGATGCGTGAACATCTACCTTGGAATATGTTGATTTTGTTCCCTGTCAGCATTCACAATGTGCCAATTTGCACATATAATCTGACGTATCTTATCATTGAGAACCAAATGCTGTGTGACACACACTAACTTTAGGTTCAGTAGAATGGTGTTGATTCTGTAGAAGATAGTCCCTATCATAGTATTGAGCTCTCTTGTATGCTTCACGGACTAATCTTCTAGGGTAGCCTATAGCGACAAATTTATGCTGCATGGCGGTAGCTCTCATATCATAATCCTGAAGATTGGTACAATTTCTCTGGAGCTAAAGAAACTGTCCACATGAGATTCTTAATTTTGCAATCGCGAATGGAAACTGCTGAAATGTAGCAGAGTGTTTCTCGAAGTTAGTTTAACATGAAGATCAACTTCAAGTTGATTGTTGTTGTGTCTATGTCTATGTCTATGCACTGTATTTGTAGAGTGCAACTGTTACTCCAAGGAGTGTCCTGGCACTAGTGCAGAAAGAGCAATCAGCGGGGCAATGCGAGGAGAGACCTAGGGACTAGAAAAGAGCCAGGTCTTGAGTTTTTTCCGAAACTCAGGTGCAGCCTTGATGCATTTGAGTGTCAGCAGGAGTTTGTTCCACAAGGAGGGTCCCGGGAAAGAGAAAGATCTGCCCCCACCATGCCTTCCTAACTTGGGGAACTTTGGCAAGACAGAGATTTGCAGAGCGGAGGTGTCTCTGAGGAGTATAGAACTTAATTCTATTTCATAGGTAGCCCGGGCCATTTCCGTTTAGAGCTTTCTGAGTAAAGAGCAGAATCTTAAAGATTTTCCTTTTCCTCACCAGGAGCCAGTGGAGAATTTGAAGAAGTCCTGTGGCATGGGAATTGCGAGGTAATCCGAATATAGTGCGAGCTGCTGCATTTTAGACTGATGAGTATATCCAGAAACTCCACCTGGTTTTGGCTGATGTTGGCTGTGAATTTCATATTGGAACTGCAGAGGCTGCCAATCCATATGAAGAAAATCTCAACAATGGTACCGAGCCCAGCATGTCACTGACTCGAAAAATGTGCCACCTAGTTGTGGATAAATGTGTGTTGGAATTAGGCCATGTAAATATTCGCTATTGTGGGGGCGCAAAAGGCCCCCATGCTTACTCCATTAATTTGTTTGCATAGTTGGTTATTAAATTCAAAACTGTTTTCCTCTAAGATGATGCATAATCTTTCAAGAATAAAGGTTCTAGAACATTGCAAAAAGTGTACCAGACCAATAATATAAGGTACCAGCACTTAGCTTACCCGACAAACTAGATAATGCTACTATTCTAAAAATAGAAATCAAAATAATGAAGTAGGGTAAAAGAGAGAGAAAGTTCAGCTTGCGGCATGGAAGGAGAAGAAGAGGGGAGAGAGCAATAAGGCACAACTGAGTATCCAGCACTACAGAGACTGCTGGTAATGAGATAAGAAAGATCTCCAAAAAAAGCAAAAAAATAAATAATAAGGCCACCATTATGATCACGGCTAGTGGAATTATGTGATTGTGCAGCAGTGGCGTTTTTTGCATAATTAAAGTTTTGCCGCATTTGCCACATATTCCATCATTTGCTGCAAAACCTGCAGATTTTAACAACAAAAAATGTGTTCTTGGCTCAAACGGTTAAAAGTTTATAAAAATGCAGTGATACGTGTTGCTGTGCAGTGGAAAGCCCTTTGCAAAGTTTGACAGGTCAACTTCCTGTTGTTTATTGCAACATATGAGTGTTCAACTGGTACTCATGAGATGCAACCGATGCCCTGACACTGTTAACAAGAGTAAAAATTACATCATTAAGTAATACTATCATAAAATGTGCCGCATTATGCTGCATAATTTGGCATTTCTTGCCGCATAATTTATTCATCAATGCCTCATAATTTGGCCCTCTCCTGCCGCATAATTCCAGTGGCCCTGATTATGAGTGACTGGATAACCAGTACATATTGGATGCGATAAGAAAATGCACCCTTGTTAAATTTCAGCCAGGTCAAATCTGTTGGAATTCAAAGGGAATAAAAAGCTGTGAAAATACTGGGACATACTATTTTGTCATGGAAACACCAAAATCCGCATGTTCTGCCCCATTTCAAGTGTAAAACGTAGAATAGGAGATAATTATCGCACCTAATAAATTTCCAAAATTTCGATGTTGGATTTTATTCGATGCAATAATTGCTTCATCTAAAACCTGGCTTCTCGTTATCAGCACGTCAGACTATTTTCTTTACCTAGATTGAGCCTTTAGCCAGGAGTAGACTGCTTAACAAGAAAGTATTAACTTAACTGGGCTAAAAATGCAAAATATTAACCTCCGTCCATTAGGTTAGGCTGGAAACCATACGCCGCGTGCGCATCTTCTGATTGGCGTGCTTCATAAATTCCATATTACATTACATTAGATCTTTTGTAACGGGACATGTTCCAAATTGGCCAATAAACAGGAAGCTTGATAACTAAATGTAGCCATTTTGCATATTTGCTGCTAAATTGCTACTTACGAGCAGAAAAGACCCTGGCAGGCTGCTGCTTTTATGTTTCATGGGCTCAATTCGAGCAGCAAAATTCATGCCGTTTCTTTGCAGTTTAGCCTTTTCTGTCTAAGATTACTGCAATGAACTGTGCCTTGGAGCACTTCCATCCCCTACTGCCTGTGAAACGAACCTTACACCTCTCTTGTTTAACCTTTTCACACTGGGAAGTGCACAGACAAAAAGCCAGCAGGATAATCAACGCAAAATCCAAAAGGAAACAGTTTCACCTCCTTCTCTGCTGCTTCCCTGAAAACGAAACTTGCAATTTCTTTTATAGCAAAGGTTAATATTTTATAATCAGGTTTAACGAACATCCGCGTGGTAGCACTTTCATAGATATACAATTTTAGCACAGGTTTCTAACACAATAGTTAAAGGTTAGAAAGCTATGTTTGTGATTGAAAGGCTGAGGAAAGACAGCCAGTAAGGTACACTAGAGCAGGCACAAACTCTAGAATATAAAGCCATATCAGTGTAGATCAGGAAAATAAATTGATAGTAGAAAAGGAAATCCACACCACGGGCACAGTATACTTTCTGTGTGATGTGGCAAGGCCTTTGTTAAAGTATGCTTCGGGTTCAATCATATTTCAATTATATCCACCAAGGGCACAAAAGTCAACGAGGGCCATGTTCATCAAGGGATGCGTCGCTTTTGGACCACGTTGCCTGGTGCAAAAGTGACACAACCCTTGAGATGCTATTTATCAAGACATTCAAGGCCCCCTTGCGTGGCCCGGAGTGGCTGGATGAATCTAGAATAATGCAATGCAGTGCAAATCACTGCGTTACTCTACCCAGGGAAGGCATTCCTAGGGCGTTGCATGGGTGTTCCCACACAACATCTATGGGTTTTGACGCATTCCCAGATTTACCATAACTGGTAGACCTGGAAATGTGTCAAAATGCTACGCATTCCCAGGGGAGGCGCACTGGCGTAATGAAACTCGAGGGGGCCTCCCTGCAAGGCACGTGGAGGGGCCCCCTCTGGGCTCAATCAGGAGCTCTGCAGCCCGAGTGCTGAGGGGGCCCCCTGGAGCTTGGGGGCCCCCCCGCACTGCAGGGGCTGCGGGGGCTGCGGGGGCCTGTGTTACGCCTCTGGGAAGGCGTACAAGGAGAAATATCCTTATTTCTCCTTGTTACTTCTTGCAGCACACATAGAAAGAGGAATATGCCTCAGGGGATCGTTTTTGTACAAGGAGGTGCCCCTTCCTGCACAAACAAATACTGCTTGCAATGCAGGCTATCTTGCACCATGGTGCAAGGGAACCTGCATTGGTGCTAGGCAGCATATTGTGAACCAGTGCTGGGAAAAGGCAGTAGTGTGCCGTATTGTGATCAATATGGCGCATTCCTGCCCATTTCCTGTAACACAGTGCAGCAAAGTTACTTGCTGTGCTGCATTGCATTTTCATAAATTTGGCCCTTAACATCTAACCCTAGCATTTGGACAAGTCTCGAGGAATGGAAAAGTAACAGATGCTTCCAAGAATCAGTGCACACATTCACTAGTCAATGGTAAGTGATTCCATTGACAACCCAGGCAAATAATGTTGCTGTTCTCTATCTAAACTTTGTGCATCACCTCCTAAACAAATCCTGTTGCTGTTGCCACACAGCTTAGTGGTACTCTGGTTCTCGACCTCAATTTGACAATCCGCTTGTTTGGCTTGGCTGTGATTGAACCCCATCTTTTTTTGCCTTCCAGAAAGTCACCTATTCAGAATCTGCACAAAAAGCCACCAATCTAGAATCAGTCAGCTAATTATGTTTACTTAGGTCTCTGCTGTTGTGTTGTTTTGTTACACATGAAGCACTCTGTTGCTCCATCTATTGCAACCTTACATTTATAATTTGAGTTCAGAAAGAGCAGAATCCCTCTGCTTAAATTGTTACAGAGTTATGTTCAAAATGCTATGACTGCTGCTCTAATTTTCAACAGGGATCCTCTACCTTATCCTAGTACACATTCCAATTAAATGTACAACCACTCACAACATTTAGATGCATCACTCATAAATGTTTTACAATAATGGCATCATACCTTCCTCTCTGCCTCTTCAAGACCATTCCCGCCCTCTTTGGAGCAAGTGTGTGTGTGTGTGTGTGTGTATGACTATGAATGCATGTGAATGCATCACATTCTTGCAATGCTGTAAAAAATCATGTGTTCCTAAGTACTTAACACTGTAGACCTTTTCTGTATTGTGATTGCTGCAAAATTTGCAATCCGCTAGTAGCCCCTCCACTGCCCCACAGAGTGATGCTCCTTGCTGGGAGTGAGGGGTTAATATTAAGCCTACTGTGGCTGATTCATACACATGTAAATCAGTGATTTGCATAAGTTTTAAACTTTGTAAGGAATCACAAGTCTCAAGCAATATGTATAGAAATCTATGCAAATTCTATATTTTTGAGCATACTCTTCCGCTTTTGCAGTTCTCATCCACTCCTAAGTAGGACCGACAATTCAAGTGAAAAAGGTGCTCCAGACATGAGCATTTAGATGTGTGTGTTTCCAATTCAGAGGCTACCTGGCATGGCCATTCCGGTTAGACATTTCTTATTGGAATAGGATAAACACAGATTTGCAAAAGAATTCAACTTGCCAGGAGTGTCCAGTTGGCACACAAGATTGACTGAAATGCAGCCCACAGTGATTACCAGTGGCTGACTTTAATTAAGTCATTAATCCCATCAACATTTTATTTTCCTCAGTATGACACTGTCGCAGGTTTGACCAGACACGTCCCAACCACACTGAGCTATGGCGATCAAACTGCACTTCACTGATAGGATCCAAACAGGCTGAAACTGATCTTGAGTTGCTTGTTTTCCCATTCAAAGGGGATCTGGCCGGGTAGTTTGCATCAGACTGTTCCTGATGAAGAAGGACTAAGCCTAATTTGCATAAAGAAAGTTCTTGTATGAAGTGACACAGTAAACAAAAAACAATGGACTTGATTGTGGCACAAACTAATTACAAGTGGCTGAAATTCAATCATCCCACCACCATAGTCTTTTTGTTTTCCTCAGCGCAATATACTAAGTGTGATGGATATGTCCAACTGTAGGTCCCCTGCTCACTGTTCCATAGGAATCAAACTGCAAATCACTGATGAGGTCCAAATAGGCTGAATCTGGGGTGGGGTTGCAAGTTTTACCATTTTGAAGGTTCCTGGCAAGGAAGTTTTTTCTTTTTGGGGAAAGACTGAACCTGATTTGTATACGGGTGGATTTTATCTACAGTGGCATAGTGAGCAAAAAAAAAACAATGGGCTGGAATGCAACCTAGAGATGAATTCAAGCATTCCACCGATCAACTTTCTGTTTTCTGCACTAGAAATGTGTATTAGCACTCTAAACGTTTTGGCCCTGATTCACAAACTGTACTTTGCAGTACGTCTTGTAGTACTACAAAATGTAATATAAATTGCAATTCACAAACTATGTGAGGAGTCTTACGACTCTGAACTGCCTATACCTATATGTGCAGAGTTCTCTGCCCCGACTACAGAGTGTCTGCACATGTAAGTATACATTTTAGTAGTAAATGTGGGAGGGGTTGGAGTGGGTGGGTGGGAAAAAGGGCAGACTTGCTACTTAAGGGGATGGGATTAGGGAGGAGTAGGAGGGGTTTTCGAGGGGTTATGAGGGGGTTTAGGGAAGAATATCATCTACACACACAAGAGTAATACATCTACATTATTCTCGGGTTGGAGACATCTAATTTACACTTTTAGAATAAGTTTATACTCAGAGTTTGTAAATACAGAAAGTAGTAAACTTAGTAGAAAGTGTAAACATACTCAAAAGTGTAATTTACATTTGTGAATCAGTCCCATGATCTTTTTTCCCTATGAGGTGGGTTCACTTGGGCAACTTTAAACACCATTTCTCAACACTTTCACTTTATGGCATAGCTTTCTGTGCTTTAATGGGGTAGAAGCAACACATGTAAATGGCTACAAAATCCAACAATCTTATGTGTTTAAGGTTTTTTTTCTTCAGTTTCCTACTGGCGACATCTTGGCCTCTTCCCTGACAAAACCCATGTTCAGGCTCCTACGTCTAAATTTAGTGTTCAGAATTGTCTTAACACATAGAAGCCTAACCTCAGCATCCCCCTTTATGACCAGTACCTCGAACTCACACTTAATTTTCTTCTGTGATTCTTGAATTGACTTTCATTCAGTAAAGAATAATGATGAAATAATTTGAGATTCCACTAGATGGAACATAGGGCTCATTTTTCCACACTATCGCATGTTATTCCACTATCCCCAAATTTAAACTGTATTTTTGAGTAGGGGATGCAAGACTGACAGACTTTTATATGAGGTTATATCCAGATGGCCCACCAAATTGACCAGTTGACATCTGAAGGGAAAATGCCCTTTTATGGCATACTGCAATTTCCATTGAGTGGAGACAAGTACATGGGTGATGTATCTCTTAGGATATATTTTAAGAAATCAATGTGGAAATACTTATAAAAGCGACACAAAGTCTGATGGAAAAAACACAGATCCTGACATGCAATATATTCAAAAAAAGAACAAAATGAGGATTAAATGGTTCTAAAAATACTACATCCACTAGCAAAAAAATGTATTTCACAGACACTCATTTTTCGCAGAAATGCTTGATTGTTCAGCGGCGCTGGGAATGAACAGTCTGCCATGCTGCATCTAATGAGTGTTTACAAAAATAATCAATGTGACCCTCAGCCTGTTCAGAACAGGCTTATTAATATTACCATCTGTTGTCTGCCTCTCTTTGTAACATAAAACATTGGCATCGCTCAGTAAAAATGGAACTGCCGACGCATTTCTGGGAATTAGGGTCCGGAAAGCGTTCTGTAAGCCATTAGGCAGTAACGTGAATCAATGAAACAGAAGAAGCAATGAGAACATATTTTTCTCTTGTTTGTGTAAATAATTTAACTCGATTAAAGGTGCATTTGAGGATTTTCTTTGAGTTAGTGGCTGCTGACGGTGGAAGTGTTTTTTGCCGTTTTGTACCGTTTCCCTCACAGCCCTGCTGCTCCCACGAGGAAATGACTGCCCTCATATCGATGCTGACCTTTTCAGTCAGGCATCATTTACAAACTGTAATATCATCAAAACTGTATAGGGTGTTTCCATGTTGTCTTGAAAACAGAGTCTAATGGCATATACAACACATGTTTTAACACAGTGCACCAGTCCCGGCCTTCAAGTTGGAATATACAAGTAAAAAGTGTTCTGGACTTGAGGAATAGCCGTTTGGTATTTGTGCCAGCAAACAGCCAAGTACGTGCTTGATTTGTAAAAAGAAATATAAGTGCAGGAGTCCAAAAATGTTCTTAGTTTCTTAGGTGTCCACTGTAGGTGGTGCTGAGTGGCTGGAGTTGTTGAATACCAAGGCTGAATAAGGTGGGAGGCATTTCCTTTTTGTTACAAAAGGAGTAGGTTTATTAAGCTTAGTTCAGATTACAGGTAGGCCCGACCAGGAGCAGCATCCTTGCTTCTCAGCCCATTCCTTCAACTGACACTCCTTACCCTTCTCCTCGGAATATCCACTGATGTGGGCCTCTGGCCCAACTAAATATATGGTAATGTGGATCAGTAGGGATCCAGAGGAACTGTGGTGGGTCAACTACGGTCGAACGATTGACTGGCTGGAGGACCGGATCCCGGTATGGGCCAGATTACCTTTGTCCATGGCGGGCCGCATTGCCAGTCGTGGCCGGCATGACTCGTGGGTGGGGGGCGGGGTGCGCACAGGGCGGGGTCACACAGGGGTTAATTTTTTTTTTTTTTAAATTAAAAATTACCTTCGCCTGCCCAGTCCGCAAGACGCGTTGTGTCCCTCTGAGTCCCAGGAAGCAGGCAGCCTCCCTCCCCTCCCCTAAGCCAATCACAATGCTGCAATGGCAGCTTTGTGATTGGCTGGGATGCCGACCACACAGGCGTCTCTGTTGGAGGCCGTTTTTTCAATGTAGGCTGCATGCAGCCTGCATGGAGCATAAAGAGAGTGCGTATGACTGGTTTGGTCGGCCTTGCGTATGACTGGTTTGGTCGGCCTTGGAGCCGACCAAACAGTCAGTGCACACAACAGTGGGCAAGCCACTCCTCCCCTGCCCTGGAGCAGGACCGCCCGCCCGCCCACCCCCAACCAAACCCTTCTGCTTTCTCGCAGTGCGAGAAGCAGAAACATAAAATGGTATTTATAATACCATTTTATGTTTCTGCTTCTCGCACTGCGAGAAAGCAGTGGGGCTACGCTCCACCGTCCACATGGAGGAGCCACCCTGCGCATCGCCCTAGCTAAAATGTTAGTGCTGCCCAAATTCCTTTATTTATTTGTGAATATTCCAATCACCCTCACTGCTTGCTGCTTTAAACGCCTTCGGTCCAACCTGCTCTCCTCAATGTGGGCCGGTCATCAGCCCAGAGTCACTTATGAATTACTCACGCTGCCACAATCGCAGGGGGTTATGGAAGCCCTGATATGCAACTAATATGCACTATGCACCCAAGCACAGTATCTCTACTATTGGATCCACCCTGCTTCCTTTCAACCTCACGTGGCTATTGAACTTGACAGGGCTTCCCCATGGCCACTCACCAAAACGGGCTAATGTCCCACTGTTATATGCCTCGCCCGTCCCCACAGCTAATGACCCCCAGCTACCGCCACTGCAAGACAAATGTGCGATAAGGCGCGCAAGTAGATTAGGTATTCATACTTTTGCAGATCTGCACCCCGACGACCACATCCTACAGCCCCCCTGCTGCCACAGTCACGCCTGCCCCTGCGCTGCTTGACACCCTATTGTATTTTTAGTTGCGGGCCACATGCTGTGCGACCCACCCAACTTTCCCAGCTGCCCCACAGACACTTACAGCACTAGAATACATTTACACTGCAACCTCCCAACGTAAATTGATTACGCGCTTGTACACTCACACACAACAGTCTGCTCCGAGATTGACACCGAGGGCTTGGGCAGCCTGGAACTGTGATCTTGACTCCCCCCTGGCTGACGCTCTGTGGGCTTTTTGCTGCAGCCTTCTTGAATGACTATCCCCCAATTACCGACTCCGCCTCATACACTTTAAATTTCTGCATCAATTCTACCGCTCACCTTTACAGTTATCACGCATAGAACTAATTCCTGATTCCCACTGCCAAACTCTGTCAGGCACGCCATGCCGATTTCATACACCTAGCCTGGTACTGCCCCAGAGTTTCCACTTTTTGGACTGAGGTTTACCGCACACTAGGGGACGTTACTGGCACACAAGTTTCTCCTTTCCCGATCACTGGGCTGCTCGGCTATGTCAGAGACATACCGCATGAATCCCGCAGATTGGTCGCTATCATGCTCCTTATGGCCTAGCACAGAGTGGCGATCCATTGAGGCAGGTCAAAAGCTCCAATGATTCAACATTGGCTCATCAACCTCATGTACTATCATGAGCAACTATGTATGTTCTGGGACCTGATGCCACTAAACTCCAGGCCCCGTGACATCTGGGGGTCTCCTCACTTCATTCCTCCTCCGCAGAAACTCGACCTCTCCCACCATCACGGAACACCCCGAGCCTGTCAAGAAAACCACGGGAGACCCACATTGTGGTCCTCCCCAGACAAGAACTTTGCAGTGAACCCGCCATTAATCACCACCGCTTACAACTCACATTGTTCAACAGTACAAATGTCAACTCTTGAGCTATAGCGCATGTTTCATGGCTATGATTGATGTAACTCACCATATTGCTCTGTACAGCTAGTGCCTGCTGTATAACTGTGTCTACTATGCATGTCCTTTGCACTTTGGAATAATGTCGATTTTCTACTTGCTGCCAACTGCTCATTAATAAATAATAAAAAAAATTAAAAACTGACACTCCTTCAACTCATAACACTCTCAACATTCTGATGCCCTCACATACTGGCTGAGCAGCAGGGACATGGGACACTGGGGAGGATGCATTAGGTTACAACACCTTTCTTCCACAAAATGCCTCTTTTTTCCACCACCCTATAATTCTGACCACTTTATCTCGTTATTGCCTCTTTTGTCACAGTTTTCCTCCTTTCTCTTCCTTCTTTTTTCTACCTTTTCTGCATTTCTATCTCTCGCTCTTGGTCAAAGCCTGATGATAAAAAATAAGGCATGATCCCTGTTAGACTGGGGTAGCTTGGCGCGGAGCGGGTAGGCTAAACTCTGGAGGCAATGTGTAAAGCATCTGCGCAGCACACACTCAGCAGCGACACACTAGGCACACTACAAAGAGACTCTACACAAGGTTATGTAAAATAACGTTTGTATTGTGTAAAACACATCAGAGAACAATCACAGTAATCTATACACTGCGCCAACCGGCGCCAGGTCACAATTTACATGGGATTATGTACAAGGCAGCGCCAATCGGGTCGCTGCCAGAACCATTACCATTTACCACCAACGAATGCAAAACAGCCAGTGACTACTGGCAAGATCATGAACTTAGCATCATTGTATTAGCATAAATCCAAGTAGGCATAAACATGGGAACATAGAGGCATCATCATTACCATAAAAGTATGAGCAACCCCTTTGGCATAATATTAGGCATACCTCATTAGCATAAATCACGTTTGCAGTAGGCCTAGAATAAAAACATCAGGTCAGGCACAATATGCATCGACATACTTTGTACCACCCCCCTGGGGCATGGAATGCAACATCTTTAAGCATAAAAGGATACCATGCCAACCCCTACTAGCCTGGGGCATACCATAATCAGCAGTGCACACTGAGGACACTGTAATCACCATATGATGCGTAGAGTGTGTCCATCCCGGGCAATGTATCCCAAAAACCTAATTACAACATGGCATAACACTCATCATGAATCTCGGGGCACATACACAAGAGGCACTGGCACCCCTGAACCCTCTCGAGCCCTCCCTGGGGCCCTACGACAAATGTGTACCACGTTGCAGCTGCCCGCTCTCTCCAGCGGTGCAGCTGAGGGAAAAAAAGTAAACAGTACTGGGCAAGTTGGAGGCCTTCTTCCGGGACTCTCAAAATAGAGGTGGCCCACAAAGTTCTGTTCACATTGGAGTCCCTTCCCGGGACCCGAGGCTCAGAAAAATGCCTCCCGTTGCAGCGACCCGCAACTGCAGCGTCGCTGTATAGCCCCCGGGGCACTGTGGCCCGATCCATGCGGGAGGCCCACAGGGCTTCAAAAACAAAGGTGGCCCCCAACGTTGGAGCGGCCTGCTGTTCCTGCGGGGCCGCTCAGGTACCCAGGCACTTGCTGGAGTCCCACTCTGGGACTCCAAAAAGGAAGGAAAATAGACTTTGCCTCTCGTTGGAGCGGCCCGCTGCCCTGCGGGGCCGCTCAGCACTAGTGACGTGCCTCTCAAGGCACCAACCAGTTATCCCTAGAGCCCCCACTCACCGGCTCTCGGGGCAGGCTCTGGACGTCTCCTCGGGCAGGGAAGGCACCGACAATATGCCTCGGCAGTCCCTGCCCAACCGGAACCTCTCCGGCCCTCTAGCTGCAGGCTTGGCAACACGCGGGGCTCTCATCAGCTCACGAGAGCCCCGCCAACAGCAGCGCCTCTCCTGACTTCACCCGGGCCCCCTCCTGGGACCCGGGACTTCGATGGGGAGCCCACGAGGCTCCGGACGGCTTCCCCCAGGCAGGGGGAGGCGGAAATGGAGCCCGCGAGGTTTCGTCTCGGCAGGCCCCGCCCACAACCAGGCGGACTGCCCGGCTTCCTGGTCGCGTCTGCGGCACTTCTTCCCCCGGGCCGCGGCAGTGAATTCCTCGGCGATTTCAGAGTGTGGGGTGGGCTCCCGCCGGATACAACATAAGAGCGGGGTGGGCTCCCGCTCTTAAAATGGATACCGGTTGTGGTAATAACGTGGGGTGGGCACCCGCGAAGGATGGCAATACGGGGTAGGCTCCCGTTATGTTGAAGTATAAAGCGGGGTGGGCACCCGCTCGGTTTTGAATAGGCAGCTCTCCCTGGCAGCACGCGGTGTGGGCACCCGCTCTCTTCAGGCAAACGCGGGGTGGGCTCCCGCTGTTTAAATATGCAGGGGGGGAATCCCACACGCCGGGGATTCCCTCGGGGCGGTCGGTTCCTCAGCAGTGTGCTGCAGGGCTCCAGCTCCTTTCTCTTCCCCCTGGGCAGGTTCTAGCCGCAGCGTTCCCGAGGCGCTAGAAGGCTGGCACAGATTCAGGGTCCCACACAATAAAGTAGCGCCCATGAGGTGCTAGAAGCCAGGAGAGCAGACAGGCAATGTTGGGCAAGGTCAGCAGGCAGTGGGCACTGATCAGAACAGGACAGCAGTTCCTTGGAACAGTCAACCCCCATAATGTGGCACTCCTCCTGGCACAGCAGTCTTCACTCCAGCAAAGGTCTCTCACTGGTCCTGTGGACAGAAGAGGGGTACAGATGGGCACAGGGGCCAGCACGCCGGCCCTTGCGGTGGTACCTCCTGGCAGAGTGTCCCCTCCAAGTCAAAGTCCAAGCACCACCACATGGAGTCACAGCTCCTCTATTTATACACCCCTCACCCCACCTACTAGAAAAGGCCAGAAGCTTCTGGAAGGGTCTCTGGTTAAACCGGTCCCAACTGGTTTTGGGGTAGGTGTAGAGCACCCTGTCTGCCAGACTTCCCTCCTCCCTTCCTGAGCTGGGGTCTGGGAGACAGACACACCCCAGGGGGCGGAGCCAGCCTTACACAAGGCAGGCACACAGCACACCTAAATGCCAAGGTTTAAAAGTGGCATTTCCACAATGGTGAAAATAAATCGGTGCACACCATTGCGCAGCATTCAATATTTCCATCTCATACATACCAAACATGGGATACATATTTTCTACCATGGGGGAGATATCCCATAAGGGGGGGGGAGGGGTTCCTAATGTAAGCCTATGGAAGGCAGAAAGCACACACACTTTGCACTGCTAACCAGCGCTAAAGTGCCCAGAGTCCTGAAACCACCAACCTTATGTCAGGAAAAAGACTAGGGGGAAGGCCAAAAAGTTTAGGGATGACCCTGCAAGCAGGGCCAAGTCCAACACAACCCCCTTCCAGCCAAAAGCCAGGGTAGACCAATCAATGCCTTGATGGGCTTCCCTGCTTGGGGCGAGAGAACATGGACGCGGGCCCGAAACTGCAGGGGCACCCGCAGGTTCTCCGCCATTCTGGACCCCGGTGGTTCCCTCTGTCAGAGCTCCCAGGACCCCCTGAGCTACCCCACTGGTACTCTCTAATTGGTCGCAGCCAGGACCGGCCCCTAGGCCATCCAGATGTCTCTGGTCCTTGCCACCTCACAGAGTGGGGGGCAGTAGCCCCAGGCACATAGTACCCCTTGGCCACTCTACCTCTCCTCCGTGCAGTTCCAAACTGCCACTGGTCCTCCCACCTGGGGTCCGCACCCTGAGGCTGACCAGAAGTCAGGGGCGAGGCTCTCCTCCCCCTACCTCTCCTTCTGGGGTTCCGCACTCTCCTCCTATGCGAGGCACCCTCCGAACACCAATCTCCCACCAGTCCAGGATCTTGACCCGGTAACTGATCCACCAACCTAGGGTCTAAACCCTTATGTGGCACCGGTGCCAGAGGCGATTCCTCCCTCCCTCTGCACCCCCTTCTAGAGTTCCGCACCCTCCCACCTGGAGAAGTACCCCTGGAAGACAAACCGGGGGGGACACTGATGACAGATGTCCCTCCCTCCAGATCAGGCAGTACCTGAACCTGGCCTCCCAACCCAGGATCTAGACCCTGTGGCTGGCCCGGTGTCAGGGGCGAGTCCTCCCTCCCTCTGCACCCCCTTCCAGAGTTCCACACCCTCCCACCTGGAGAAGTACCCCTGGAAGACAAACCCAGTGCCAGAGGTGGGGACTCCACCCCTCTACACCCCCTCCCAGAGTTCCGCACCCTCCCACCTGGAGAAGTACCCCTGGAAGACAAACCGGGGGGGACACTGATTACAGATGTCCCTCCCTCCAGGTCCGGCAGTACCTGGACCTGGCTTTCCAACCCAGGGACTAAACCTTCAGGTTGAACTGGTGTCAATGGCGAGTCCTCCCTCCCTCTGCACCCCCTTCCAGAGTTCCGCACCCTCCCACCTGGAGTGGTACCCCTGGAAGACACAGGCTCTCCTGAGACTAGGAGATCCCCCTCAATGGACAGGCCCCTCAGGACAGCCTAGGCACCCCAATGCCTCCTCAGACCTTCTGGCACTCACCCAGAGGTCTGCCTTCCGTGCAAGTTCCCGGGGATCAGGGAACCCACACTGCAACAGGTGTTGGCGCAACCTTGGAAAACAATTACTGAGCATGTGCTCCCTGATAACCAGATGGAACAGCCCTTCCAAATCGTTCACCGCGCTACACACCACCCAATCCTCTAGTGCACTGCAACACGCATCCACAAACTCCCCCCAGGACTGGTGCAACAGTTTTCTACTGCCCCTGACCTTCAACCTGTACCCCTCTTCCCGGGGACTAGGTACTGTCTTCTGGGCTCTGGGAGTGGGACTCCCCACACTGGAATCACTTCTGCTGCCACCACTGGACCCCACCCTTCCTGGTGAGTCCAGACTCCTGAAACCACTCTCAGGGGACAACCTACCCTCTAGAGCTAGTTTCTCCCTGGCGAAGGCCCTCTCTGCCTCCGCCATCCTCTCCTGCACTAGGACCCTTTCAGTCTCTAGCTTTTTCTCTTCCAAACTCAGCTGCGCTAGCTCCACTCTGAGCCTTTCCAACGCCAGCTGATGCTCCCTTTCTTCCCTCCTATCCACCCACTTCTCTGGGGACAGGGAAAGGGATGGGGCACTGCCCCCGGGACTGGACCCAGCACGGGACTCCCTATCTATGGTGTCCTCGCTAGCTACTGGCGTCTCCGCCCTGTCATTTTCTTCCTCCTCTTCAGAGCCACCGCCCTCCAGGGTTATGGACTGGGAAACCTCGCTCTCAGAGTCCTCCCTCCTCTTGGGATCCTCCTCAGGGTCTCCCTCAACCCCACTACTCAGATATGCGGAGGGGTAATCTGAAAGGTCCCCACAGAGCTCTAAGGGTTCTCCCCTTTTAAGAACTTCAAAGAGTAACAATTTTCTGCGGAAGTCACCTTCTATTGGTATCCCCCTTTCTCTGCAGAAATCCATCACCTCCTCCTCAGTGTACTCCCAAAGTTCATCCTCATCATAGACTAACCCCATCTTGGCGAGATACACAGCCCACAGTCAACAGGGGAACACAATTCCAAAATGACACTTTTAGGAGGAAAAACAATCAGAAGAAATAATCCCCAAATCTGTGATTTTCTCAGTGCAGAGTCTGTAGTGCAACCAGCTGTCGCTGTGGTACTGCGCAAACACAAGTCCTATCCCACCGCTGAACACCAATGTTAGACTGGGGTAGCTTGGCGCGGAGCGGGTAGGCTAAACTCCGGAGGCAATGTGTAAAGCATCTGCGCAGCACACACTCAGCAGCGACACACTAGGCACACTACAAAGAGACTCTACACAAGGTTATGTAAAATAACGTTTGTATTGTGTAAAACACATCAGAGAACAATCACAGTAATCTATACACTGCGCCAACCGGCGCCAGGTCACAATTTACAGGGGATTATGTACAAGGCAGCGCCAATCGGGTCGCTGCCAGAACCATTACCTTTTACCACCAACGAATGCAAAACAGCCAGTGACTACTGGCAAGATCACGAACTTAGCATCATTGTATTAGCAGAAATCCAAGTAGGCATAAACATGGGAGCACAGAGGCATCATCATTACCATAAAAGTATGAGCAACCCCTTAGGCATAATATTAGGCATACCTCATTAGCATAAATCACGTTTGCAGTAGGCCTAGAATGAAAACATCAGGTCAGGCACAATATGCATCGACATACTTTGTACCACCCCCTGGGGGCATGGAATGCAACATCTTTAAGCATAAAAGGATACCATGCCAACCCCTACTAGCCTGGGGCATACCATAATCAGCAGTGCACACTGAGGACACTGTAATCACCATATGATGCGTAGAGTGTGTCCATCCCGGGCAATGTATCCCAAAAACCTAATTACAACATGGCATAACACCCATCATGAATCTTGGGGCCCATACACAAGAGGCACTGGCACCCCTGAACCCTCTCGAGCCCTCCCTGAGGCCCTACGACAAATGTGTACCACGTTGCAGCTGCCCACTCTCTCCAGCGGTGCAGCTGAGGGAAAAAAAGTAAACAGTACTGGGCAAGTTGGAGGCCCTCTTCCGGGACTCTCAAAAAGAGGTGGCCCACAAAGTTCTGTTCACGTTGGAGTCCCTTCCCGGGACCCGAGGCTCAAAAAAATGCCTCCCGTTGCAGCGACCCGCAACTGCGGCGTCGCTGTATAGCCCCCGGGGCACTGTGGCCCGATCCGTGCGGGAGGCCCACGGGGCTTCAAAAACAAAGGTGGCCCCCAACGTTGGAGCGGCCTGCTGTTCCTGCGGGGCCGCTCAGGTACCCAGGCACTTGCTGGAGTCCCACTCTGGGACTCCAAAAAGGAAGGAAAATAGACTTTGCCTCTCGTTGGAGCGGCCCGCTGCCCTGCGGGGCTGCTCAACACCAGTGACGTGCCTCTCAAGGCACCAACCAGTTATCCTTAGAGCCCCCACTCACAGGCTCTCGGGGCAGGCTCCGGACGTCTCCTCGGGCAGGGAAGACACTGACAAAATGCCTCGGCAGTCCCTGCCCACCCAGAACCTCTCCGGCCCTCTCGCTGCAGGCTTGGCAACACGCGGGGCTCTCATCAGCGCACGAGAGCCCCGCCAACAGCAGCGCCTCTCCTGACTTCACCCGGGCCCCCTCCTGGGACCCGGGACTTTGATGGGGAGCCCACGAGGCTCCGGACGGCTTCCCCCAGGCAGGGGGAGGCGGAAATGGAGCCCGCGAGGTTTCGTCTCGGCAGGCCCCGCCCACAACCAGGCGGACTGCCCGGCTTCCTCGTCGCGTCTGCGGCGCTTCTTCCCCCGGGCCGCGGCAGTGATTTCCTCGGCGATTTCAGAGTGCAGGGTGGGCTCCCGCCGGATATAACATAAGAGCCGGGTGGGCTCCCGCTCTTAAAATGGATACCGGTTGTGGTAATAACACGGGGTGGGCACCCGCGAAGGATGGCAATACGGGGTAGGCTCCTGTTATGTTGAAGTATAAAGCGGGGTGGGCACCCGCTCGGTTTTGAATAGGCAGCTCCCCCTGGCAGCACGCGGGGTGGGCACCCGCTCTCTTCAGGCAAACGCGGGGTGGGCTCCCGCTGTTTAAATATGCAGGGGGGGAATCCCACACGCCGGGGATTCCCTCGGGGCGGTCGGTTCCTCAGCAGTGCGCTGCAGGGCTCCAGCTCCTTTCTCTTCCCCCTGGGCAGGTTCTAGCCGCAGCGTTCCCGAGGCGCTAGAAGGCTGGCACAGGTTCAGGGTCCCACACAATAAAGTAGCGCCCACGAGGCGCTAGAAGCCAGGAGAGCAGACAGGCAATGTTGGGCAAGGTCAGCAGGCATCAGAACAGGACAGCAGTTCCTTGGAACAGTCAACCCCCATAATGTGGCACTCCTCCTGGCACAGCAGTCTTCACTCCAGCAAAGGTCTCTCACTGGTCCTGTGGACAGAAGAGGGGTACAGATGGGCACAGGAGCCAGCACGCCGGCCCTTGCGGCAGTACCTCCTGGCAGAGTGTCCCCTCCAAGTCAAAGTCCAAGCACCACCACATGGAGTCACAGCTCCTCTATTTATACACCCCTCACCCCACCTACTAGAAAGGGCCAGAAGCTTCTGGAAGGGTCTCTGGGGAAACCGGTCCCAACTGGTTTTGGGGGAGGTGTAGAGCACCCTCTCTGCCAGACTTCCCTCCTCCCTTCCTGAGCTGGGGTCTGGGAGACAGACACACCCCAGGGGGCAGAGCCAGCCTTACACAAGGCAGGCACACAGCACACCGAAATGCCAAGGTTTAAAAGTGGCATTTCCACAATGGTGAAAATAAATCGGTGCACACCATTGCGCAGCATTCAATATTTCCATCTCACACATACCAAACATGGCATACATATTTTCTACCATGGGGGAGATATCCCATAAGGGGGGGGGTTCCTAATGTAAGCCTATGGAAGGCATAAAGCACACGCACTTTGCACTGCTAACCAGCACTAAAGTGCCCAGAGTCCTGAAACCACCAACCTTATGTCAGGAAAAAGACTAGGGGGAAGGCCAAAAAGTTTAGGGATGACCCAAGCAGGGCCAAGTCCAACAATCCCTAAAAATGGTTGGGGTTGCCGACCTCCAGTAAGCATCTTCACAAGTTATGCACTTGACCGAGAGACAACATGGGTAGAAGTGAACAATTAGATGACGCATGTTCAAACATGAAAGAGGAAGCCACTAAAATCATGCTTCCCCTTCCATCGTTGAACATATTCATGTGCCCGATCCCAACCAGACATCATCCATACTTTTGTATTGGGCTGACAAGAACAACAGTGGTACTGCCATACCTTTCTAAAATTAGGAATGAGTTACAGAAGTGAGCCTCATATTGCTTCCAATATTGCTACTTGATTGCTTTTTTTTTGGTATCAACATCTTTGCCCATAACCCTACCTGACGTCATCTGTTGTCCTAAATTTAAAAGGAGACTGCTCAGAGAACAATAACAGGTATTAATGAGGTGCACACAGGACCTAGTTAAACACCTATTTTGTCTATGACATACCGGTGTCATTACTTTGACTGCTATTGATGTTTGCAAGTCTTGGGTGCCTTTCATGTGTGGTGTCAGGGTGCATAGAAGGTTAGATAATTATGTGATGGCCACAGAAGATCACTCCATCAGCCTCAAACAGATGGCTTAACGCTACAGAAAATATACTAACAATGGCTCAAATATAATTTCAGAAAACATTAGGGGTAATTATCAGCAGGTACCCAGTGCTTTTTAGTGCTCTCTTATTGTATTCCTTATCCTCGGACTTGTTAAATATATCAAAGTAAGGAATCATTTTGTTCTCAAAGCTTGTTCTAAAATAAGTTGAGTCTATTTCTTTACAGATAATATTAACTTGACAATCCGACAACCACACAATATTCAGAGAAATTTATTAAAAATCCAACAGCCAACCGACATGTTTTGGTGGGTCATTTCGGTTCCGCTTTTTCAAGAATTATTTCCATTCTATAAGATCCTAACCATTGATAATTCTAGTTTTCCCTCCAGTGTAGGTCGTCCACGAAAAGGCATCTGAGAGAAGTTCTGTAAATTATATACATTTCTGTGCGTTCCCAAAATATCAAACTGACACTTAGGGCCTGATTACGACTTTGGCGGATGGAATTCTCCCTCACAAACATGACGGATATCCTGTCCGCCGTATTACGAGTTCCATAGGATATAATGGAACTTGTAATACGGCTGACGGGATATCCATCACATTTGTGACGGAGCATCCCATCCGCCAAACTCGTAATCATGCCCTTAGCAGTTAGGGGAGGAGAGGCCGGGAGGCAGTAAGCAGGAGCAGAACAATGTGGTACACCCAGGACCCAGGTAACATGCCCTTCCAGGAAAATACATAATTTGATATCTCTTTCCTAGAATGAACAAAAAATGTTGCTGATCAATATAGAAAATGTTACAAGTCAATATCACAAATGTGTTATTTCACAATCAGGAACCACATTCTTTAGTCATATTGGCAGTACTAGGAGTACATTTATATGAACACTGTCTGTCATATTACCCTTATTTGTGAACACGAGAACAGAGAAACATGTTGGACAAGCATGATTTCCTAGGATATCTTTATGTGCATCCCAAAAGGTAAGCCAGGTTAGCTTTACAAATGTTGTGGTCTCCAAAAAGTGAGTAACAGCATAAGACCAGTGACTGCTCTATTTTTTACCAAGATCTCTTTAAGCCAGACATGCCCATGCAGTTAATACCATCTGAGGTCCATCTTAACAAACTAAATTCAGGTTGTTTAGGGCCTAAACGGTCAAAACTCTTCCTAGCATTCTTAGAGAGAACGCCGTATTATTCATCACACACTGAGCATGTTGTGGAACTGGCGCTTAGTGAGAAATTGGTTTCAGCCCAGCCTGTACTGAGAATATAACTTCTCCCGCGTCCCCACCTTGTCCCCTATAACCGGCCTCAATCATATTCCCTCAAAAGAGTTAAGATTAGGACAACCTAACAGTTCCAGTGGCGGCTCCTCCTCTAAGGCGGAGGAGCATTGCCCCACTGTGCAAAAGGAAGAATAAAATGACAATAACGTACTGTTATTGTCATTTTATTTTTCCTATTGCATGCAGTCAGTGGCCTGTGTGCAGTGTGGGACGGGGCTGGCCAAAGCAGGGGAGGAGTGGTTTGCACTCCCAAAGTGTGCATGAACTGTTTGGTCGGCCATCTTGGGCCAACCAAACAGTTCATGCACACTTTGCATGCTCCCCAACAGGCTGCATTACACAGCCTGGTGAGGAACATGCACAGGCTCCCTGTTCCACTCTGAGCACCGATCCACGGTGCTCAGACCAATCACAGACCAATCATCCCCGTCCGGTAGCAGCCACTACTGAACAGTTCACCAATTTTGGTCAGTTATGGATTCCCACTGTTTGGCCGTTGATTCCTCTCAGTACTTCACTCTTTGATCAATCGATGTATACGTCAGCCATTCTGCAACAACAGAAAACCGTTACAATTTACTTAATTTAAACTGTCAGATGTAAGCTGTTTAATAACTATTGACAATGTTTACCATTCATTTTCGACTGAATCCATTTACAACTCAAGTTTAAATGTGTTGAATTTAACGTGGTAAAAAGGAGTCTCTCAGAGGTCACACGACTCAAATTACCCCCACCTGAGCAGTTTAACTTTGCACTGTACATCACTTATAGATGGACTAACTAGGCACGCCAAAATTTAGTATTAAGATAAATATTCCTACTAACGCTTAGGACAACCATTTCATTCTTTCGTCTTGTCTTTCATACTTGAAACTAGCCCGGTGAATAAAGCAGCCATTTCCACCAATTTTATTTACCAAGGAAATATGCCATTCAGAGAAAAACATTTTCTTGAGCCACCTATAAATTCATTGGAATACACAACGAGAAAGGGAAATATTTTTATAAAGCCAATGTAGGGTCATGCAGAAAAGATGAAGGTCCTTATTTTCAGTAGTGTGACCCCACTCGATGCGAAACAAAGCCTCAGTTTACTAACTATTTTAAAGGACCGCATGGCAGCATTACATTATATTGCGTCATGCAAGTGAACAAGTAATCTTTAGTAAATAAGGGCTAAAGGTTGTTCGTTCCGTTACAGGTGAGGATAGTCTCTCAGGAAATGACGTTCTATTCATGTGCAGTCTGTGGTGTCCTCTCAAAATCCTCAAATTGAGCCGGACATGTAGCCTCAGTGTAATCCATCTACTACAGTGTTCCACTTTAATTATGGCATTGGGAAAGTTTAGTTTCCAGGAAAAATATTTCCAGCTGTCGACTTCAATAGAATAGCGCATTAGTTCATATAAGACAGAGGTAACCATTTTTCATTTGTGAAAGCAGATTTTCTAGGTTTCCTCCACGATTACATCACATGATTGTCAGACAAAAAAATCTTAAGATAATCAGCACAACCTCTGTGCAGGTAATTGCCTACTTATACACTCAAGGTAACAAGGACCAAGGCTCTCGATTTAAAACTGTTAAGACGTTATCCATGTGATTCGCAAATCAGAAAAACGGATCATTAGTCAAAACCATATCAACTTGCAAATCAACACTTATAGAATGACAGAATAATGAGAAACACGGATTAATCGAATAAAGACAATCATTAGATGGAGCAATACGAAATGCAGTCACTATTCATTCGCAGAACGGGATAACACGCCAGCTGATACAATTAGGCGCTGATGAAGGAGGAAAAATATTGTGCGGTGGATAGAGAAGACGGAGGTGGGTGATACCCATGGAGCGACAGAATCTTTTACATTATATGGACTGACCCATTTTTTCATTATTTACAATGATTTGTGGAGTTTTTATTGCTCAAAATGCAGTGATATAAAAATCTATATTTCACAGGGACACATGAAACATGGAAAATATTTAACAGGTTCAGTTGAAATCTTGGAAGTTGGAATATTTCCAGGGTCAGTGTGAGATTCGGGTTTCATCAACATAATTAAAGCCCCATACCGCTCTGCACAGCTCTACCATTGCTCATTGCTTAATAGACATTAGAACATTGGAATGTTGGGAGTTCCATTGAAGACAATGGAGTGCTCCCGGCTTTAATGGCCGGTATTGCCCGCTACGGTGGGCTATAAGGCTATATTACACAATTAACTGTTATGTATTGTCTCTCATTATAAATACACGTCAATTGCTCCTCTACAGTTAAAACACTCATGTGGTTTCCATGCAACATGATCTTTGAGATCACTGATGACTTTGCCCCACCTTAAGCAATCTGCACCAAAATAAGATTAGTGCATTCCAAAGGTTTGCACTAAATTTGTTGCAGGTTGGTTATGGTGGGGCAAAGTTGTGCAAGGGTGATCCTGAAAGTGTGATTTTGCTTGGAAATATACTTGGGGATTAGGATCAGTGACAGAATATCGATCACTTAAATAGTGCGATACAGAAATCGTGTCAAAAATATTGATTACAAAAATATAGTTTCCCTATACTTATAATGGTAAGTATAGTATCGAAAGAAAATATTGTTACACACTAATATCGTTAAAAAGAATAGAAAATATCGAATTTCATTATAAATATATATAGTATAAAATAGTATATCTTAAATATTTTAACATATAACATTATTATTATGTAATTTAAATCATTTTAAATAATATTTTAAAATATATAAATATATACTCAAATAAAAACGCACACATATATATATGTTTATATATACATATATATAATGTTACTATATTAATAAAAATATATATTTTAATTTATATTTATTTTTTAATTCTAGTATAAAAAGTATTATATATATATATATATATATATATATTTTTTTTTTTTAAATAAAACATAACAAATATTAAAATACAAGTACAAAACATTAAAATAAATTACCTAATTATTTAAATATAAAAAACTATAAATTAAAAACAAATTAATAAAAATATTACAATTTAAAAAGTATATATATATATATATATAAAAATGATACAAAATTAAACAAACAAACAAATAATATGTAAATATATATACATATTTAAACAATATTAAAAATAAGTATATAAATAAAAAAATAAAAGATACACTATTCCCACTTCAGTCTGTGCAACAGTAGTGAAAGCGTTGGACTTCGGAGGAGTAAAATGTACTATTCCCTCTTCAGTTTGTGAAATAGTAGAAAAAGTGTTGAACTTCAGAGGGCTAACATTTACCATTACCACTCCAATCTATGCAACAGTATGAAAACATTGGACTTCAGAGGAGTGCCATTAACTAATCCCATTCCAGTCTTTGCAGCAGTAGGAAATGTGTTTATCTTCGGAGGGGTCAAATTTACTATTCCCACTCCTGTTTGTACAACAGTAAAGAAAGCCTTGAAATTCTGAGGGGTAACATTTACTATTACCACTCCAGTCTGTGCAGCAGTAGAGAAAAGGTTAGCCTTCAGAAGGGTAAAGTTTATTAGTCCGACTCCAATCTGTGCAACAGTAGGGAAAGTGAAGGAATTCGGAGGGATAAAATTTACAATTCCCACTCCACTCTGCTCTACAGTAGGGAAAGCATTGGACTTCGGAGGGGTAAAATTGACTATTCCCACTCCAGTCTGTAAAACAGTAAGGAAAGCGTTGAAATTCGGAGGGGTAAAATTTACTATTACTTCTCCAGTCTGTGCAACAGTAGGGAAAATGTTGCACTTCGGAGGGGTAACATTTACTAATCCTACTGCACTCTGATCAACAGGAGAGAAAGCGCTGGAATTCGGAGGGGTAAAATGTACTATTCTCACTCCAGTCTGCTCTACAGTAGGGAAAGCATTGGACTTTGGAGGGCTTAAATTTGCTATTCCCACCCAAATCTATGCAACAGTAGAGAAAGCGTTGGAATTCAAAGGGGTTAAATTTACTATTCCCACTCCACTCTATGCAACAGTAGGGAAAGCGTTGGACTTTGGAGGGGTTAAATTACTATTCTCACTCTAGTCTGTTCAACAGTAGGGAAAGCGCTGGTCTTCGAAGGGGTTAAATTTACTATTTCCACTCCAGTCTATGCAACAGTAGGGAAAGTGGTCTTTGGAGGGGTTAAATTTACTATTCCCACTCCAGTCTGTGCAACAGTAGGGAAAGTGTTGGACTCCAGAGGGGTAATATTTACTATTCCCACTTCAATCTGTGCAGCCATAGAAAACTACTTCACTTCAAACACATAACGTATATTAATAACCCTATTAGTTCACCAAAAATATAAAACTCTGATTAGGAAAATCACATATATAAAAATAAAAAAACAATTAAATAATTAACATCATTAGTAATGTAATAATTAATTATGAATTATTTTTTTATTAATGCGTTATTTAATTAAATTCCCACAATATACTTCAACAAACCTAGCACCTCCCACTTAAAATATAACAAAAATACATAAATATAACACAGTTAACATATTTAATAATCAATTAAATGATTATTAATAAATACATTATTAATTAATTATTTATTAGTTTAATAACTTCCCACCCTATTCTCTAAAAACCCAACAATCTGCACCAAATATATAACTTAAAAATATAATTATTACAGAAATTTACATATTAAGCAATTAATTATATAATTAATAACACATTAATAACTAATTATTAATTAATTATTAATTAATTAATTATCTTCCCACCCTGTACCCCTACAAACCCAATAACCTGCATCTAATATATAACTTTAAAAATGTAATAATTACACAAGTTGCATATTTAACAATCAATGCAATAATTCTTATTGAATTAATAATTAATTATTACTTAGTTCTCTTCCGACCCTATACCCCGCAAACCCAGCAACCTGCACATAATATATAACTAACAAATATATTAACATTAAATAAATAAATAATTAATAATTAATCATTAATTAATCATACTTAATTAACTTCACACCCTGTACCCCTAAAAATCACACAGCCTTGCTACGACACATTAAATTACTATTAGCAATTAAATAAAAAAATATAAATCACTTAAAATTACATACTATATTTAAAAATATTGTCAATAATTATAATAACAAATATTAACATATACAATTAATAAATAAACTAAAACACATAACGATAATTAAAAAACTATGGGGGTCATTAGCATGCGGGCGGACTTTGTCCGCCCGCCATACCCCCGGGAAATGGGACCGCCCGCAATGCATGTGGCGGTCCCGCACATGCCATTAGGATGCGCCCGCTACACTGGCGGGCGCATCCCGCATTCCTGACATTGCGGCGGGCGGTGCTGAAAGCACCGCCCGCCGCAATGCCAAAAATGCAAGTTGTGCTTTTCAATGCACAACGTGACAGGCACCGCGCGGTGCCTGCCACGGTGTACATTGAAAGGCAGGGGGGTACCATAGGTACCCCCATGTGCACCCCCCCCCCCCCAACACTCCGGGGGCCTGCAACGGGCCCCCAATAGCAATTACCGTATGCCTTTCCATGGCGGCAACGCCGCCATCGTAAGGCACACCTCCGCCAGCATCATAATATGGATGGCGGTGTCTTGCAGACACCGCCACCATATAATGCCCCTTTTCCGCCGGTCGACGAGTCGACCGGCGGAAAAACGGCGGACGGTCTTTCCGTCCGCCGGGGTCCCCCCGCCATAGTAATATGGCGGGGGTAAATGTGTGGCCGGCGGAGGAAAATAGCGGGCGGATCGCCACCGCCATACGGGCGGTGGCGATCCGCCCGTTATCATAATGGGCCCCTATATTTTTTACAACTATATTATTGAAAAAGATATAACTTACCTAAAAAGTCAATCTTCTTCACAACGATATTTCTGCATCACGACGTTTTTGTATCACAGTATTTTTTTTCCGATATTTCTGTATTTTGATAATTAAAACTTGATATTTTGTCCAAACACAGGGGATTATTTTCTGAAGTTACCTTAGCTGAATAAAAGCACACCGATTTCACAGGTATGTGGTATCTGGCTTCATGTGGTGCCTTATGATAGTTTGGTGAATCTCTGTTCAGATTTTGGGGAACAATAAGCTAAAATATGTCTGTTTAAAGCACTGCACTTACTATGCATATTTCCAACAGGTATTTGTGATTTTACAGAATTTTTTTGAAAACCCATAAATCTGCTTCTAGGGTCTGCATTACACATGCGTCGAGCTTTCCTTCATTGCACAGGGTGCACCTTTAAAAAGGTGCACCCAGTGCAATGAAGGAAAATGCGCCACATTATGGGGAATGCGCTGCCCCCAGGGCAGCAGTGAACTCGTGCTGCCCTGGGGGCAGGGCATTAACGTGAAATACAGAGCGGCTGCTTTAAAGCCATTCCGTGTTTCACTGTGCAGGCGGCAACCCTCCTGCACTTTTAAAGGGGAATAGAGATCCCCTTGCAGGTGTGTGCAGTCAGTGACCGCACCCCCCTACAAGAGGATGTTACCACCTGCAGAGGATTGCTCTCAGGAGGCGCACTGACAGTGCACCACCTTTTATGTGGTGCACTGTCAAAGCGTCTCCTGAGGGCTTTTTTCCCTCTGCGCCCACGCCGGTAATACACCGTGGACGCAGAGGCAAAGGGATTCCCTCATTTGCATGGGGCATGCCCCCAAGCAAATGAGGGAACGACCCCTTGAAGATAGCGCTGGCGCTTTTTGTGCGTCATCACTATTTGTATTACAGAAGGTGCCACACAAGCGTCTGCGACTCCTTCTGTAATACCAAAGTGCCCCAGGGGCGCACAAAGCGGACGCAAACGCCTGTTGCGCCCCCCGGGCACTTTATGTAATACGGCTCTAGATTGGCTAAAATGTTCCACTTCCGACAAACAATGGCATGTGTGGACCAATCACAACCTAGATATATGGGATTACTAAATGTGGGTTTGAAAATAATCCCAAAGCACCACTCTATGTAACTCACACACATTTAAGATCTTAAGTGCACAGCATTACGATCATTACGACATCAAATGTGATGTGATGAGCACTGCATAAAAGGATGGTAATGAACGTAATATAGCCACCTTAAATGTCAAACCTCAAGTGGTTTTAGCTCTTAGCAGTTTGGGTCACTTTGAGTAATGATCTGGAAAAAGAGTACAAATCTATGTGGTCAGGATGTGCCCTCACATGAAGAAACAAGAACTTTTTAAACCTGCTTTAAAATCACTCTTTTGTTGCAGTGTAAAGCTCACAGTAGAGTGCAGCCTCATAGATATGGAGTAAGCCTTACTCTACGTCAAGGAGGCGTTCCATGGGCATTGCAATGGGTGTTCCCGTGCAACACCCATGGATTTTTGACGCAGGCCCAGATTGCAAAATCACATGAACCTGGGGCAGCGCCAAAACCTTATGCCTCCCCAGAGCCGGCATAAGGAGGAGAAATGTTTTCATTTCTCCTTGTTGTTTCCTCTTTCCATGTGTGCTGCATTCAGCAGCACACATAGAATGAGGAAAATGCCTCTTGGGACTGATTTTGTGAAGGAAGGTATCCCTTCCTGCATAAAAAAATTCTGCCAATAGCGCAGACACCCTTGCACCATGGCACAAGGGTGCCTGCGTTGGCGCTAGGCACCAAATTGTGTGCCAATGCTGGCTGAAAAGACAGAAATGCACTGTATCTCGTAAATATGGTGCATTCCTTCCCTTTCAAATTAGCATAGGGCAGCACAGCAAAAAGTCTTGTGGCGCTGCCCTATGCCAATTTATTGTAAGTGAAGCCTTGAATTTGGTGAATTGTCCCCTACCTAACAGACTTACTCCGACACTAACCACTGCCACTCGAGTCTGTGTCACACTAATATCACTAACTTTGATATCAATGCATCAATTTGTGCATACAATATGTCAAACAGTGTTCTGAAATGGTAGAGGAAATTGTTTTGGTGCTATATGTGGAAACACACAAATTCACATGCACACACACACACCGCATGCACATGCACACACCCAAAGCACGCCCCAATGTTACTGCACATCTTTCTTAAAACAATACATGCTCACCCCATCCTACACAACAGTTGCTGGAGGTGAATGTTGACCTCAGTCTAAAGTTGGCATAATGTGAGCCCAACAGGGCTATGGCATATAAACTAGACTGGAATAACTTTTTCAAAACTGCCTTACTGACCCCCCCCCCCTGTTGTCTTTTGAGGGTTATAAAATGTGACCTTAATTTAAGGGTTTTATTCTACTTGTGAAAAGGGTTTATGTCATTCTGTCTTTTGAAATGTACATATATCGAAAGTGGCTTATTGGCGCTATATCACTCTAGGCCACTAGTAAGGGTGTAAAGCTCAGGTGTTGGTGCAAGATATTGAGATTTTCCTATGTTTACCCAAACAGTGATGCAGAATTTCAGAGCCACACCACAAGAACTAAAATTCCCCCATTATTCAGATATTGATTGTGTGACTGCAGTGCCCCCAGAATGTGCCTGTGGTTGACTTAGAATGGGTTGAGAGTGCATTTTTGTTGCTAATGTAGGAAAGAAGACTCTGTAGAACAGAATAGCTTGTGACTAATACAAAATACGTTAACATTGAGCATCAAAAAGGAGACAATGTGGGTGTAAAAGAACTCTTGATATGTTTTCTCTCACATATGTGCTTGATATCAGCCTGGCCGTGGAAGTCTGTGTGCCTCATAGTCAGTTCAGGATGTACTGTGACCTGTCCAACAAAAGGCTGGTACATGAGTTCTGTGATGAAAAGATCAAGTGGTTAGATAAGAGAGTATCTTGTGTGTATCAGAACTAACTTTGGAATGCTGTATGGCTCAATATTTACCAACAAACCCAAGTATCTAACTAAAGAGACTACAGAAAAATAAGGGCCCATGATATATGGCCAGGTATCATGGTCTCAACTGCCTCCCAAAGCAAGTGTCTTGGTTTTCTTCACTTTCAGCGTGCGAAAACTGGTTTCCATCCATGCACTTATTGTCTTCTTGACACGCACAGAAATCGATGACTCATGAAGCATGAGGATTTTTTTTAGATTCATCTATTATGCATTAAAACCAAATCCATTTGTAGTAATCTTGACTGTCAAGGGGCTCACTTAAATGTTGAACAGGTGGTGAGAACAGGCCCTGGTGGTCCTCCACATTTGACTTTTACCATATGGAATGAAAAACAAACCATAGCGATAGAATTAGAATAGTATATCAGGGAGGGGTTGACTTTGAATTTGTAGATTTATATAGCGCAGATTATCACCCATCAGGGTATCCAGGTGCTGGCCATGGGCACAGGGAGATTAAGTGATTTGCCCATAATCACAGGATGTTGAGCCAACGCCGAGCCTGGAACCCTGATCCCCTGTGCTCTCTAGTCAGCAGCTCTGACACCTCCGCCTCATCCGCTCCCTGAACCACTACAAACCTTTTGCACCCAAACAACACATGCTGGGTTGAAGTACAGGGTGACATAATATGCTAAAGATCTAACAGTGTTGGTTCACCAACACTACTAAAATCAGCTGACTGGCATAGGTTGCTGCCATAAAAACTATAAGTTTTAATTTTGCTGGCCAGACGGTGCCTTGAAATGGATCCCAAAATTGCTGATTTTCTGCAAAAGGTGCTCTTCGAACTATGCAAACACAAAGAGATGATGGACGGAGCGCTGAAACTTTTTAGACACTCACCCCCAGTCACTATTAGTTCTGAGCTGAATCCAACATCGTTCTTTAGCTCACTTCGCCGTGCCAGTTCATACACAGCCATATGCAAATCAGTCTTGCCCCTGTTCCTCATGGGAACAGTCCAGCCCTAACTGGCAAGCTAGGTCTTCCCTGGACCGGAAGTACCCAGACGTGGGTCCCGTGCTCACTGCGCCACTTGATTCAATCTAACCTGGCTGATGAGAGGTGTTACCCCGAAATCGGTCCCAGGAACAGGGTCAAGACTGATTTGCATATGGCTGGGTCTGAACTGGGGTGGCAAAGTGAGCTAAAGAATGATGATGGATTCAGCTCAGAACTAATAGTGACTGGGGGTGAGTGTCTGAAAAATTTCAGAGCTCCGTCCATCATCATCTTGTGTTTGCTCTTTGAAGTATGCCATCCATGTCAAGCTCTGACATACATCCTTTGCTACAATCTACCTCAGAGAACCAAATTCATTACCTTATGCCAGCTATGTAGAGAAAAAATGAAGCACCCAGCTGAACCGTGAGGAAAAGTATTCAAAACAGCAGAGGAGACCTTGTAATTCCCCATCATTATGATATCATTGACTGTTCAAGGATGAAGGCCTTAGTTAAGTTGCTGTAAGTGAAACCTTCACACATGGCGAGCATCCTAACTGAGCAGAACCAGGAAAGGGCTTAAGACAGGTTTGTTGAACACACTAAAATTACCTGCCCCTACCACTAGAGACTCTGTGGGAAGAGAATAAAGCAATTGCATCCACAAAGTGAGCAGGGTCTGGAAGTTCTGGGTGTGATTGTCATAAATCCAGTCTGCCGACTTCAAACTGAACTGGCCTCTGAAATCCTTAACATTTCCACAATTCTTCCTTCCGGCGTTATTCACTGTTATTAGAAACTGACCCCGTTAGTGTAATGTGTAATACAGTAACTTCTCAATTGATGTTCAGAGCCCACTTTCTCTCTCATCCTGCTAACGGCCATGAAGGATTTGCGTGCTGGGCATTAGCGTCACCGCCCTGTCAAGGAATCAACATGAAACCCATTAAAGATGTCCTTGGATGTTTTCAGCAAATCCCTTTTTAACTTGTTCTAAGGAAAGCAAACACAGCTCTTGTGTCTCTTTGTTACAGTATGGCAAATATTCCCCTTTTAGACATATAGAAAAGTTAAGATAACAAGTCAGGAGACGTGCAAATCGTTGCAAATAGTGAGTATTTCGTAAGAAAAAATAACATACCGCCAAAATGGATTTTTTTAAGCATCATTCAGTAGTCGCACAGGTTCAAAAGAGAGCCAGATATAGCATAGAGCGCTCCTGCTCTCAAAGGGAGCTATTAAAAGCCAATAGATATGAAGAGATTGCTCGATCGGCTTCCATCTTTCTGAGGTCCTCCAGGGAGGTTGGCAAGGATACAGGGCTCGCGCCGCTCTCTCCTACTCCACCGAGACGGCACGCGCAGTCTTCCAGGTCCCCAGGAACTCTCGCGAGTTACCGCAGAAACAGGCTGCTCTATTGCGGCACGCACGAGGCCCAATCCCTCTTCCAAATGCCGCTCCTGTCTCTTATTGAGATTCCGAGCAGGATCCTCACAAGTGTGCTAAATTAGGGCAGCCATATGCTGTTGGGATGCAGAGGGGTGCTGCACGCCTGAGTTCTTCACAGTCAGCTATTGCTGTGGGCCATTAAGAGCTTACACTGCGGCACTTATAAATCTAGAGCTGCATCTTGTATCACTGCACAATACAAAGGCGACATTGAGTTTTGTGCAGTAAAAAAACCCCCAAACAATATGCCCTCTGTTGTTCAAGTTGCTGCTGCCTCTATGAGTTTTTAATAGTGTTTATTTCTTATTCTCCACGTTCATCTCACTTTTTGCTCGATCCTTGTGCCCTGGATGTTGTGGTTAAAGGCCATTTTCTTTTCTGCAGGTGGTGCGATCAAGCACTCGTTTTAGGTAACTGGGAAATATGTTTTTTATTATCAGACTTTGATCTAGAGCACGAGAGAGAAAGGCAGGAAAGGGAGGATAAAGATACAAAATAATATCAAAGGGAACAAGCAATTGACAATGCCAAAACGTCCATCTTTGATGCCCCATCGCATGTAAACATAGGCATTCAAATGCCGCTTACAAGCATTTCATGCACACATGTTGTTCACCACATTAGGTCTTCTATTTTAGCTTTAGCACTGGGAAAAAGTAATTAAAAAAAGGAACGCTCTCTTATAGATTTCATAAAGGATCCATAGAATTGAATGTGACAAACAGTGAGATAATTGTACTTTTCAGCTGCAAACAGGCACTCAAGCATTCCGATGGAAGCACTTCCTTGGACATGGAATGATACACAAAATAGCCAGTTGCATTAGGTGAGAGAGCCCAAATCTGAATGGAACCAAATCCCACTCTGTGTATATTGTAAAGAATTGGTAAAGACACATCTTGAAGATAGCTGTGCTGCCAGGGCAGACCTAAAAAGAATGGATGCACGAGTCAGATATAGAGGATGTGGAAGAAAAGGGCCTGCTGTGGATTCAAAATGATGCTGCCTTTGTGTTCGTCAACCCTACCATTTGGTAGCACAAGTGACGTGCTCCTAAAAATAGGATTGGTCTCTGTACTAATTTTTTTTTTTTACAAATCTGCAGAATGCGGCACAGGTGTTATATTCACTGCAAGGCCTCCCTATTTACAGCAGTAAGGCCCCTGAATTGTACAGTGGCACCGGCCATGCACAAACAATAGTGTGTACATTTTATTCAGAGAATATTTTTTTGATATTCAGATTAGTGAATTTTGTTTGCTGCATACCCATTTTTTAGATAAATACATGAATAAGAGTGTGCACTATAAAAATGTAGATTTGCGATTGAAGAAGCAAGAGATGCACCATACATATTGTGCAGAGTTTAAAAGCTATGCCATGCTAATGTGGCACCTGCTGCTTTCATTGATGGCACTATTTGAAAATTAGTTCTGCCTCTACTAAAACTTTTTTTACCTAGACACTTGGTGCAACATCCTGTGTGCATACAAACTACACTGTCTGACTGAAATAAATCACTAGTTTCAATCACTGTAAGAGGACCTTTGAAGGTAAAAATATATCTGGACTACTTAAATGTTTGAGACCGGAGCACAGAAAAATATCAAGCTTCCTTAAGGACAAGGCAACAATAAAATTGTGAATATTAAAAAATAATCAAATTTTTTGTAGTCGTCGGAGCCCGGGCCGGGGAAGGCGAAGCCGGACCCAATGGGGGCCCGGGACAAACGCCGTCCGGAGGCTGGAAGCCCCCGCCCACCCATTTGAATAGCCCGCAATAGGGGGGCGACCAGGATTGGTCACCCCAGGACAAGCTCGGGCCCCCCCCAATCCAGGGACGAGCTGATGAGTAGCGAGGGGGAATAAGAAGGGGCACCAGGCCCGAGAATCACACAAACCCCCCCTCGCAGAAGACAGAAGAAAATCGCCGATTGAAGCAAGGAGCAGCGCAGCAGTTCGACTGGTCGGAGGCAGCGGGAACCAGCGTTAACCAGATCCCGCGTTAGTGGCCTACCTGAGTGTCGGAGCGACGAGCAGGCGGAGACCCAAGCCGGCCCGGCGTTCCAGGGTCCACCCGAGGAAGGAAGCGGGACAAGAGGAGCAGCGGACGGTTCTTCGCCCCCCCTCCCCGGGCGCATTGTGGCAGCCGGTTGTTTCGATGGCAGCGCTTGAGGCCAGGGAGCGGGACGCGGCGGCGGAGCAGCTTGGAATCGGCTCTGTTTCCACCAGCAACAGCGCCGGGAGCCAGGAAGGAGACCCGGCTGTGTGCGGGCGGGGCCTGCTTTGGAGGCTCCCTTAAAGGCACACAGCCTTTTATTGCCCACACTCCCTCGGACTCGAGCCTTCTAGTGCTCTGGTTCCAGCAAGCTGAGCGCGGGTCATTGCGACCGGATCCTGCCCAGATCAGCTCGTCTTTTCTTTTCCCCCAACGACAAAGCGAAGAAAGCAGCCTGAGACCTGCAGGAGGTTTTAGGCTGCCACAAGGAATTCGAAAAAGGGCGCGAACAGCGTGGTGGCATTGCTCTTGGCCAGGAGCAGCCGCAACGGCCAGAGCCCATAGGGGAGACCGGTTGTGGGACGGCTGGTGGGAGTCAGGGATTCTGTAGTGGCAGACAAGCCTCACGCTGCAGCAATGACTCAGGAGGGGCACTAAGGAGGCTGTTTGGGGCACAAGTTTTTCAGGATTGGTTGCGATATATTTGGAGACATTTAAGGTCACCAGTACCTAAGGATTTCTGCACCCCTTCAAAAGGGTAAAAGTGACACAAGGTGCTGCGGGAAATGGCAAACAAGTGTGGGGCAGCCAGGAGGGAGACACAGCTCCCAGCTCACTTCAGGGAGGCCCAAGGGCAGCTGGTGGCCCCCCAAAAGGGCCAAAAGAGGCGCAGAGGGGATGCAGGGCCTGACTTGGACGATGATCTACAGGAAGTGTTGGAGAAGGCCAGGGCACTGGTAGCCCTGAAGGGAAAAACCTGGATGGACCAGCAGATCAAAAAAGAGCCCAAGTGAAGGGGAAAAAGCAGCGGCAGGCATCCTCACCGGCGCCGCCCCCCCAAGAAACACGGGGGTAGGGGGCATGTAGCCAAGACGGAGACCACTGCGAAAGTCAACAAGGCAGGGACAACCCACCATTGCCAGGGGAGCAGAGCATGGTGGGAGTAGGACCCCATAAGCCAGGAACAGGAGAGCAGCAACCCCAGAGTTGCTGTCTATCTCAGAAACCAACAGGAGCAGTGATGATGAGGGGTCTGTAGCCAGCACGCGCCCCCCCAGACACCACGCAGCAGGCAAGCCGATGCGGCTGACATGGAGAGTGGTAAGCATCACACGCAGAGCATCGGGGGGCGCGAGAGTGTGCAGCGCGATGGTCCAACAGAAGGGAGACCAGGGCAAAACGTAAAAATGGGCACACAGCTGGGAGTAAGCAATGTAGTGATACAAGTGCCCTGGCCCATACAACCTCCATGGCAGGCAGGGCTAGGACGGGAAGAACAGGATTTCCAAAGGGAGTCATGGGGTCCAGGGGCTGCTCACCCAGCGGCTTGGATACCCTGGTGGCAATGGCCAGGGGCAGGATCTCCCTTTGTGGGGGGTCTCCCATGGAACACGGAAGGGCATGGGGGGAGCCAGAAGCCAGAACAAAGGGCGGACCAGAGGGGGGGCGCAAAGGAGGCGACAGGCAAGGGAAAGGGGTACCCCAACCAGGCACAACAAAGCGAGAAAGAGAGACCCGAAGTGACCATGCAGGAGGGAGCAGCAGCCCCCAGGGTTAGTAATACGGGAACAAGCGGAGCGGGGGAGGGCCAGGACCCTAAGGGGAAGCCGGCCAGTGAGTACCTGTGCCCCTCCCCGGGGGATCCCCCCACAACCACAAAACTCTTAGGGCTGGCCAATCTCATCCCACTGACAATGAAGGAGAGAATATGGAGGAAAGAGTTTATAGACATTTTCTCACTGTTGGAAGTGCGCCAGGCAGGCTTAGACCTGACAACAGAATACAAGAAGGACGAGGACAGGAGGGACATACGCAAGTCCAGAGTAGAGAGATCAGTGGAAAATTGTCTGAAAGCATTCAGGACCTTGGCTTGCGTTTTCATTGAAAAGTTCCCCCAGAGCACAGCAGCACTGATTTTATACGAGCAGAAAGTGCACGAGGCACAGCAACAATATCAGGGTGATGCATGGTTGAGATACGATGAGGGCTTCAGGGAAAAGATGCAGGTATGGCCAGTAATGGAGTGGGACTGTCAGGACATGGGTGTTCACGACACCCATGGTGGTGGCCAGGGAGGGGCCAGCACAAAAGAGCACAGTTTTCGTCTCTATGGGAGTAAAGGTAAATATGAAGGGCAAGGACAGGGTTTCAAAGGGAAAAACCAGGGCAGTAACAAATCATGAAAATCATGCTGGAAGTTCGACAAGGACGATTGTAAATGGGGGGCCGCATGCAGGTTTAAGCACGCTTGCGTGTCATGCGGTGGAAGCCACCCAGCCATGCGCTGTAAGCGGGCTAAGGGGACAGGGGCCAACAAAGATAAAGCAGGCACAAAAAAAGGGATGAGCAAGCCCCCCCCAGACGGGGGCAGCTGGGGCATGGGCGGGAGACACCCGCTACCAACCCCCATAAAGGCAAGTAGGCTCTTATATTTGTTAAGACACTATCCCAAGGCGACAGACAAACAATGGTTAGCAGAATGTTTCACACAAGGTTTTCCAATCCCTTACAAAGGACCCAAAGGTGCCCGGGAAAGCCATAACCTGAAATCAGTAAAAGACAACCCAGGGATGGCACGACAGAAGGTAGGGAAGGAAGTTCAACTGGGACGGGTGGCCGGCCCTTTCACCTCCCCCCCACGGAAGGACCTGGTGGTATCGCTGCTTGGCGTGGTGCCCAAAAAGGAGGCAGGCAAATTCAGGTTGATACATCATTTGTCACACCCTCAGGGGGATTCCATCAATGACTGGTTGGAACAGGGGGCGTGCGCAATGGCCTACGCATCAGTGGACGACGCGGTGGACCTGATAAGACAGGAAGGGAGAGGGGCCCTGTTGGCTAAGACAGACATAGAATCAGCTTTCCGCCTCTTGCCAGTACACCCAGACAACTACCATTTGCTAGGTTTCCAGTTAGACAGACAATACTATTATGACAAATGCTTGCCAATGGGTTGCTCGATATCAGGAGCATACTTTGAGGCTTTTAGCGGATTCCTGGAATGGGAGCTAGGGACACGCGCCCCAAGGGGGGGACGGGTCCACTACTTAGATTACTTCCTTTTTATCAGCAGGGCAGGCACCCGGGAGTGCGCTAACCTTCTGCACAGCTTCATGGAACTGGCCCGGGAATTGGGAATCCCCCTAGCTCAAGACAAAACAGAGGGCCCGACTACAAAACTGTCCTTCCTGGGGATAGAGCTGGACTCGGTGGCTGGGACATGCAGACTGCAGCCCGATAAGGTGACGGAGCTAAAGGAGATCATTGGTAGATTGAGGCAACAGAAGAAGGCGACGCTAGGCGAAGTGCAGCAGCTGCTGGAGAAGTTGAATTTTGCCACAAGGGTAATCCCCGCAGGGCGTGCCTTTGCTAGGCGCTTGGCTTGGATGACCAGGGGCATGACACAGAAGCACCACAGGGTCCGCATAACACAGGGGGTAAAGGAGGACTTGGGGCAGTGGGAAAACTTCCTGACAGATTTCAACGGCACCCTCATGTGGCGTGAGCCTTGGGTGCAAGCAAACCAACTTGAGCTCTACACGGACTCGGCCGGGGGGTTCGGCTTTGGGGCCATCCTTGGGAAGGCATGGACAGCAGGGGCCTGCCCACCATCCTGGCAGGACGCAGGGGTCACCGCCAACATATCCTTGTTGGAGTTATTCCCAATTGTGGTGGCGTTCCATATTTGGGCCCAACGGCTAGCCAATAGACAGATAACGCTATGGTCTGATAACCACGCAGTGGTGCAGGCAATCAACACAGGGACAGCAAAATGTCCGGTGGTGGTCAACCTGCTGCGTAGACTGGTCAACTGTCAGCTGAAAACAAATATCGCGCATAGGGCAAGACACATCCCAGGGGTAGACAACTCAGTTGGTGATGCCATTTCTCATTTTCAGTGGATGAAATTCCAAGAGCTCGCCCCGGAAGTGGACAGAGGGATGTCCCTGGTGCCGGAAGAGGCTTGGGCATGGGTGGACCTGGGTTAAAGAAGATGCTGGACAACGCACTGGCTACAAAAACAGAGACCCGTTGCTGTAAGTGTTGGGAGACCTTCGTGGCCAGGACAGGGCTAACAGGAGGCCGGCAGGCAAGTCAGGTGGAAGTCTTAAACTTCATTGAGTGGGCTTTCGTGTCGAGTAAGACTAAACCTTGGGCCCAGACACACTTGAATGCAGTAGCATATTACACAAAAATGGCAACAGGGGAGGACCCAACTAGGGCCTTCCAATGTAGGATGGCACTGAAAGGCTGTGGCAGGTTGCAACAAGCAAAGAAGGATACAAGGCGGCCCATCCATTTTAACATACTACAGCGTATGATGGGGGTCCTAGGGGGAGTTTGGACCTCGGAGCAGGAAGCCACACTCTTTCGGGCAGCATTTGCGCTGGCATTCTTTGGGGCATACAGGATCAGCGAGTTGGTAGCCCCAGCGGTCGGTGACCCAGGGACAGCATGCATAAACAGGGGTGACATGGAGATATGGGAAGGGCACATGAACATCCTGCTGCGATGGTCTAAAACAGACCAGGCAGGCAAAGGGAGGTGGACTAGATTAAATTGCATTAGGGACAAATCCTGCTGCCCAGTGTGCTTAATTCAGAAATACTTGGGACCCGGGGACCACGGCCGCGGGCCACTTTTCAGGCACGGGGACGTTTTCAATTCATATCAATAATGAGGAAGACTCTAGAGGCAGTTGGGCTTCCTGCTAGAACATTTGGGTCTCACTCATTCACAATAGGGGCAGCCACCACGGCCGCAGGGCTAGGTTTGGGCACCGTACAAATTAAGGGAATAGGGCGCTGGGAATCCGGCGCATCTAAGCGTTACATACGCTCTACGATGTACTAAGTCCGGTTTCTCCCTCTGTCCAGGTCCAACCGAGCCGCACAAGAAGGTATGGATCGTGGGTCAGTCCTACGTGATGCGGGCTCAACACTGGGCGGCGGCCAGACGCGAATTCGGTGGGATATGGCTGCGGGACACCGACGTAGTTTGGCTGGGGCATTCGGGAATGAAATGGGATTAACTACTCCCCGCGATGCGGGAAGCAATGGGGCAAGATGGCAGACCGGATGCGGTAGTGGTCCACCTGGGAGGAAATGAATTGGCAGCATTGGGGAGGAGGGTCCTCCTAGAAAATATGCAGGAAGGCCTCACGGCCTTGGCTCGACTGATACGCCCAGCTGAAGTAATTCTTTCAGAAATAATAGTGCGGAGAGCATGGCAAGGGGCCATGGATTTGGGGACGGTGGTAAAATCCAGACGAAAACTCAATATCACCATGGTGAAGATACGTAGGGCCAATGGATAGGGTTTTGTAAGACACGGTTTCATAAATTTGAGGTCCCCGGGTTATCACTTGGAGGACGGGGTGCACGTGACCGAGGTGGGGATGGACATGTTCCTACTGAACATCGTAGGGGTGCTAGAACAGATGGGTTTCGCGTAAAAGACAAAGGGGATAGCGGGGTAGGGGGAGCTCCCTCCGATCGTGAAACCATAGGTAGCGTGGCGGAAGGAGCACAAGAAAGGTAGAAAAAATAGATAAATTACTAGAGGTAGATGGAAGGCTCACACAGTGTCCTTGGGGTGCCTCACTGCAGGGGCACTGAGGGAGCCAAGGACGGCATACCACCATAGAAAGAGTAGATGTGATGCTCCCGCAGGGCCCTTGGGATGCCTCACGGCAGGGGTACCGAGGGAGCAAGATGTAAGGACTCAGCCTCAGGCAGGATAGAGTGGATACTCAAACAGGGTCCTTGGGATGCCACACGGCAGGGACCCCTAGGAGCAGGGAGGGCCCAATAAGGGGTCCAGGGCAAGCGGGGCGGCACTTGCAGCACGGGCAGGTCCTGACGGACACCCTTCCAATTCGGTAGCAAGTTGAAGCCTAAACCCATGAATCGGAGGCCCAGACAGGTGGGCCCCCCTCCCTAGAAATTGAGTTGGCTGTGACCACATAACTACCAAAAATGTACGGTGGTAATTGCAGAGACAATGAAATGTGTTAACATGGATGTTAAAAATTACAATTGAAAATGACCATGAGTTTGCAAAATGTGTAACCATGTCGTCTTACCATCCACTGGACATCATTTTGTTGGAGATCCTTTTAGCAAAAGCACTATGTGTAGCTCACTCAGACACGCTATTTTTCCTCCCATTATCAAAAGGCACCCAATATCCACATATTCATTTAAGAGCAAGATCCTGGAATGGTGAGTCATAATGCAATTACAGGACTACAGCAAACACCAGACCCTTCTCCACAGCCATCAGTTGGGCATTAGACTAGGTGTGGGAGTTACTCGCCCAGTTTCACTCAGCGGAATTCTGCGATGTTACATAGAAACTTTGCGAGAATCTACAGGGTTCCGCAAGCAGGTGGAACCGTGCTGATTTTTAGCACCAGGAGCTTGTTCCGTGCTGCTAAATCAGTGAGAACAGCACCAAATGGCGAGCCAGAGGGCGCTGCTTCTTTTCTGCCGGTTGAGTAGATTTTCTACTCGAGGAGCAGCTCTCTCATCGCAAACTGTCACAAGTGCCCATGACCTCCCACGTTGAGAAAATCTCAATGGGTGTCATCCTAGTGCCTGAAAATTGTGCTAGGGGATGCCAATTCTCACTCACTAACTTAACGTTGGAGAGCCGCATCCGAGAAAAACTCTGCCACACTGCGGTTGGTGGAGTTTTGCCAGAACTGGGCAAAACTCAGTGAACTCCTCCATAGTCACATCAGAGAGAATCTGCCATCTGCAGTTGATGATGGCTGCCCTAAATTCTGAACTTCTTGGACCTCTCAGCAGCCTTCTGTGGATACTGAGATTGTGTGCAACATGTGTATAGCTAGGGATTATAAATCCTGCCTGGTCTATGTTCATTCTTTCTGTTCAAAATGCAGTGAGCAGGCAAGGGTTAATTTGGCACTCTTTTCAGAAAGAATGCTACTCAGAATCCCCACAGACCCTGCTAGCCAGACATTCAATATTGATATAATCCTTTTTCCTTATGCCTTTAAAGAATATTTTGTACAATTCCAAATGCATAAGAAGAGACATCATGCTCAGTTGACAGACGTATCTGAGAATTTAAATAACCAAGACACCATCAATATCCACCCTAGTGTCAAAAGAAATACTTGTGTATAAAGAATTTCAAGAGAGCGATACATGGGGTTATAAGAACGTTGAACACATTATTGTTTGTTGATCTTTTATTTTAGGTGAAAGCCACATAAACTTGAAAAACCCTGAAAGATCAGCGGCTGAAGGAGCAACCATAAAATTAAACATGCTTAGTAAGAACTCCCTTCCTAGAACTTGGACCAGTACAAAGACCTCATCAATCCACTAATACGCTGGACAATTCATAAGATTACTCTGAAGGCAACTGCAAAACCTCAGTGACATTCCTAGCCATGAAACCAGGCTATGCTGAATCCTAAATGAACATATAACACTAGCTCTAAGATCACTTGACTGACTTCCGCTATCATTCAAGTTCAAATTCTAGATTTCGTGCATCATACAAAAGTAACCCTGGCTTAGCGAGCAAGTGGTAGCGCAGTGGCTCATTACATTTTCAGAGGGAACCACTGCTCCAGCCCCACGCCTCTTTCTCTATTGATTAGTCCAAATTCAAATGGCCATACACAGTGACAAATCTATCCACGCATGGAAGGCTCATGACCCTTGCCCATGATACCAAATGATCTATCGCTCATTCAGAGAGTTTCTGACAACTGCTTTGTACAAGCAACCACTCAGCCTATGATCATACAGTGGTAACACCCCAGACTAAAGAGGTTTTGGGACCTTTAGTTCAAAAGACACATCTATCCTGCAAGATTCACCCAGCAGACTAACGGGAGGATATAATAATACTATATTTGATCTCCAGCAACCAAGTTATCCCACTCATGATCAGGACGAATACATAGGCCAAATGTTTCACCTTGTCTGTCAGAGTGGTCTGTCAAGCTACTTGTAACACTCAGGGCCGGACTGGGAACCGAAACCGGCCCTGGCAAACTGCTCGGCCGGCCCCTGGGGGTGGGTGGGTGACAGATGGGTGCCGCCGAGCGGTTTGCTAGTGCTCGTTTCAGCCGATTTTGTTACAGGGGGCCGATATTGCCAATCTCCGATAACAAAAACGGCCCCCCCAGGGGCCCAAAACGGGCCCCCACCCTGGCGGCCGACCGGGAAAACGCCCGGTGCCCGCTACAGCCAGTCCGGTCCTGGTAACACTTAACAAAACATATACATAAAGCGAGAAGAAACCTAAAGGTGTAAAGGGCTATTTAGATATGCTCACCTTTTTGTGTAATTGCACAATACTGTTGGTCATATTAGGAGGAAACACGTACATTAATTAAATGTGCAAACTCAACATTAAAACTTGCATAGTACTTAAGCAATACAGACCGAATATTCCGGTCTAATATTGTCTAAGACAATGCCTTTGCCATCTTTGAACAAACTGCTTTTTGTCATAGCAAATTCTGATTTCACCTTTAGTGCTAACTCACCAGTTAAGCAATAAAAGTGTTGGCATGGCAACCAGGTACAATACAGCAGCTAAGGGGTGGTGATACTGGGAAGCCAAACATACAGAGGAGCAGCCTGGTAACCAGAAATACTGGGATGTAGAAAGCAGCAGAGGCTAACCCACAGACAACAGTTAATTAGACAAAGAGGAACAGCAATTGGCTTTATGAATTAGTGAAGGGGCTCACTGACACTGGCCAGGGCCCTATAAATGGTCATATAAAGTTACTTATGTGTCAGGTAACGGAAGAGATAAGGAAAGGAAAAACATAAGGATAGCATGTAAAAATAAGTCCACTCTTTCTCTTATTGAACAGTAATGAGCTGGTAAACTTGTATTACTCAACAAAGCTCCCAAAGTAAGAACTTGGCACATAGTTGTTCCCAAATGGGGCATTTGATAGGTGAACAAAAGCACAGAAAATGTGTCAAAGTGTCTGAATCTTTATTAAAATTTTAAAATGTCCGATTTTATTTTTATGGAATTAAAACACATAATGCTTGATTATGGGGGATACTTTTCATGGTAACTCTGCTCCCCAAAGTTACTAGTACTGGGGCTAGCAATACCTCTAGGGGGATAAAATTAAAAGGGTTTACAATTGAGATCCTAAGGGTCCCCTTAGGATAGAGAACTTACTGGGGGGATCTGCAATTCATGGTATGAGTCCGCTGGAAATTTCTTAGTTCGCCCCAGTGTTTCACCCTGAGATTTCGAATGCTTTTAACTAGTGGTCCTGGCTTTTAGAAGCCAAAATAAACAAAAGAATGAAAAGATATCCATGGTCTTCCCACGGACCGGTTCATTTGATTTTAATTCACTAAATGAGTTACTGTATTAGAAATTCATTACACCGCCATTGAAAAGAATGTTGTGCTCTTAACGTATTGTGTTATCTAAGCTGGAGATTTCCTCCAGAACTGAAAAGTACAAAAAATTAGATAACTGGTGTGGGAGGAGCATTGAATAGTAGTGACAAAGATCCTTCCCAATTAAAACATAAATCAGCAAGTAATGTAAAGCTTATCTTCTGTTGAAAAGTGTGTGGGGATTAGCATTTGACAGCAAAAATGTATTGTGGGGGAGGATTAGAGCTGAAGATCAAAATTGTACTAGCAAGAGTTTTGATTTCTTCAAATATTATTAACCCTTTAAGGAATAATTATGATAAAAAAATATGGAAGATCCCTTTCACTATCCAGAAGGGATTCACTCAATTTCTGATGGGTGAGAAGGAATCTTTTTTCATTCTATATGAATTCACAAATAAGTTATTTTTATTTTGTGAAATATTGTAGCAGACAGCATGGCATTAAAAGGGAAAATATTGGGGCAGTACTGATAGATCGATTACATTGATCCATCTTACAAATGAAAGAGGTAATTAATCAGTTATTGTTCAGTCTTAAATTTCAAAGGTTCATAGTTCAACTGATAAAGTTGTAGGCAGTACACCAAGACACAGACCCCCAAGTACTACTTTGGTAACTTCATATCACACACATGCTTAGTGGTCTGGCAGACGATCGATCTGTGCATGTGCAAAAGTAGCAAAAATATTTTACTAAATGAAAACTTGAACATTGGCTTATGGGAAAATGTAACCTCAAATTTGAAGAATTTCATCTGAGATATGAAAAAAATATATTCAAGTTTCCGGCTGTTTTAGTCAAACATGTTGACAAAATTAAACATTTGATTTAATGATGTCTAATTCATCTCACTTTTGTTAGTTGTTGCTACCACTGATTGAGAAATGTATGTGCAATTGTACTGTTATCCTAAAGAAGACAGTATCACTTTCAATCTAGCTGGGTCAACTACTTTGACAGATTATTTCATGATTGAATCAAATTTTATATTAAAACACATTTTCACGTAATGAAAACACATGTAATTGGCTTGTTTTGGTGGTAAGGTCCATTGTCAGCACCAAGCTACACATTTGTAATATGTGGCAAATACATGGGGGCATATCAGCAACGCTTTGCGATAAATATCGCAAAGCGCGCTTAGCGAGTATTTTCACATCGTCAGCTATCGCTGGATTCCATCGCCGAGATAGCGCATTATTAGCAACGGCCATCTCCACGGCGATGGAAATCCAGCGATAGCTGGCGCAAAGCGGGATTATTGCATGAATTACAGCGATAATAACCCAGCGTTAGGGGGGTGGTTGCTGATAGGCCATGGTGGTCTCAGCCGCATAATCCACCCCCCCCCATTGAGTAGAATGGACAAGTCAGGTTTTGAGCAGGTGTTAAAAACCTGTGATAACCGCGGTTAGTGCGACTTTCATCGTTGCTAACCGGGTCCCAGGGCCACCTTGCTGATAGGAGGTAGGTGTGTTTGCGAGTGGATTCCTGTTGTTTTTGTGGGGCACGCCTACTTTGCATGTCATTAGCGATATTTATCGCTGACATGCAAAGTGGCAAGGGAAACGGTCGCTGTCACCTGAAAGCTGTCGCTAACAGCTGTTAGCGACAGCTTGCTAATATTGCGGGAAAAAAATCGGCGCTTTAGCGGCAAAAAGTGCCGCTAAAGCGGCGATAAGGCCCTTGGTAATATGCCCCATAGTTTCTTTAATTATAATTGAAGAGGTAAGGACTCACTTTGCCTCTCTAAGTTATAATAACAACCATATAGTTTGTTTTTTTAAATGGCATTGTCTCGTTTGTTATTACAGTTAAAAGAGTTTTTCTAAAACTCATTCTCAAGTTTTTTTAGGAATGTGCCCCTCATTCTGAATGCTTATTGTTGATGTTTAAGAACTGAATCAATGCCAGCCCAACCATAACCTAAAATGGCTCTTTAAATAAGTGTATGAACATACAAATATGAAAAGGTTGTGCAATTATTAGATAATTGCTTACATCTGATCAAGGTTTTGTTGGAGATCAGTATGGCTGTGAAAATATTTCAACTTGTTACAAAATGTATGAAAGAAATAAAATCCCTTTTGAGCAAGAGGGGTAGGGAATAAATAACGGTAATATTTGCATACACAAAACAGAAATCAAAATTCCATATTAGCTAGAGCCATTGAGGATCATCAAAAGCCAATGGTCTGTCAAAATCAGTTACTAAGGCACATCTAAATTCAGCTGCTTAGGGAGTAATTGAGAATTTTAACCATGTAAAAAGGAATTTTGTATGTATTTTCAGAACTATGGTCTTCTAAAGCCCTATAGGGGTCTGTTCATTGCAGGCAGTGGTAGCGGTTAACGATGGTGCATTTAGAACATATTATAGTTAGAAAAACAAATCTAATATCAACCACTCACTAGACAGCACAAAACCATGAAAAAGGAAATGTGACCATAAAAACAGATATTTAAGAACGATGAAACATAATAGTTTTACCTGCATTTTTACATTCTGGCAGCTCCCACAGGGTGTACAACAATGTTTTAGTAAAGAGGATTGAATGAGGCTGAACTATCATCATGATGATACCACGGATCGTTAGCCCATATATCAATGATCGCTGGCCCTGTCGTTTTCTTGAAGGAAAGCCTTATAGTTTACCAGAGATGAGATCTTTAGTGTCCAGGTGAGTCTGCAATTTGTGGATTCACGAGCGTCTTTGCAAGAACTGGAGAACTGAATGGCATATTGGTGCTGGGTAGGTACCAATAAATGTATTGTGAGTTCGGACGAGTTCACCCACTGTTTTGGGGCTTTCTGTGTTCCCTCCATTTTGCATACCATTACTTTTAAATTCCTGAAATTAAACTTTTAAAATGTCTCATGAAGCGACTTGCTCTCGCTTATTTGCCCTCATCTCAGTTCTGCCAGTTTTGATTTGATAATCCCAACCTTTTCGATGCTCCAAAGTATGCTTAAGAACAACGGGGCAGATTTACAAGGCCCTTGCGCCACTTTTGCGTCACTTTTAACATGGGAAAAGTGACGCAAAAGTGGCGCAAGGGCCTTGTAAATCTGCCCCAACATTTTTTCTGGTATCCACTTCTGAAACATGTCTTCCTTCCTATCACTTAAAAAACTTTTCTCCTTTCCACACGTTCTCTACTGGATGGGCTGAGGAGTGTGGTATCGCCCATGACGTAACAGGCCTTATATGTAGGGACCCCAGCTGAAGGCGGAGGGATGGAGGGGGGTTTATAGTCATTCAATAAAAAGCAAACTTGCACAATAATTGATGAATACTGTGTTTTCTGTGTAGCGAGGGCCTGCTAGCCCCGCTATATAACATGTATACAATGAATGTATGGATTTACGAATGACATAATATACTTACCGTTCACAAACTAAATAGCAAGTGTAGAACAAACCTTGGTGGGTTCTTACATACCAGGGCCTATTTGCGGCAACAGATTTGCACAAAAAAAAGAACACATTGTGTTTCATTTGAGCCTTGAGACAACCCGGCACAATCCAGCCGCACCATCTGTGGGTACACAGTTATAATAATGTAACTGAGCTCTGTCGGGGCCTCTCAACAACATTACTGACTCGTCATTTGTTTTCAAAAAGGTTTGATCCAAATAGAGAACAAGCTCAGAGTCCCACTGAGGTGTTTTGACATTAGGCTTAATAAAGCATGAAGAGCTCATTAATATGTAATGTTCTGCTGGACTGACGGAGGGAGATGAATACATCTCGCAGGCTGGGGAGTTCATCTCATCTCATCTCATCTCATCACGCATGCAGCCAAGTTGCTTGTTACGCTGATTGTGGAAGTCCCATCGCAGCCCCCCTCATTCCCTGCAAGGACCAGCACAACATGCCTCAAACACCGTCGAGGTACATGACGCGCGTGCAATCTCTGCTATTTACTATGCAGACTGTCATATATATGAAATGTTTGTAAACTTGCATTCATGGTAGAGTGACCAGAATTTTAAAGCCAAACACTGGGACATTTCACAAAAATAGAAGGACTACCGGGCATATTTACGTTTCCTGGCGCATCCCTGCAAATCAGCAGGGATGCGCCAGGAAACGTGCGACACGAATCTCAATCCTTGCGCCACCACGGATGCGCCGCATTTACAATGCGGCACATCATGGCGCAAGGAAATGCAGATGCGTGTCGCATCTGCTGCCGTAACGTTAGCGCAGTGCTGGAGTTGTGTCGCGGGCGCGACGCAACTCCAGCACTGTGCCAACCATGCCCATGTCTAACATGGTGCATCAAGCCTTACGCCTGCTTCAAGCAGGCGCAAGGTTTTGACGCAGCGGGGTCGGAAAAGTGACTGAGTGAAATCTTGTAGATTTCACTCAGCCACTCTTCCGAGGCGTTCCTGCGCCGGAACGCCCCCTGCGCCAGAACGCCCACATGAAACCTGACGCAGGTTTCATGTGGCGCAGGGCTTTACAACGTGACGCATCTCCCTAGATGCGTCAGGTTGTAAATACCCTGCAGCATGGCGCTGGCTTTACGCCGCCGCTGCGTCACAGAAGTAACGAAACGGCGGCGCAAAAGTGGCGCAAGGGGCTTGTAAATATGCCCCTACAATTTTACTTCAAGTGAGCGCACAGAATGACGGCGCTCCTCAGCAGAGAATTACAAACAGTTAGAACATACATAAAATGTAATTTTTAAACCCAGTAGCTTGCCTGTTAATTACATTGCTTGCTTGAAACAACTGCTAACTAACCCTGCTTTATAAAACATAAAAAAGCACCACCAGCCGTTTTCAGTCCGGGACATGAGCTAAATTTCCTGAAATCTGCCAGGACACCTGGTGAAAAACGGGGACCGTCCTGGCAAATGCGGGATGCCTGGTCACCCTAATTCATGGCCCTGACGAACCTGGCATGGATGCTCGCAAGCCACCATTCACCTAGGCTGAACAGACGTCGCTGCGGATGGTTTCACGTCAAACCTCCACCCACCAATTGGGATCTCTCATTCAATTGATTTGGTGGAACCTTAGCCCCGTGTGAGAGATCTGGTATTTGTATTGCCTTCTTGGTATGAAGTGCAGTCAACCCAATCCGTGTCTGTCCACCTGATCATCGGAAGTAGTTCCCTCCCTAGACATCTTGCACTAATATTTAATGAACCTGAGAAAACACATCCCAGCTGTATGCCTCCAGTCATAATGATAAATATTAGATGATGTGGTGCTCTACTTAGATTCTCTTGACGCTGCGTACTGCTGGCCTCTCCATTTTGGCAACAGCAATTCAGAACTTTATTCAGTGCTCGAGTCTGTCAGACATCAATGGCGGAACATGTTGTCCATTTTGTTGGGGTCGCCAGAAACACTACACGAAAGGGCTTCTGGCAAAAACAGGCGAATTCCGGTTTCCAAAAGCCCCCTCGCCACCTGGATCAGGAATTATTTATTATATCATTATGTTGCTATCGCTAGATTTTCTGCTCCTTTGACAGACCCTTCCATTTTTCCTGATTCAGCGCAATGTTCCTATTGTCTCTAAAGACACGAGCGCAATCTATCCGATAAAAGTGAGGCAAAATGGCAGTTCCTCATTTGATAACGTTTTTGCATCACATATGACTTCTCTACACCACCCATCCTCCCATTCCTAAATGTCCCTTCGAAGGTACGTTAGATGTGTGTGTTAAGAATTTATTGACATTAATAACAGTTTCTCAGCATGCAAATTGGTTAGTGAAATGGCTGGAATGTGTGCTGAATATGACAACTTGTTTACTGACAACGAAATAAAGAAAGGTTCATAGCTCACCCACATGAAATCTCTTTATTTGTTGCCGGTCAAGGGCATAATATACTTAAAAGCATTATACAAAGAGCATAAGGTCTATTGGGCCTTGGTTTTCCATCCCTTAACTAAGGGGCAGATTTACAAGCCCTTTGCAACACTTTTGTGCCACCGTTGCGTCACTTTTGTGATGCAGCGGTGGCGTAAAAAAAAATGCGGCCAATTTACAATGTGACGCATTTAGGGAGATGCGTCACGTTGTAAAGCCCTGCGTCACATTATACTTGCGTCAGGTATAATGTATGCTGGGTGGGCGTTCCCAGGCAGGAAAGCCTCGTAGAAGTGACGCAGTGAAATCTACAAGATTTCACTGCGTCACTTCTAGGACGCCACTGCGTCAAAACCTTACGCCTGCTTGTAGCAGGCATAAGGAGTGACGCAGTGTAGTGGGAATAGGCCTCAAAATGCATTGCTGGAGTTGCGTCGTGCTTGCGACACAACTCCAGCAATGCGTGACTTTTGCCCCAACAGATGCGTCAGAATTTATGACGCATCTGTTAATCCTTGCGCCATGGTGCGCCATATTGTAAATACGGCGCATCCATGATGGCACAAGGGTATCGCAGGCTGGCACAGGGAAAGTGACGCATCCCTACAGATGGGTCATTTTCTTGTAAATCTCCCCCGCATTGCTGGAGTTGCGTCGTGCTTGCGACACGACTCCAACAATGCGTGCCTTTTCCGCCAACAGATGCGTCAGAATTTCTGACGCATCTTTCAATCCTTGCGCCATAGTGCGCCGTATTGTAAATACGGCGCATATATGGTGGCGCAAGGGTTTTTCACGCAGGCGCAGGGAAACTGACGCATCTATACAGATGCGTCAGTTTCTTGTAAATCTGCCCCTAAATGTTTTCACACTGTTTGATATATATGGGTCTGCTTGATGGTAATCTCAGTTTGAAGTTTTTAACAAAAACATAATATATTATGTATCATTTGATAGTTGCAAGAAAAATGAACCCTTGCCAGCACCATAACCTACATTGGCACCTGTTAATCCTGCCACACAAAGTAAAACGTGTCATATATGTATGCTACATTCCAACATCTAGAGCCTCATATTCGCGGATGAAGCAGGAGAAAGTGGCCATACCTGACCTTTACTGTAAATGTGTCAAAAGTGAAAGTTAGAGTTGAATCTGAGTACATCATTAAAGGAAACCAAGACTCTGACTCATTAATTTTGATAATTTTTCTTTTTCTCTCTCTCTCTGATCTCTACACCTCTGAGCTATCTATGTTTTAACCATATTAGTGGCCAGTGCCAGGATACCAGTTGGTGACAGAGCACTTTATAAATTAAATAAATAAATTAAAAACACCACAGCAAGCTCCAAAGAGCTAAGGTGCCTATTTACAGGCCCTTGCTACCACTTTTGCGTCATTTTTAACATGGGGAAAAGTGACGCAAAAGTGGCGCAAGGGGCTTGTAAATCTGACACTAAGGGCAGATTTACAAGCCCCTTGCGCCACTTTTGCGTCACTTTCCCCATGTTAAAAATGACGCAAAAGTGGCGCAAGGGGCTTGTAAATCTGCCCCTAAGTGTTTGCAGAATGCAGAGATCAGCTATCACGTAATTGGTGGCATAAATAATCAACACTATACATATTTAAGTTTTTAGCTTTTGGAAGATGTATAGTACACAAACTGCACTGCAATGGTGTTAGAGAGCTTTATGGTATGCATTGTTTCAAATGTTATTTACAATGTAAACTCCTAATCAAATGGGGATGGTTAAAAATAGCATTTTTAAAATCAAAGTATTTTTAAATCTTATAGTACACTGATCATGGAGTAAAAATGGCAGCCTAGCCAAAACCTCTTTGAAAAGAGAAGAGTAGAATATGGGAACCAAAAACTATGGGAGAAGAATAGCAAGGATAGGGAGTTGAGGACCCTCAAATGTTTCACCGATAAACACATGCAAAAGGGAATGTGCATGATCGGAGGAGCCGAGGGTCTGGGTTCATGGGCCACGGTTTGACTTTGAATACAGGACTCAGTAGAAGCGCAAGCGGCTACTTCTTAGGGAAGCAATTGCAGCTCCAAATAAAGGAACTCATACACGACGAAAAAGGGGTCTAAAATTCTACCATAAATAGAGATATTTTGAGAGAGATATAGACAATTCTTCACAGGGGATAAGTGCAGTAAATGCTAGCAACTGTTGGGTCTATGATATTGTAGTGTGTTAGTACAGCAGAACAGACAATGCATGTTTTCCTTCTCTACTTAGCTAAAACAAAATCACTCCACTTATAGGCACTGGGTAGAGTTATCAATAAAGTAATTGAGAGAAAAAAACTGACAAAATCTCACCAAGTCTATAATAGGTGAGTCTTTTTTTTAGAAGGTTTGGGCATTGAGGACTGGCTAGTGCTCTGCAAAGATGTATACACAGGGGAAGGTAGGGTAGGTGGGGACGAGGGCATATTTTCCAGGTGGGCTCCTAGCCTGGCCTGTCATTGCACATGCACCATCTCCCACACAGTTACAGTCTTCCTCCCAGCCATTCTCCTAGGGGTAGCTGTGAGCTATGCAAATATTTTCATTCATCTATTCATTCATTCACTGTAGGTCTGTGATGTCTATAAGTGATGGGAGTAATCGATATGTTGGCTGAAAATGTATTTTAAAATACCTTTCATTGAAGCTTGAAATGAAGGTTGGTCTTCAGGCCTTTTCCTTCCACCTTTACCTCAGGATTGCTCACATAACTCTGTTTTACTTTCTGGGAGGGATGCAATAGGGTGTGATCACTTGTAGCTCTAACTGAAATATGGTGTCACCTATCCACCGTACATGTGGCTTGTGAATATTCCACTGTACGAATAAGTATTAGGTATATGGTACATAATGTGTTTTTTCCTTTTTATATTTGATTTACCCAATTATTTTTCTGCACAAGATTGGTGGTAATCGTGTCCTGACACTTCACAGTTTTGTATATGTTAAACAATTTCGACAGCTATTCTTAACCCAACTGGTAGAGTTACATAAGGAGAGAATGCCCTTGAGTTCCAGGCTATGTCCATGGATCCTGGAATTATGCAGGTCAGCAGCAATGTTTTTCACATAATTATGTATTTAATGCACTTATCACATAGACCACCATCTTCTGCATAGCTTGCAGATGTCAACAACAACAAACTTGTTTCTATCAAACATATCAAAAGTTATTTTAAAAAGTACCACACGAGGAGCGGTGCAGTGACAGACCATTTACAAAGGTCAACTGGCCAATTTTTATTTGCTGATTTCTCTAGTGAAATGTTAGCAGGTACTATTGAGGTCAAACTTTTGCCTAGATAGTAATAATGTGTACTAAAATGACAAAGTAGTGAAATAATAATGCAACAGATTCACACAGCATATTTGTCTTTTCCTATCGGATAATTTAGCCAGTGTTGCTGCAAATTTGGTCCTCCATTGCTACATGGTTCCAGTAGCCTGTCTATTTTCTTATGCATCAGTCCCTCATATGATATTGCTCCCCCAAAGAAAAACACTACTAGTGTCTGTACAAACCAATCCCGGCCTGTATCTCATGTGGAAAAGATGGTCGATGGCATCCACAGTGTCCTCAATGTCCTAGACAACACATCCCTACACAACCGTTAACATCTCAAAATGATATGTGTTACCTACATTGATGTTGGACCCGGCCCTCTCTGCAGGGTCACCCCCAAAAGTTTTTGCCTTCCTCCTCCTTTTTTGTTGAATTAATTTTTGTTTGACTTAGGACTCTGTACAATTTACCACTGCTAACCAGTGCTAACGTGCTTGTGCTCTCTCCTCCAAACATGGCTAAATTGGCTTATACCTAATTAGCCTATTTAACGTACTTATATGTCCGTTGCCATTTTGGTATTGCTTTATTTATTACATTTTACTCTATTTTTTTTACTTGGTGTGTGATATATTTTGTACGGTGTTTTCACAGTTTTACTGTTTGAAGGTTTGCACAAATACTTTACACATTGCTTCTAAGTTAAGCCTGACTGCTCTGTTCCAAACTACTAGTAGGATGAGTACAGATTCATTTGGGGTTTGCTTGTGCCTTACTCTGACAGGGACTGCGGTTGTTGCTTGAACAGCACTCACAGCCTATACAACCAGTAACCCAATTTCTCATATTGGTGATTAGCGGTGAGGATCAGGACTTGTGTTTGTGCAGTGCCATGCCGTGATTTGGTGTACACTACCGTCCCATATATGAGACCATTATGAGTTTTTAAACTCTCACTGATTGACCTTCATGCTGTTTCTAAATTCATTCCTACTCTACCTGACTGTTTGTGCCTGTGGTCCCACCTGCAAGGATGGGGTTTGAGCTGGGCAACCTGTAGCGCTTCACTGTGGCTGAGCTCAGAGAGTTTTGCCAGGAAAGCGGGCTGCCCGCCAAAAGGAGCACCAGGAAGGCAGAGCTCCAGAAGGCCTTGAGGGCATGGGCAGAGGCCCATCAGTTGCCAACAGATGATCAGGAGGGAGAGGATGATGAGGAGGATCTTGTAATGCAGTCTGTTGAGGAGGGGGGTAACGTACTCCCAGGATTGGAGATCCCTTCCCGTGCAGGAAGCAGTGTGTCTTACAGGGGCCTGAGCCCAGAGGAGTTGGAAGACGGGAGAGAGGAAAGGAAGCTCAAGCTAGAGCTGGCCAAATAAAGCTGGAAAAGAAGGCCAGAAGGGCTGAGTCTGAGAGGGCCTTGATAAAAGGGGAGGCTGAGGGTGAGAGCGCTTTGACAAAGGAGAAGTATGAGAGGGCGAGAGGATGTAGACAAGTGATTGTTGCTTATGAGGTTGCACTCAGGGTACATATGGCCCCAGAGTAGTACTGGAGAAGGGATATCCAGTGGAAACAAATGCCCCCGGTGGATTGGGGGGGCACATTCCTGACACTAGAGGCAGAGGATCAGACCAGGTATGCCCTCAAGAATGCAATCCTTGTTGCTAAGTTTGGGCTGACTCCTGAGAAGTACCATCAGAGGTTCAAAGAGAGCCAGAAGCTCCCAAATCAGTCCTGCATGCATTTCTTAGATTATGCCAGCAAGGCACTGAAGGGCTGGGTGAGGGGCAGCAAAGTGGAGGATTTTACTGGGCTGTAGAACCTACAGGGGGCACATGCTCAATATCTGTTTTACAGGGCTACGCCAACACCTATTGGATAGCAAACTTGCTGACCCCAGGAAGCTTGCTGAGGAGGGGGACCTCTGGGTCAGCACCAGGGTGTCCAAAAATGTACCTGTGAGCGTCCCCAAGAAGGGTGGTTCAGGTTCTCCCCAGCAGAGTGAGGGGGAGGGCAAGAGAGAAACAGACAAGTTACAGGCTAAGGGAGAAGGAAAGGGTTCCCATGCCCCTTCTGAGAAGAAGGGGAGAGGTTCTGGTGGCCGATGGCCAAGGGCGCCCCATTTCCAACCAAGCTGCTTTGATTGTTCCCAGCTAGTTCACAAGCAGGGAGGCTTTGTCTGCCCAAAGAAACCACCCACTGGTGGGACCTCTACTGGGGGGACCCATGTGGCCTTAGGGGTAGGTAGTCCCCAGGGCCAGAAAATAGAACATGCCCTAATCTCCCTTAGTTGAGGAGTGAAATCAGTGGGTGAATGGTGATCCCTCAGGGTGGGAGTCGTCACTTCCACTGGGTCAAGGTGAATGGGGTCCCTGTCACTGCTCTGAGGGACACTGGGGCCAGCCAGACCACGGTAGTGGAAAGTTTGGTTTCCTCAGAACAGTACACCGGTCAGGTGTGTAGGGTAACCCAGGCGTAGGTCTTTCTCCACTCTAAAGCCCTGGTATCTCTGTAGTTGGGTGGGGAGGTGACCCAGATGCCCACTGACTGTATTCTGGGGAATGATTTGCCACCTGTGATAGAAAAGCTAGGAGGGAGCCACCCAGGGCACCCTGAAATCTCACACATGTGGGCATACCACTCCCAAACAGAGGGTACAGAGGCCCAGATGGAGGGCAGCCCTAATCCTGTTCTGCCTCTGAGTACTGTACAGATTCTGGGCTGAGTGACCAGTCTCAGGCTCACATCCCTGGACAGGTGGGAAGGAGAGTGGAAAAAGGGTGCCTAACACCTGGGGCAGTCCCCCCCCCCTGAGAAACCACAGAGGGCAGATGCCCTTGGATGGTCTAGGGCCTGGATGTTGACACTGACAACTATCAGTGGCCTCTGTTGGCTGCTGTCCTTATGGGCAGAGTTTTTCTTGAGCTGGGAACAGAGGTCTGATCCAAGGAGCGGAATGGGCTACATCATCTTGGTGGCCATTGTGGTACTGCCTGCCTACCTGTATGCATCTTTGAGCAATTTATTTTGGGGGCATTTTATATAGCGCGAACTAGACCAGAAGGTATCAGAGCACTTTACATGAGCACAAGTTGCGTTACAGATGGACATATTCATTTTGTTGTTATGCACGGGAGATTAAGTGATTTGCCCAGAATCACAGGATGTTAAGCGTCCCTGCCGAGACTCGAACCCGGTTTCCCAGCTCCGAGGACAACCGCACTAGCCGTTAGGCCACATCCTCTCCCCTTAAGGTTAGGTGCTGCACAGATGGGTCCACATGTGGGGAGAAGGGTTCCCCATGGATCAGTTTGGTGGCTCTGGACAGTAGACAGAGGGATTCAACTGAATCCAGAGGGGCAAAGAACTGGCACAGGTCCCTGGAGTCGGGCGAGTGTCCATGTTCTATCACCTAAACAGGGAAGTCCATCAAGGTGTTGATTAGTCTCCCCTGGCTTTAGGCTGGAGGAAGAGTCATATTGCACCTGGCCCTTTCTGCAGTGTCACCCCCCCAAACCTTTTTGCCTTCCTCCTCCTGTTTTTGCTGAATTCATTCTGTTGGACTCAGGAATCTGTGCACTTTACAACTGCCAACCAGTGCTAAAGTGCTTGTGTTCTCTCCACGAAACATGGTTAAATTGGCTTATGCGTAATTGGACTATTTACTTTACTTATAAGTCCCTTGTAGAGTGGTATACCCTATACCCACGGCCTGTAAATTAAATATTACCAGTGGACGTGCATCACCTATTGTGCCACCCATTTAAGTAGCATGTCCCAGGCCTGCTATTGCAGTCTGAATGAGGTTTTAAACTGCCATGTCAACTTGACATTTAAACCCCCTTGCCAAGCCTTACAATATCAATTTTTTGAATATAGGTCACCCCTAAGGTAGGCCCCAGGTAGCCCATAGGGAAGGATGCTGTGTAATTAAAAGGTGGGACATGTACTTTTAAGTTTTGCGTGTCCTGGTAGTGACAAACTCAAATTTATTTTCCACTACTGTGAGGCCTACCCCTCTCATAGGATAGCATTGGGGATTCTTTTTTACATTTAATAAGCCATGATTTCCAATTGGGAGCTGGTGGCTATGTCATGATTAGTGTCTATGGAATTCTAATGATAAACCTTCTTTAATGGTAAAGTCAGATCTTTTATTACAATTTTGAAAATGCCACTTTCAGAAAGGTGGTATTTTCCTGTCCTTAGCCCTTTGGTGTCTGTAGCCTGTCTTGGGTCACATGACTGGGTGTAGCTGACAGACTTTGTGAATTCCTCCTAGATAATGACACAATAGAGTGATTAGGTGTACCTGAAGGGGCCATCTACTGGCAGGATGGGGGGAGGGGCAGAGCTGAGCACAGCCCCACTTGCAAATGAATAGCCTGTGCTCTGCCTTTACACAAAGGGCCTAAGAGCCCCACATTATCACTAGAGCCAACTTGGAGCCAGGGCAAGGCAGGCAGGGAAGGCCTTGCACTTCAAAGTCAATGTCTAGAAGGTTCTACCACATTCCAGAACCAGGGTACCTGGGTATAAAAAGTAGGACCTCAGACACCAACTCTTCAGTACACGTCTGAACCTGTGGATACTCTCCCAGGAAGAAGGACTGCTCTCCTGCTACAAGGACTGCCACTCTGCTAGACTGCTGCTCATCAGGAACTGCTGCTCTGCTGTGCTGAGCTGCTGCCTGCTGCCCTCTTGCCTGGGGAAGAAGAACTGGACCTGCAACTTCATCTTGAACCAGGACCCCAGAGTGACTCCAAGGGCTAGTCTGCTGGCCTCCGTATTTGAACCTCTGTTTACATAAAAAGCTACCCAACGAGCTCCGGATCCAGCTACAGCGAGTTCCTGACCCCCAAGTGGTGCCTCTCAGGTCCCGGACCCTTGGTGTAACTCACAGGCTCTTAAAATAAGCTTTTGAGCTGTTCACAAGCACGAGCTGGCCCGTTAGCATAGAGAGAGCGCTGCTCACACTGAAATTCAGCACAGGCCGCTGCCAGTCCTTCTCTTTGGACAGCAGCATCGACAGCCTCCGGGGGACTGCCAAAACAAAGCTCCAGCCCGCCCATTCACGATGCCCAGCCTGCTCTTCATTCCATGCCAACATCCGCCTGCAAAACTCTCCTTGCCCACTGCGACCCTCTCCAACACCAATCGGACTTTTAGCACAAAACATGGGGAGGTGAATCCTTCAGCGAGAGTGTAGAAACGTGCCCTTTTTGTATGGTCACCCCAGCCACTTTTTGCTCTAATGCTTATGGTTATCACTCTGAAAGTACACTGCTGCCCATGCCCAAGTAACAGTGCTCTCTCCCTAATCCCTAAAACTGCTATGTGTAAATAGGCATCCCCAATTGACAAGGACTTTACCCCCCTATAAGTCCCTAGTATATAGTACCAGTGGTACCCAGGGCATGGGTGTTAAAGGGGTCCCCAGGCAGGCCAGACTGGGAACCGAAACTGGCCCTGGCAAAGAGCTCGGCCGGCCCCCGGGGGGGGGGGGTAGGGGTGGGAGTGATAGTGACAAGCTTTGTGCTGCTTTTGTTGCAGGGGGCTTATATTGGGTCTAAAACTGGCCCCCACCAGGCGGCCCAACAGAGAAACGCCCTGTGCCCACCACGGCCAGTCTGGCCCTGTCCCTAGGGCTTGCAGCACTGTTTGTGCCACCCTGAATGATCCAAGTAAACTACTGACAGCAAGCCTGGCAGGATGCAGGAACAGTGTAAACTGCTACACTTCAACGTTGCCCTCACCATGTGTGGCAAAGTTAATGCACTGCTTTTAATATATTTTTTGGGTGTACGATGGAGATTTGGGTCGGTGTGGCCTGTTCCTGTGGGCTGCATAAGCTTTTTTCTTTTTGGGTTACTCTTCGGGCCTTCCTGGGGAGGGGCGGAGATCTGCACTTGAGAGGACGTATGTGAGGCAGTGCTCTGGGGTCCCCACACGCGGGCGAGACTCTTCACTGCTTATGACTGCAATGGAAATTCCCCTACGAGAGAAGAGGTTTACAGGTATGAAGCTATTCCTTCTTTGTCAACAAATATCACTACCAATTCAGGGTACTACCCTGGGGTCTAGGGACCATGGACTTGCACAAAAGTGTAGGTTTGCCTTTGCGAATCAGGACCTCAGAGCTCAACAACCACACAACAGACCTAATAAGTAAATGTCGATCCCAGTGCTTTTCTTTTTTTAAAAAGAGAAATACTTCACATCAAAATGTAATACAGTGCATACAGAAGGGGGCAACACTACTGGCTGCTTGTGCCTTGTTCTCCCTCACTGTCCTCCAACTTCCACAAGCGTTTATGAAGGGAGTTCTGTAATATATCCTCTACCTCCACTCTGACTCATCTCAAATCTCATTCTACTACTTTCTCCAATGCACTACCCTATTTCTCACCCTATACTGCTCTCAATATATCCTCTACCTCAACTCTCTGACTCATCTCAAACCTCATTCTACTACTTTCCAATGCACTACCCTATTTCTCACCCTATATCTCTCAATATATCCTCTATTTCCACACTGTCATTCATCCCAAACCCCATACCACTACTATGATCTTCAAAATAACCCTTTCTAGACTCTTCCCTCCTCTACCCCTCCTTACATCATCTCATACCTCTTTCACTAATCAGATCTCCCAAACAAGCCTTTCTAAACCCTTCCCTCTGACTCTTCCCCTCCACCTCCCCTTTACGCATCCCAACCCCCCTCCTACTGCTATGAACTCCCAAAAAAACAAAAAAAAAAACTTCCTAGACCGTTCCCTTTTCTATCCCCCCACTATTCCTTTTCAATCCAATTACTATTTTTAACTCCACATCCACTAACAATAATCTTGTTAAGTGGATGTGGAGTTAAAAATAATGTCTCTAGTTCCCTATATATACACTGACCTTGATGATATAGTAATGGTCGATACTGTGGACTGGATACTGCTGTCAATATTATTTTAGTTGATATTGTGACATACAGCCCACACCTAAAGCACAATCCAGAATACACTAAGGGCCCGATTCACAGAACTAACTTAAGACAAAATCCTAAACTTACTACCATTTTGGTATTCACAGAAGGCACTTACTTACTCATTTTGAGTAACTTACTCATTTTGTGTAACTTACTCATTTGGTATTCACAGAAGGCACTTACTCATCAATGAGTAAGTGCCTTCTGTGAATACCAAAATGAGTAAGTTACACAAATGAGTAAGTTACTCAAAATGAGTAAGTAAGTGCCTTCTGTGAATACCAAAATGAGTAAGTGCCTTCTGTGAATACCAAAATGGTAGTAAGTTTAGGATTTTGTCTTAAGTTAGTTCTGTGAATCGGGCCCGCTCTCCTCACAGTCCATTCAAAAACAGCTTTTTACCTCAGTATCATTTACAAATCAAGGATCCACATTGAGTTAGTGCAGTGATATTTCTGCACAGCTTTACCCTTAAGATCCCATGCCACCTTTTTTATTGATCATCTCAAAGGGAAGAACACTGGAGTAATTTACAATTACCTTTCTAATGGAATAGGCCAGCAGAGCAATTCAGTGAAAGCACCACAGCGTTAGCTCCAGTTCACTTTCCTAAAACCCACTAAAATTTCTAGAAGCCCCAGGAGAAGAGGCCTCTTAAACTTAATGAAACACATTTTTGAGATTGAAAGTGAAAGATCAGCTGAAGAAGTAAATGATCCGAGTGCATCAAAATGCTCCTGCTTGCGTAATAAATACGGTTGCGATTTGACCGAATTCACCTCTGCTAATGTCCCCCTAGCTCCTGAGCTGGTCTGTGTATTGATTTTAATATTTGCCTGACACTGCAACTGATAGGAAGGGAATATGATTGATCGGAGCAAAGTAGACTCTAAACAACTTGGCAAATCACTCGAATTTATTTCGGAAGGTGTTATTTTGCGACTAGGCTCAGAACAAAGCCACCTTGACATCACCCACCGCATGTAGGATTCCACTATTCCCACAAAGAGCTGTCTCATGCTCTCTGAGTCTCATTTATTAATCTGATATTGATACCTTTCTGGGTTACAAATACTAGGAATTTGAGTTGGAAACTGGCAGTGTTTTTCCAAGTTGTGCATGCGCCTCTTCTTATTTTTTATATTCCTTATTTCTTCATCTCTTTCGCATAAATTGAAACAATATAATACATAGACATTGATAATCCTCAAATCACTGACTATAGGACCATTAGCAGTAATAATATTACATACCCGTTCACTATGATGACAACACAGCGTGACATCACATGAACTGTGACAACAATGTCTTGCCAGTGTATATTTAATGAGGAATCTTTTTTGAAAACTCACATTGATTGATAACTTGCCCAGACAACCAGCCATTAAAACTAGTAGCATAGCTAGTGCTTTGATCTTCTAACTGAAGGTGACGCCCTTGAACCTTACCCCAGAACCAAGACACAAGAAGATGTTCTGGATAAGCACTCTGACACTGAGATACTCACAGAGCTTAATTTGGTTTAAAAAAACTCCCAATGGGCCTAATGGACACTGGACTGCAACAGTAAAGTCAGCATGAGTACTCCTATCTGCTTTTGTATGCTATCCCTGCCATCTCAACTGCGATATTTGTAACCTGACTAAGACAATCACCTAAATATATGTACCCTTATCTGTTTGGTTTGTTATTTCTGCCATTGCCACTGTACCATTTGTAAAATTAGTGCCCAAGGGCACTATCAGATCTACTTCCTCTATCCACTCTGACCTTTGATGTACTACTGTAGTTTTATTTCCTTTGCTTTGTCTCATTATTTGTTTTGATTTTGTAAAACCAATAAAAGTTATTAAAATATAAAAAAAAAAAAAATAATAATCTAAGTTCAAGAGCACAAAGTTGTTCCCAGGAGCCCACCACCAGTGCCACTGAATGCCGGGTTTGCTGAATATGAAGGCTCCCTAGTCTGCATTCACCTCCGAGCCCTTTTCACTCACCTCCCTACCCTGCCTGTCTCTCTGTCTCACTTTTACAGATTTTTTAATGCTTGTTCACTCCCTTCGTAACTGTTTTCCTGTCTTTATTTTCCTCTTCCTTTTCCTGCATTTCTCTTGCATGCTCTGCATCAAAATGTGAGGATGGAAAATAAGTCCTGGTCCCCAAAAATGAGTGCCAGTGCCTAACATTTTCAACCACGGACACAAATTAAGCACTCGAAGATCACTCCATTTAGCAATATTGACTCGAAACTAAGGATCTGAATATGGTGCCACTTTAGACATTATTTCATAAACGAGACATTCATCCTTTGAAGATATTTAAATGATGCAAAGTTATGACTGCAGGCTCATGTGGCTGTTAATCTGCCATACAGCCTAGGGTCCAGCCCAATTTCTGAAATTCATATGAAAATTGCCACTTTTTAAAGTGAAATGGCTATACTCAAAGGGGCTCACCTAGCACTGGAATTCATGCAATCTTTGCTAGCACCGTGACACTTGATGGCCAACCAAATAACTTGATATTGGTTGAAAGAACAAATTTACGGCTGCTGTGCTTTCTGTCCGACAAATATTACATACATATTTGTCTGTGCGCATCTGGTCCAATAGAGCCCACTTCCTTTGTCAGGAGCAAATGTGTGAATGGACGATTTGGCCTTGACAGCTTGTCAGATATCCAGGCCAGCTCACCATTTGTCACGCTTCATGACTTTGACTTCACAGAACCTTTCCTATGCATTTTATTTCAGCCGGCTGGTGCCAAGCAGCGTCGCCTCCTGCCTGCATTGAGCGGAACAGCGGGAGCGAGCCGTGCGGCCTGCGCTACCTGGAAGTGAAGTTGGCTAGCTAGATCCCATGGCAAGTTACAAATCTGCAAAATGACAGCGGGGAGCCTGCTGAGAGGGAGATAGGAAAATTATTATAATCTGCATCCTCAAATTGAATAAGCGTTTTGCTCAGTTGAAACCCCTTGACTGCAAATAGGCTGAAATTACCTCCTGCAGTTTTAAATACCTGTGCCCTTCTCTGAGTTGAATGCAATTTCCACCCTTTGTCTCAACCAATGGGAAAAAAATCAAAGGAACATCAAATTACCCAGACAGCCGAGCCAGTTTCTGCATTTCTGTGCTCAAATTGGTCTGCTGAAGTTGAAAGCAGCTGTGTCTTCAGGCTTTGATTGATTGGACGGTTGACAGACTTCATTTTTTGCTTTTTTTTGTTTTCCAAGGCATGATACCGGCGCGAAAATGTTTGACTGCAAACATCTATTGTGGGATATACTCTTTCCTGAGAGGAGACTTGAGTCCTCGTGCCTTTTCTTTCACTGCACAGCATGTGAGGCCAGCGGCCTCCGGCACACTACGGTGTCCTGCTCGGGGTCAATTTATGCTTCCTGTGAGTGCTCAAAGGCAAATAGCAGTCACTGCAACTCAATTTGATTATTTTCTGCACGCCTGCATTTCTCTGGCCCACAAAGGACGGGACAGGCTCAGGTTCACTTTAATTGATTTTAAAATGCTTCTCTGGGCCACACCGGACTGCAAAATGTGGAGTTGTAGCCGCGCCGACCTGCGAGCACACACCTTCTCAGTTCTTCATTTTCAAAGGCAGTGGCGGCTCGCAGAGGTAACGCTGTGAGGCGGTGAGGTGAGGCGGGGCGTGGGGGGGGCTGGGTGAGGGGTAGTGGAGTCCGACATACGATGGCAAAGGTGAACATAAATAAATATCTGCCATCATATGTCGGACTCCACTAACCCCCACCCAGCCCCTCCCCCGCCCCGCCTCACCGCCCCACAGCGTTACCTCTGTGAGCCGCCACTGTTCAAAGGGAAGTAGAGCCTATATGCTTACTTATGTTTTACAAGCCACTTCTTCCCACAGACTAGTAGTATCAATGTTAGCAGGTATTATCATGACACACATGCGCCCCCATTATCAGTAATCTAGTATCAGTGGGCACTAATACCACACACGGGATTAGTGAAATCAGCAGTATAAGTATTACTCAGCCGCCGCCCGCTGCTCTTTGAGCAGTACAAAAAGGAAACAAAAAATGATAATAACACAATGGTATTATCATTTTATTTTTCCTTACTGAGGCAGTTTTACGGGACAGGGCGTGGCTACCGTCACAGCCAGCTGGGGAAAGAGTAGTTGTCGCACTTAAGTGCGCATGATGGTTTGGCCGGCAGTCTTGGGCCGGCCAAACAGTCATGCACACATAGCATGTTCTCCACCAGGCTGTATTACACAGCCTGGGTGGAGAACATGCACCGGCTCCCACTCACTGTCTGAGCGCCAAACCAGGGTGCTCAGACCAATCACGACGTTGCTGTCATGCTGGTGACAACAGTGTTGTGATTGGCTTAGGGGAGTTTTGGAGCCTGCGTGCGTCAACAGATGAACAGAAGAGGACGGAAGAGAGGCGGCGGCCGGCAGCCAGGTAAGTGAAATTGTATTTTTTTTCTAACCCCCTTCCCCGCCCCTCCCGTACCATTCTGTGGCAGCCGGCACTGGTATTACTGGATTCTGGTATTCCCGAACACTAAACTGTTTATTGAAGGGTACCCCAATATTTCTTTTAGGCTCGGGCACGGGGGGACAGCGCATCAAAATATACACACAAGAGCCCACTAGCCTATTTATTTGTAACAAACCAATCTGCAATCGTTGCTGACCCACTGTTACTTCAAAAATATTTTTATTTAATTTCATTACCTTACATTATTTTTGAAAATTCATAACAATAACAGACAAAATTCATTAGAATGCACTTTCAAATGTGATTATATCTTCCAAGATGGCATAAAAAGTATGATTGTTCATCATAACAATTTCATCAAGCACAAAAAGGAATGAATAAAAGAAACCCACAAACCCCATCAGACCTCACATTCAAACCAAGCATTCAGCCAAGCATACTCCAAACAATACTCCCCCCCCCCCGATTGACCTCATAGTAGCACAGTGAGGAGACCCCTCTCCGGTCTCCCATCAATATGTCTTGGCCAGGGGTTCACTACACAGTCAACGGACGTTTAGGTGGTCTTGATAACTCAAAACCACCTTCTTCAGGACCCCTTTTCATATGAAAGTTTGGGGTTTGTATAAAAGTCACGCTCTAAATTTCCTGCATCTGGTGTATGTCCTCATTTACTTGTCGTCTACAAACTTTGTGTTCGATATTCACAGCCCTCTTTTCTGCCAGGGTAACTTTGACCGTGTAAATTGCAGAGTAACCATGTAAAAACTCTGCATGGCGCACTTCGGTATCCACTTATGTCCACTTATGTCCTTTCCCAGGCCAATGCTAGGCAAAATATTTATATGTATGTAATACAACTTGGAACTGAGCACCTTTAACGCCTTCGCTGCGATCGGAATTCCGCCCAGGTGCTGGACATTCCGATCGCGGGCGTGGTCGTGACGAGCTCAGCTCGTCATGCGCACAGCCCGACCGCGCAGCATGACGAGCTGAGCTCGTCATGAGCAGGGAAGGGGTTAAAGCACCGACCTAATTAGTGATGACCGATCTGGATCCGTAGTTGCAACACAGCGCTGTAAAGGTGCTAAGTTCCAAGCTGTTTTACATACATATACATACCTATCATTTTGTTGGGTAGTGAATAACAATTAATTAATATTACATGCCAAACGAATTCAGTTTGTATTGTGTGCTATGTTAAACACAAACACCTGCATGTTGATGGCACATCATAGTTCATATAAAAAGCATGTTATTTTCCTTGCCTATATTAAAGACAGGGTGGACATATCTTTCAATGACAATCGCTGCTCCTCACTTCCCTTGTTCTACCATCACACACACAATTCCTTCAAAATCCTTTACACTTTTGAGAAAGCATGTAAAGCCAGAACCCTTTAAATATAAAAGGTTTATCTCTTCACCAACTTGTGGACACATTGTGCCTCTCACCCTCTCTCCTGCCTCCCACTTCCCACAGACAAAGGACCAACTCTGCCAAAAGGAATAACTGACTGCCTTTAGTTAATGGAATTCAATCAATCAATCAGGGATTTGTGAAGCGCACTACTCACCCCTGAGGGTCTCAAGGCGCTAGGGGGTTGGGGGGGGGAGATATCGGGCAGCTCCAAGTCATCTAAGCAGCCAGGTCTTGAGGCTCTTCCTGAATGCTGTTCCAGGTCTTGGCTGAGATGTAGGAGAAGGCTCTTCCTCCCGTTCTGGCTCTTCGGATGCGAGGGAATTAGAAAGTGAGCTGCATCATAGGCTTATTTTGTATCAGTTACCAGAAGTCTGCGTTGCAACGAAACCCCATTCAAAGTGCACAGAGCTTGAAGATAGTGGGGCTGTATTCTGGATGTCTGGATTCAACATTTTCTTCTATGTTTGGGTGGGAGGCATCCTACGCAGCATGTGATAAAAACTATGTATACTTATAAAAAGTAGCTGTTATGTACCTGATGTTGGGGGATCTGTTGCCATCGATTTTACTGAATAAGTACATTGGGCCTGATTCTCAGAGATCTAGTTAGACATGGCAAATATTCATTGTGTATGTAAAGCCAAAGGCATTTAACTTTTTAAATAAAAAAACACTGACATTGATGAGTTCTAGATATTTCAAGTAACTATACTTCACGCTCCAGCCATGCACAGTATTGTTGTCAAGACTATGTCATGTGTGATGTAATATGTGAGGTCATAGGCAGTGCATGGCGAGGGCGCAAGTTACGGTTACTTGAAATAACTATTACTGGTGAATGTAACTTTTTTTTAGTTTAAAAGGATGAATTTAAACGTACTTTTTACCTATCACGTCTCTTCAACGTTTGTATTTTTCAGTGCATTTTTTTGTTTTTGTTTTATTGTAAAGTAATATTTTATTACAATAGGTAAGTATGCCAACCCCCACGTTCCTAGCTGAGGGATCGGCCCTGCACCCATTCCCCTGCGGGCAGCTAATCCCCTACTGTGCATGGCCTTTGGCGCCGCACTGAGTGCAGTCAGGTCCCGTGCACAACACCTTGGGCCAGCCAACCCCGCCCCCCACCATGCAAGGTCTTGGTGTGGGATTGGCCGCAGGGTCTGGCCTGTAACCCAATCCCTACATGGGTTAGCCACAGAGCCAACCGCCTGTATGCAGCCAATCCACCACAGATGCTCACACCCCCTTTAAAAAAAAATGTTTTTCCGATCTTGTCGCACTCTCACAGAATCCAGTGTAGACCTGCGCTCCTGTGGTGCTCTCACTGGAGTAGGGAGTCCTTCTGGCTCTCGTGAGCATCCTGCAGGATTGCCGAAACCCCCAAAATACCTTTTCAAAATTTGTCTCCTGCGATTGCTCCTACAGCTCCAGGGCTCACGGTACCCCTACCCTGGAATAGGACACGTTACAACGCACGCGTTACAACGCGTGTCATTACAACAAGTTTTTTACAACACGAAATCCATTACAACGCACGTCGTTACAACGCATGTCATTACAACACATAAACCATTACAACACAATTACTATTCTAACTCCGCTGGGGCGTTACTTTGGGGAATGCGTTGTAATGGATTATGCGATGTAATGACATGCGTTGTAATGGATTATGCGATGTAATGTCATGCGTTGTAATGGATTTCGCGTTGTAAAAAATTTGTTGTAATGACACTTGTTGTAAAGCGTGCGTTGTAAACGATGTTTCCCCTACCCTGCCTCTTTATTCCTTTTTTCATTTTCAGGATACGGGAACGAGTCCCCCTGTTCTGAAATGGCTGCAGGAACATTTCTCCTCATGTTGCATGCCTGTGGTTCCCGCGAGTCTCCAGCAAAACCAACCATCCAGATATAATTACAATTTGGACCTTAATTTCTCCAAAACCTCTTAACGAATTTTTACCAAATCATAAAACACACGCTTTCTGGGTACAGTTCTAGCTTTCTGCCAAATTTGATGTAATTCTGTTGACTGTTTTGGGCTGGAACACTTCAAAATCCCTATGAAAAGTGCATGAGGAAATTACATTTTGGGACCCCAAGTTTTTCTTAGTCCCTGCTTGATGGATCACACCAAAACTTTCAAGAAAGGAGCTGAGGTGGATGAAATTCTTTTGGGACAGCTTTGTCAAGATTTGTAAAACGGTGACAACGTTATTACCAAACAAAAAACGCTCTTACTCTGGTAACTAGGCCCTAACTGTAACTACACAGTGGTGACCACCATTGTGTAATGTATTTAGAAGGCCACTGGAACTATGTTGCAGGGGAGCACCAAATTATGTGACAGAGTTGATTAAATTATAGCACAAGAAAAGGCAAATTATGCAGCATAATGCGGCACATTCTTTTTCAGTATTATTTCATTATTTTGTACTTTTTACACATGGTAATGCTATCTGAGCAAAGATTTCACCTCACATTTGTACCAGTTTAACACCCAAATACAGAAATAAGCAACTGAATGATGACCAGTTAACCTTTGCAAAGGGCCTTCCACTGTGCACAAACATGTTACCATGTTTTAGCAACGTTTGATCTGTTTGAGCTAGAAACAATTTTTTGTTGTTAAAATCTGCAGATTATGTAGCAGACGATGGAACAGATGATGGATTATGTGGCAAATGCAGCAAATCCATAATTTTGTGAAAACATCTGCAGAATCTCATAATTCTAGTGGCCCTGTGTATGTGTGTGAGTGTGTTTGTGTGTTTGTGTACGTGTGTATGGATATAGATATACATATAATAGATAATTGTATAATAGGGGCCTATATTGCCATTGGGGTTCTCGTGACATTTACAAAGCATGAGGCTGAAGCCTGAGTAGTTTATAAATGTCACCCGAACCCCGAGATATCAAAGTAGAACCATATTATACAAGTTACTCTATTTGTTTTGTTATACTACATTTTTGATTAATTGATTTTAGTACTCAACAAATTTTGCACAAAAAAAAGACCCAGAGACATATTTTGATCCTATCTCATTATTGGTAAGGTCAATTATCAGGAAAAAAGTAGCAATAGTCAATCACCATTTAACTCAAGTATAGTGAGGAGGGATGAAGTCCCAAATGCTCCTCAAACCAAGTCTAGAGTAAATCTCAAGAGCCTACACTTTGGGCTGCTCACCAACTTGTGAGTGATTGTACTGCAGGTATATCAAAATTGAAGGCTCCTGTGACAATAAGTTGCCTGTTACTTGGGGTGCATAAGCTCTGGTACAATGTTCTTGAAGCAATCTTAAACTCTGCTTGATTTTCAGTCTTTTCTCTGTCCTTTAAGTTCCTGCAATTGAACTAGGCTTCCATTCAAAGTACAATGACCAGGCTCGCAATTTGTATCTTAAAGTTACCAATTTCAAACAAGGAGCATTTGTGGCATTCATTTGATGTGGGCGCTATAGTGTAGTACGGTCGGTAACATCTGATCGGGATTTAACTTTTATTATCAATGCACAGCACCATATATCTGCTCTGATGTTAAGATTGTTGTGATCATGGTATCCAAGGCCATGAAGTGTATGTTTTGAGAAAGGATAGGATGACCCTCCAAGGAAGTGTTCTCTGGTTTTCCCAGCACCACAGGTAGGCGATGGCGTCTGTTTCTTTCAATTACATTAACTGTACCACTAAATACATATGGGATAAATACCTCAGCCGTACATTAGAAGGATATATGGGTTCCATGACCATATAAAGGAATGAGGCCGAAGGCAGGGGGTAATTTATTTTTTATAATACACGGTCACATGACACCATCGCCTTTCCCACAAATCACTTAAATCCTTGATGCATAGCTCTTTCATATGAAAGAGAGAGCATGTTTGCAGACATGAAGAATAAAAATAGAATCTCTAGAGCAAAATTAAACACATCAGAAAAGCTGTTGGTTGCAAAAAGATATTAAAATCAGTATACTACAAGTCATTTAAAAAAAGCCCAGGAGCCTGGAATGTGTAGAAACATGCAGAACGATTCTACATTTTTTATAATTAGCTAAGAAGTGTAAAAAATGAATATGTTGCCATAAATATCACCTTTCTGCTTATCACTATACAGCTAGAAAAACAGATCAGAAGAAAGAAAAGCAAGTTTAGTTTTGTTCCTTAAACATCTGCTTTAATTATGCTTCACGACCTGAACAGCATTTCTCCTGGCAGGCATTGTGACATCAGAACTCAACGGTAATAACTTATTACAGTTGAGCTCTGATGTTGTTTCTTTATAATAAGTGGCTTGGTGCGTCACAAATTGCCTATTATAAAGAAATTAGAGACAGTTTTCTTATACAGGAATACCAGATATCTATCTATCTATCTATCTATCTATCTATCTATCTATCTATCTATCTATCTATCTATCTATCTTTCTACACAAAATATATAAATACGTTCACAACACTACTCAGCATAAACATTAACCTGTTTATACTTCTACCACATATGGTGTTCAACACCATCACATTTATTTTCAAAATATATTAAAACCCTGAAGCCCCATACGAAGAAAGATATATGTAAAAGATAATAAAAAATTATTTCTGTGGGGACTCGTTTCTTTGAAATAGGCACAGATGTTACTGTACGCGCACACACATAATACACCAATGTCTTCAGTAGTCTGTTCTTTTGTACGGAAGGCTAAATCCTCCATATTGTTCACCTTTTCCCAGGATACTCTCAAAGAGGAATTAGGGTCTGCCCAGAGTGATAATGTTTCAATTCAGCAACATCACTATGGAAAGCAATGTTAGTGAAGAATGTCTGGATGGAAAACAATTTTCAATAGATAACAGCATTCTTGAGTGTTGTTATGAGACTCTTCCATTTTTGTGCTTGCACATTTTTTTCTTTTCTTATTGCAACACGGTGACCTAGATTTGCTTTGCATTTACAATGCTAGGATATTTGAGTAGGTTCTACAGTGAACGATTCTTTCAGGTCTCCGTGTGTGCGCATGCTTATGTCAGTGTGTTTGACTGTGTGCGTGTGAGAGAGAAAGAGACTGTTTATTAGATTGCGTGTGAATATGTGAATGTGAAAAGAATCGGAGAGTGCAAGCAGTCAGCAAAGACCAGCCCTGCCAAGCTTTCCAGGTCCATGCGCTGATCCAGTCTTGTTTTTTCCCCTTTGAATTCTGGGACTTTTAGTCCTGGATTATAATGAAATAAACAAGAGTATATGTTTCAGGAATGAAAGGAAAAACACCTGGACTGGAGCAGCACATCGCGCATGGACCTGGGAAACTTTGCAGCTATGCAAGATAGTAATACAATGGACAATCATGGAGGAGGGCAAGCAGATAGGCAAACAGAGTCAGGCAGCTAGGACTACAGAAAGGTAAACAGTCATACAGGAATCCGTCAGAGAGCAGATAGACAAATAGCCAGGTGGACAAAAAGACTGTCAAACATGACAGCACACAGACAGGCAGAGAAGCACCAGAGCAGACTAGAATAGTGGAACGCTGGACTGACAGAGAGGCAGGCAGAAAGACAAACAGAAATATAGGTAGGTAGGTAGGTAGATAGATAGATAGATAGATAGATAGATAGATAGATAGATAGATAGATTGATGGATAGATAGATAGATCTAACAAAAACATCTTATAGAGAAGGATGGTTTATGGGAAAATGAGGGGGAACAGACAGAAAGAGTAAGAACAGGAGACTGAAAGGGAAGAGTTCCTGGGATAATAGTGAATGATAGAGCAGTGAAAATGAAGTTGAACAAGTATTGCCAAAGCCAACAGGTCTGGTTTTAATGTGCTAATACATGCAATATAGGAATGAACAAATGCTGTTTGCACACATTTAATGCAGCAAATGCTGTTTAACGGGTTAAGAGCTATAAACATTGGCTTTGTCAATGATGGAGAAAAAGTAGCAGCAATATTGCTTTTGATATTGAATGCACATAGGAGACAAATGAATGTAGCAAACAGTGTGATGTCTGAGGGTACATTTCAGAAATAAAATAGTTCCACCTGTGTTCCAGTGGAATCACTTCCTGGAAGGTGGAATGATACACCAAACATCCAATAGCATGAAGTGAGAGAAGAATATTTCTCTTGATGGAGACAAAAGCCACTTTGGATTGAAGCTGCATTGTCAAGTCAGAGCTTAAAATGACTAACCCAGGTTATACTTTGCTTTAATAAGTCCTAACACCTGCAGGTGTAATTTTCTTAATATGTAGATAAGAATGTACTGTAAATGCCCTGCAACTCTGCCCTTCCCTTTTTAACCCTTTGTACGATTGTTCCTCCTGCAAGAAATCTTTTCCGGTGCAGATATTTTTGCAGAAAATGTGGAAATAAAGCACTTAATAACCAGCTGGTATTATGTGATATACATTTTAAGCCATTAAATTTGGGCAGTAATCAAAGTCTATTATAATTGGTGTCTTTCTAGGGACCAGATGGGGCCCCTGCCCCAGCTGCATTAGTGTTGCCCCCCTTTGTGCCCCTTTTCACAGCTGTTAGCTATTGCTTTGTGCAGGAGCAACACAGTTAGAAAGATAGACATTGAACCCTGCAACACACATGAATATGTCCGACTACCTTTCACTGCACAGCAGGAATTCTTGGAGGCACTACATGAGCCTACAAATCTATGTGTGTGTGTGTGTGTGTGCATGTGTATCTAAATATATATGTAGATGAACACACACACACATATATGCAAAGTCACATTTAAACATTCTAAGCAGGTGCATATATATACACACACACTTATGTATAATATATATATATATATATGTGTGTGTGTTCACCCCACACACACACACACACACACGCAAGCATGCACTTTTCACAATCTCCCTCTGTCAGTGGCCCTACAAGTTTAATCTGTGCCCCTAAATATTCCCTTCGAGAGACGTCACTGTCCATTACACGTAATAACTTGACTGTTTTTACTCTCTGGCTCTAATCTCCAGCAGTGCGCTAAATAACCGACGACATAAATGTTACCGTATGGTCCAAAGACTGTGGACTGGTACATAACGCGGTTTTTATATAAAAATTCAGAACAATGCATTTAATGCACATTTGGGGGCAGTTTCTGACTTTCTAGCAATGGGCATTGTGGTGCCAGTGATGAAGAGCGACACGTTATTACTGTCAAGGAGTGATGTACTTTTCTAAACATAGGTGACTAGTAATATTACATCTAGGCTATAGTAAGCATATTAAATGGAGGACTTATATATGTACTGCAGTGGCCCATGTATTGTAAACAGTTTCCTGTCACTCTATGAATATATAGTAGTACACTGTTGTTTTACTTTGCTTCACATTGAATAGGAGGCCACTCTTCCTATCCATTAGTTCATCTGCAGTGCTTAAATTGTGCAAGTGTTTGCAGGTAGAGGGCACAGACAATCATTTTTTGGGCAGTGTGACTTATTTTTCATTATCAGAGTTGGATCCAGAGCAAGAGAGAAATAGAAATGGAAGAAATAAATAGGAAGTGGAAGATAGAAAGCATTAAGAAATGGAGAAACCATGCATGAGATGAACCTGCAAGAGGGAGATAAAGAGATAGGAAATGTATGGTGGCAGTAGAAAGAAGCATGCAGAGGAACAAAGGCTAGACAACCTTAGTAACTGACAACCTCACCATTCAGTAGCGCCATCAGTGGACTCCTTTAAATCTTAGCCCCCCTCCATACTTATTTATTCATGAATTTGGCAACTGCGGCTCTATTCATCTTTGAATCTCACATATCCTGACACCCTGTACAACCTTTCCATTACTCCTGGTCGCATCCATGGCTAGAAAGGCCTTGTATTCCACTAGACATTTCCCCGATGGGCTGGAGATCTTGAGGCCAGTGTTGACTAGTCAAAGCTGTGCCTGGTACCTTTGTCACTTTGCCAGCAGACACCCCCGTTAATTGTAGCAGGTACTGGGAGACTTTAAGAGAAAGAGAGGGAGGGCTAATGTAGAGATAAAGTGATCAGAGAGGGCGAGGAGAGAAGGAGAGAATGGATGGATGGAAAAGGAGAGACTGTGTGAGGAGACGAAGGGAGTGGGGCTGATTTGAGAATATTTGTAAGAGCTGCTTTCTGTTCCTCAGTTCGGCCCTGATGGCATCTCAGTTGTTACATCTTCAAAACATTCCTCTCTTCCCTTCTGAGGAGGAATTCAGGAATAAAACAAGCTATGATGCTCACATTATCTAATGAAACATCTATCCACCAGAAAATTATAAAACAAAGAATTGTGCAGGAAAGCATAAACTAGATACATCAGTTGCAGCTGTACTGTGCTCTTCAGAAGCCCATGAAACTACTGCTACATCTCTCACTACCAGCAATGATTAACTAAAACGCATGTATCGGTGGCTGGTGCAGCCCACTTCAAGTCCTTTCAAAGGTTTCCAAGGTGTGGTCTCTCTTGGGTTGTGGAAGGAAGGAAGACTCACAGTATGGCAGAAAATATGGTAGATAAATATATTATGTTATAGGTTTTATGACACACAAAAGCTTAAAAGGTGTCCTGCCGCTCAGACTAAAGACAACTGTTCGCGGTGCAGAATTAGAATAGACAAACCAATAAAAAGTCGGAAAAAATCTATCAAACCAATCAATTAATCAAAACACAAAGGAGAGAAGTAACGTTAACCTCCTTCCCTGGGAACTTCTAGAACAGTGAAGAATATTGAGAAAAAGATTTGTGGATTAATGAAGCCAAAGGTCATGGATCTATAGGACACAGATCTATAGGTTAATGTTGCCGCTCTTTCTTCAGTCATCTAATTGACACGCATTGCTGCATTGCCTCTGAAATTAAGGGGTTGACTTTTGATGATGACTCGTAAGGTGCTTCTAATGGCTGAAACGTGTTAATAGAGGGGGCTAAGGGAGCATCACCTAGGAATGTGCTCGGCCTTAAGCATGGACTTAATCTATGTAAGCATTTCAAATTAAGCTTTTTTCATGGCAATAATTGTCCTGTCTTGATTAAATCAATATAAACATTATTTCAAAAGGAGAGATAAGCCAAAATCTTGTTTTATTCTTCGATTCAGCTGAATCAAGTTTGTATTTTTCCTTAGAGAAACAATTGTGCAATCTAAAACATTTGTCTAAATTGTGAATCATAAAAGATACATATATAAAGACAGACTGTAATTTTGTATAGGTGTCACATTGAAAACATTCTCTGTTTTTTCCATTGTATCAAATCTAAGTGGCTGTCTTTTGACTGAAATAACCAATATAATATACATTTTCACATCATTCACTATTGTGTTTCCTTCTGGTTCGGTTTTGGTTTTCTTTCACTTGGGGCTTATTTATTCCTATTTTTCTTTTTTTCCATCAAAACCTTTTATCGTTCACAATTCTGACAACTGTTTTAGATTGCACAATTGTTTCTCTAAAGAAAAAGAAAACTCAATTCAGCTGAATCGAAGTATAACACAAGATACTGGCTTATCTCTCCTTTTGAAATAATGTTTATATTGATTTAATCAAGACAAGACAATTGTTGCCATGAAAAAAAGCTAAATTTGAAATGCTTGCAAACATTAAGTCCACACAGAAAAAGTCTGTGACACTAGGAATCTTTTCTTGAAATGAGTTCCATATGAATACTTGTTCCGAGGTCTCTTGATACCCATGTTCACATGGACATTAGGGTTGCTCTTGTTCTTGTTTAACCTGGCCTTAAGCATGGACATCCACCATTTTTCCACGTAGGCAAGGGCTATGCTATATGTTCAGTGTTTCCTCTATCTTTGACAAGGAATCCAATTTTTTTAGATATTGGATTTTTATTTATACCTTGTGGGCATGCTGAAAAAGCCCCCCCCTCCCCCACACACACACATGCACAAAGCGTCAAGGCGAAGTTTAAAGAAAATTATATGACATTGAAATTTGCTTTTCTGCTGGGGTGCAATAAATATGCATCATCAAGCATGTGAGTAATACATACATTATTGCATGTGCATTGTGACTCATAGAGTGCTTCTAGGAAAACCTGACGCAAGGCGTAAAACTGTTCCTGTTTAGAAATTTTCCTAATTCTAAGTTTGATCAGATGCCACCTTTGATGCTTTTAAAGCTAACACTCAGCAGTATGGGGTCTCTGCTAGCTACATGCTGTGGAATTATGATTAATACTAATGATAGTTTCCTAAAACAAGCCTGTAACATCCTGCTGCGCGAGACTTCAACAATCTCTCAGGCCTTCTGCGCGGCTCTGTACCAAGCCTCAGTAAGATAACTCGCATCCGAAGAGGTGTTCATTTAGCAGTTCCTATCTCCCGCCTCCAGAACATTCTACTGATTATTAATGAGCTCACCGAAGTAAGGAAGGGAATACACTCCGGTGCGTAGGGAGATACGGCATCTCGACTGGAGACACGTCCCGCTAGTTGAACCTGGGAAAAGGAAAGGGAACTTTGAACATCAGTGTTTCTGGAGTACACTTAACAGCTACATGCATTTTTCTGACTGACTGTTCTTCTATGGAAAATGATGGTAACCCTTGAAACATCCATAAAGCACTTTGATTGATCCTTAGTGGTAGAAAGGTGGCTAGTAACACAGTACAATAACCCTAAACAGAAATGAAATAAAATAAAGTAAAAAAAATAAATAAAAATAAAGTAAAATCAATTTATTCAAATAAAATATGCCTATGCTTGCCTATGCCTATGCAGGCCATAACCAAACCTAATAGAACACAAACATAAAAACACAGAATAGAATAGCACCTGAATAATGGCAAAACAATGCAGATATAATGGAATAAGTATAGGTTCCTGGCCCAATCTTCAACTATTGAATTTAAACAAATATGAAGTATACTGATATGGAGCAGATAAATAAGACACATGCGGCTAATGATGGAAAATTCAAGGTGCTCAACATAAATATTGAGTTCAAAATTTTGTGCTGCCAAAATATCATAGCCAAAATATTGTGAAGTTTTGACTGTGATTCAGAAAGCAAGAAGCACATACGTTCCACAGTGTGTACAAGGAAGACATCAAAATATTCTTTAAAAATAAAAACAAGCTAAAGCTATTCAAAGTACTAAAAAGGAAAAATCTTAGAAGCAAGCCTTCTCCCTCGACACACATAGAATATGAACAGTCTTCTTCCAAACTTTAGGATTCTTGCCCCATTTACTTGGGTTGGGGACATGGCCATGCCCATGGGGGGCAGCCCCCAGCCATATTTAAAAAACCAAACATTCCCTGGTGTCTAGAGGGCTTTCTGCCCCCGGGTGGCAGATCAGGGGTAATTATCCCCATCTGGCCCTCTGGGGGGCAAACATAATGTTGCCTTATTTACTTGAGATGTGGGGCATAGCCATGCACATGGTGGGCAGCCCCCACCCGTATATATTTGAATATTTCTTTTAACATTGCCTGGCTTTTTGCCCCCTGAGGGTAATTACCCCATCTGTCCCCAGGGAAGGCAGAAAGACTATTGCCCCATTTAGTTGTAGTGGGGGCATAGCCACGACCATGGTGGGCAGCCTCCACCCCTATATTTGTTTTAACAAATCTTTCCCTGTTGTCAAGTGGGCTTTCTGCCCCCTCCAGGGGGTAGATCAGGGAAAATTACCTCATCTGCCCCCAAGGGAGCAGAAAGGCTGTTGCACCATTTACCTGGGGTGAGGGCATGACCATGGCCATGCCCATGCTGGGCAGTCCCCACCACTATTTTTTTTTAATAAAAAATGAAATTCCTGGTGCCTAGTTGGCTTTCTGTCCCCACCCAGGGGCAGATCGGGGTAATTACATTCATCTGCCCCCGGGAGCGGGGCAGAAAGACTTCTACCTTATGCATTTAGGATGGGGAATGCCCACTATGGCACCTCTAAACTCTGGAATACTCTCCCAAGTGAGCTCAGAAGTGCGAGCTCCCTATCCATCTTCAGGAGAAGGTTAAAGACCTGGTTGTTCCAGGACTAGACGTTGTGTGGGCTTACTGTGTTCTCAGCGCCAAGACACCTCCGGGTATTCGTGCGCTTTTATAAATCCCGTTAACATTAACATTAACATGCCCTGGTGAGCCCCCACTCCTATATTTATGTAAGAAGAAAAAATCTTTGGTGTCTAGTGGGCTTTCTGTCCCCCAGCGGTGTAGATTGGGGGGAATCAACCTTATCTGCACCCCTGGGGAGGGCAGAAAGACTGTTGCCATATGCATTAGGGGTGGGGGCATGGCCATCCTGGTGGGCATCCCCCACCTCTATATTTTCAAGAAAAAAGAAACCCCCAATGTTTTTTGGGCTTTCTGACCCCACCCCCAGGTGGGGAAAGATCCTGTGTAATTTACCCCCATCTGCCCCCTAGGAGGTGCAGATAGACTGACAATGTTGAGGGGGTGTTGGGGGAGCACAAGCCCTTGCCTAAGGGGCCACTCCCCCTATGCCTGGTGGGTAGTGGGTGGATCCATTCTTGGGGATCGCTCTCCTGCAGCAGGGATCCACTGGGCAGATTCTCCCCTTTCCAACAATACCTCTCCTGAGATAATCAGTGGTTGGGGGGCTGAGATATGCCCAGTGCACTGATTCAGTGAAAGAAAAACAAGCCCATTGGCTTGTTTTACTTTCACTTTCAGGAGTAATAACGTCAGCATGCCCTGCACGCTGATTGTCATTACAAATTAATAAAATAAAAATAAAAAATAAAAAAAACACAGGCTGCTCAGGCAGCCCGAGCTGCAGAAAAATGATGAGCCGTTTTGTATTGTTTAAGAAGTGACAGCAGAATAGTCTTTCCCCCAGTTTTTTTTCATGGCGCAGTTCAAGTTTTGCTAACTTTAGGTTATCAAAGAGACATTTTGATGCGTTGTGATGCCTAGGTGGCCTGGCTTTCCAAAGAGGAGCATGTATGTTGCTGGCTTCTATCAACCATTTTGTGATACCTTCCACAGGTCGGTCAGAGCTACCAATACTGTCAGGCATAGAATTAGCCAGGGAGCTACAAAAGGAATCAATATTGACATGGGCCCAGTTTCTAGAGAAACTGCCCCCACCAGATTGAGGTTTGGACAGGGTCACATCAGAGAGCAGAAATTTAATTAGACAGTGGTCTGACCAAGCGCATTGCAGTACAACTATGGGAGAAAGTGAGAGGTTCATGGTCCAGACCTGATCCAAAATGTGCCCCTTATTATGGGTAGGTAAGGAAACATGTTGGGTAAGATTTAAGCTACAGAGCAATACAGTGAAGTCAAGGGATACTTGGCCGCCGTTGTCCACATTTGCTCAATAGTTGAAGTCACCTATAATTAAGATCTTTGCATACTCTATAACTGGTGCTGCTAACCCGTCTGCATTAAATGATCAGAAAAATCAAAAGATCAGAAACATGCCACCATGAGCATTGCATCACAAACATAACCTACTTTAGATGTTCATTGATATTCTATGATAAAAAGAAAAACTGTTGTTCCAAGACACATCAAATAGAGACATATTCCCTCACTGCCAGAGATCTGGGAGTACCCAATTGAATACCTCGAAAATGCCCATGCATTAAATATTTGCCCAAGTGGACAATCAGAGAGCCCAAGTCACACTTATTGCAGCAGTTCCAAAAGAGAAGGTACTGTGATTGACTCACTGGACATACCCATGCCATACCATTCAAGACATGATATAAGAGGAGAATGGATATGTTTGAATCAATTTGAATCAATTTGTACCAATCTTGATGACTCTGGCACATTCCATTCCATTCCACCATTTTAGCTCGCCTGTGCCATTATGGACAGGGATCAATGAATAAATTACAAACACGTCATTCTTGCCCCGCTGCAAATAAGAAAGCTCATCTTAGATTTATTTTTGCTTTTTTATATTTTTCATTTGTTTTAAGGCCTACAGAAATGAAAATCAAGAAACAATAACAATGCACAGAATTATATATATGAAAATTAAGTAGAATAATAGCTGAAACATAAACATTAGAGAAACATTAAATAAGGTTTATATAATCACAGGCTTAGAGTAAAAGATTTTCTCTGAATAGGAACAAAAGCTTTTTCAGACATGTTTCAGCCTTATTGGGCTTCATTGGTGAAGTGCAGCTTTAGTCTTTGGGCCTGATTTAGACCTCGGCGTACAGGTTACTCCATCACAACGGTGACAGATATCCCATCAGCCGAAATATATAAATCCCATTATAGCTATGGAAATTATATTTCGGCGGACGGGATATCCATCACCGTTGTGACAGAGTAACCCGGCCGCTGAAATCTAAATCCAGCCCTTAATGTGCAAAACAAACTCAGTGAACTTTAGGTTACAGAAAGATATCTGCAGCTACTGCAAGAACCAACTGAGTTTGGAATTTGACATGAGATCTGCAGATTACATGGGGTGATATAACTCCGTCTTTACTTGGGGGTGTCTATTGGGCTCCAGAAACACTGAAGAGGGACTGAGAGTCCGGGATTTCAAAACGAGGGCTAGCAAAATTATTTTGTGGACATCTAAAGGCCAATAGACATGCTCCAAGTGTCTGATGAGGGTATTTTCAAGGATAGTTGTAGGCACTAAGAGCTCAGGGGCTCTGGTAAAAGTAGGTATGGGGTTAGGATCTGTGGAGGCATCTGAGAGTTTGTCAGCACTGTTTGACATAATGTGAGGTATGGTTCAGCCTTTGAAACTTAAGTGAGATGCCTTTTATGCCACTCTATCTGAGGGCAACTTTTGGTGGGCTGAGTCCAGCTTAAGGGCGAAGAAGATGGGTAGAGGGGAAATTAAAAGACTCTGATTGTGGGTATTGTTTGTCTGAACAACTACCTAAATGAGGCCTGAGGGAGTCTTAGGACTGACAGAAGGTCTCTAAGGGTGGCTAAGCAAATAGTTGAATAAAGTATAGCTTCGAATTTCATAAATGTAGTTAGGAGAATTTTAGGGATGGTCAGGATCCATGGTAATCTGTGAGGTCTGGATGAAGTAATGGGATGTTTGGCTGAGGTAATGTGAGGGCCAGCTAAGCCCATGAGAGCCGGTAGATAATCCATCACATAATCAATGACACGAAAACTCGTTCCCTGCAATATCCTTGCAGATGACATGAGCAGCCGGAAGAAAGTTGTCAAATATTTCAGTGATCAGCTTCTGGGCAAGTTTCTGATCACATGGTCCTGAAATTTCATAATGTTTATGCCTCTTCACGTTGGTATCTTGTTTTTGGGACTTCTTCTGGAAAGAGTACTAATGCTCACCAGCATTTTCGGAGAAAAAAAACTGCCCAGTTGATTTTTTGGGATATGTAACATCACTTCTAAATTTAAAAACACATTTTGTGAACTATATAAAAGTTTTTACTGAGATTAAATCACATTAATAATGTATCTATTTTACATTGCGTCCTGAGACCTAGAGAATACTATATAACAACATGTGGTATGTAGTTCCTCGAAAATAAGGGTGAAGAGAGAGTGTGTGTGTGTGGTAGAGGGGGGAATTCCACTTGTAGGAACTAGGGTCCTCACACACCAAGCAAGCTAGGTGTCATGCTTCATCATATGGACCTGCCCCTCGTCGGGTCGGCGCTGCAATACCCGACGGGCACCCGTACAGGGGCTCTTGAGCGGGGATCTTTTATTCCAAGCCGTATGGTGAAGTGCGTGTGTGGGGCCTCTAGGGTGCAGATGTGGGTGAGTGGTGATGGTTAAAACAAGTTGGATAGTCCAAAAACAAGATCTTTATTAAGGCTGGCTATCCACCTGACTAAAAACAAATGAAGAGTGGCAGCTTGCTGTCTTAAGGATTCAGCTCAGCTTTGCTCATCTCTGGTGGTCAACATGTTTCATGCCCTGCGGTCCTATCGATCCTCGGCATTTCATCAGGACCTAACGTGAATAAAATCTATCTACACTGTGTGGAGGGTGCAAATGCTACCTACCACTAAGAGAACAGTCTTCTCAATTTCGTTGGGTGATCTAAGAGAAAAAATATAAGATACCACAATATGTTTCAAAATTTGAAGAACATAGTTCTCTATCGTGTCAAACTCTCTCTGTAAACGTGCTTCATAAATACATTTTGTATAGGAACAGAAGACTAGGGATGTAGTGTGCAGAAGCACGTGCGAATATCTCTTATATTTAGCTAATCACAAAAGTGGGAGCAACATCCTGTGGGGCAGGGCTACTCACCACAAGTAGTGTCACCACTAGTTCCCATCCGTGTTCAAGCGGGGTTGAGACACCAAGATTCTAGTGTCCTAAGGGCGACAAGGACAGCAGTGCCACGTGAAAAGAAGTCGCAACATAACGCGGCAGGGACCTCGACACGGTCATGATCCACATAACCCATGTTTGAAGGGTAAAAAGGGGCCGTCCACGGGATGTCACTGCAATGTATAGTTGATTGTACCAGGGACCCCACTCAGCATGTATGGCTCAATGTGGGGCGCAACCGCAATGGTGTGTGCTAGCGCTAAACGCTATTCCTGCAAGTTATCACCAAGGAGTGCAGCCACCACTCGGTACATAGGTAGGTTGAGGGGGTAATGAGTCGGTCACACCATCATTACAGTCAACAGGCCCCGTCGACAGGCCCCCGACAATTCCCTAAGGATAGGAGTACTGGAAAGCAACCCCGTGGTTTAGTACTTACATCTGACAGCTGCTCCAGTGAGTGGATCAACACACAGAATCAATATCTAAAATTCACGCACACTATCTCTTCCACTACCATACCCTTCCTCGATTTGAATATAATACTGGATGACAAGGGGCTCAGTACTTCCCTATACAAGAAGCCACAGACAGGAACAGTTTACTTCTATACAGCAGTCACCACCCTAGGGCCCTCAAGGATAACCTCCCTTTCGGACAATTCCTCCGTATAAGGAGGAATTGCAGCTCTGTCATAGACTATCAGGATGAGGCACACCGATTGAGCGAGAACCTTAGACAAAGAGGTTACCCCGCATGACAGATAAAAAACTCCTCCAAGAAGGCACGGAACAATCCCCGGGAGGCCTTATGCAACCCAAACACAAAGAACAAGCAGATAGCCTAACTTGTGTGACATCATTTACACCCAATTCTACACACATCAAGGGCATAATCAAGAAACACTGGGGGATCTTAGGTACAGGTGACTTGAACATCCCTAGGCCACGCTTTGCCTTTAAACGGACACAGAACCTTAAGGACATCCTTATTAACACCAAACCTAAGAATGAATCCCAATTGGAACAAAGAACGCTATGGGGTCTTCCACCAGTAAAGGGCCACTACCCATGTGGCACCTGCTCAGTGTGCCATCAGACCACAGTCACGAAAGAAGTGTTTTTTTCTAACACTTTCACATGGAAAATCCTGAGGCATACTAATTGTAACACTACTCATTGTGTCTATCTAATCACTTGCCCCTGTGATATGAAATATGTGGGGATGACTCTGAGAGCTGTCAAAACACGCATAACAGAACACAAAAGCAACGTGAGATGCCTAAGGGTCACTACCAAACTATATACCCACTGTAAGGAAAGAAACCACACACCAGATTCGTTAAAATGGTTAGTGTTAGAGTCCCATCCGATGATTACACAAAATGCACTTCTCAAGATGGAACAGAGATGGGTGCACCGGCTTAAAACGGATCAGGAAGGTCTTAACGACCAAATTCCGTGGGCCTTACTTAATAACAGATAGACCAGTCAGTATTGAGGCCACTGTACAGGCCCCCTTTACACCCACTTGTTTGTTACACCTCTACCTGATGGTTTTGACACCACTTGCATCCTGAAACATTACCTAGTGAGTCAAGCGGTGATACATCTGTGAAAGACACCTCCACTTGACGACACCGACATCACATGGAACCTGCTACATTGCATAGAGAGGATAGTAATTGTACAACTGAGATAATCCCCACCACACCAGCTTAATTCATCTCTGTTTTTAAAAAATTTTTTTTTACTCATACGCCTTGTTTTCCCTGCAAGCCTCTTTTAATATATGCCTTACCCAGAATCACTTACATGGCTGTAGACTTCAGTGGATACTTTCTTTTATTTGTTTATCCAACACTGTAAGATGGCCGCCGACTTTTTGCAGTCTTTCTGATTCCAACATCTATTTCATAATGACCACCGTCCTATGGGCGGATGTCACCCTGGAATTACACATTTGGATTACCATCTTTTAGTTACACATGTGAGTCGTAGACCTGGCAGTTACAGGTTAGTTTTTATGAGGCTTACATTTGATATTTGGGCCTTCCTGCCCTTGGGAGGCACTCTCTATTCGGACATAAGTGCCACTCTAAGATGGCCGCCGACATTCGGCGGTGGGTCATGTGACCTGCTGCAATCAGGAAGCTGAATAGGCCACACCTACACCGATTGGTATTTAAACATGGCCCGCCACTGGTGTTGTCCTTCCCGGTTGAAGCGACATGGGGGTAGGTTTGCAGCCGACTGGAGCAGCTGTCAGATGTAAGTACTAAACCACGGGGTTGCTTTCCAGTACTCCTATCCTTAGGGAATTGTTGGGGGCCTGTCGACGGGGACTGTTGACTGTAATGATGGTGTGACCAACCCATTACCCCCTCAACCTACCTATGTACCGAGTGGTGGCTGCACTCCTTGGTGATAACTTGAAGGAATAGCGTTTAGCGCTAGCACACACCATTGCGGTTGGGCCCCACATTGAGCCATACATGCTGAGTGGGGTCCCTGGTACAATCAACTATACATTGCAGTGACATCCCGTGGACGGCCCCTTTTTACCCTTCAAACATGGGTTATGTGGATCACGACCGTGTCGAGGTCCCTGGCGCGTTATGTTGCGACTTCTTTTCACGTGGCACTGCTGTCCTTGTCGCCCTTAGGACACTAGAATCTTGGTGTCTCAACCCCGCTTGAACACGGATGGGAACTAGTGTGGTGAGTAGCCCTGCCCCACAGGATGTTGCTCCCACTTTTGTGATTAGCTAAATATAAGAGATATTCGCACGTGCTTCTGCACACTACATCCCTAGTCTTCTGTTCCTATACAAAATGTATTTATGAAGCACGTTTACAGAGAGAGTTTGACACGATAGAGAACTATGTTCTTCAAATTTTGAAACATATTGTGGTATCTTATATTTTTTCTCTTAGATCACCCAACGAAATTGAGAAGACTGTTCTCTTAGTGGTAGGTAGCATTTGCACCCTCCACACAGTGTAGATAGATTTTATTCACGTTAGGTCCTGATGAAATGCCGAGGATCGATAGGACCGCAGGGCATGAAACATGTTGACCACCAGAGATGAGCAAAGCTGAGCTGAATCATTAAGACAGCAAGCTGCCACTCTTCATTTGTTTTTAGTCAGGTGGATAGCCAGCCTTAATAAAGTCTTGTTTTTGGACTATTCAACTTGTTTTAACCATCACCACTCACCCACATCTACACCCTAGAGGCCCCACACACGCACTTCACCATACGGCTTGGAATAAAAGTTCCCGCTCAAGAGCCCCTGTACGGGTGCCCGTCGGGTATTGCAGCGCCGACCCGATGAGGGGCAGGTCCATATGATGAAGCATGACACCTAGCTTGCTTGGTGTGTGAGGACCCTAGTTCCTACAAGTGGAATTCCCCCCTCTACCACACACACACACTCTCTCTTCACCCTTATTTTTGAGGAAATACATACCACATGTTGTTATATGCTTGCTAGGGCACGTATGTTGGACCTCTTATAAAGCCCTTCTTGTCCCCCTATTGATGTAGATACTAGAGAATACTATGGCATTTTAAATTGCATTGAATACATAAAGATAAACAGGAAAAGAATGCAGACATTGTAGCAAATAAAACTAGCATTACATATGACTTGAATGAATATTAAACAGTTACTGGATACTTTTTGGGTGCAAAATTACTTAACAGACTTTGTGAGGGTACATTTATTAGGAACAGATGGAAAATGTGAGCTTTTAGGATCCTTCTAAAAGTGAGATGGGTAGGTTAGTTCTGATACCAGGGGTAGAGAGAACCAAGTGGTGATTGTGGCTCTAGAGAATTAGGGGCAGATTTACAAGCCCCTTGCGCCACATTTGCACCGCTGTTGCGTCACTTTTGTGACGCAGCGGCGGCGTAAACCATGCGCCACGTTGAGCCTTATTTACAACGTGACGCATCTAGGGAGATGCGTCACGTTGTAAAGCCCTGCGCCACATGAAACCTGCGTTAGGTTTCTTGTGGGCGTTCCGGCGCAGGGTGGGCGTTCTGTCAGAGGAACGCCTCGTAAAAGTGACGCAGTCAAATCTACAAGATTTCACTGAGTCACTTTTACGTCCATGCTGCGTCAATACCCTGCGCCTGCTTGAAGCAGGCGTAAGGAGTGACGCAGCATGTTAGGCATAGGGCGCCCCTGAGCATTGCTGGAGCCGCGTCGCGCTTGCGACACGACTCCAGCAATGCGCCGCCCTTACGACACAGGATGCGACACGCATCGCCCTATCCTTGCGCCTCGGTGCGCCGCATTGTAAATGCGACGCATTTGTGGTGGCGCAGGGAGGGAATTGCGTGTCTCATCTGTTCTGGCGCATCGCTGCTGATTTGCAGAGATGCGCCAGAACTCGTAAATCTGCCCCTTAGTGTTTTTTGGACTGAGAAGGCTCCAGAGAATTTGTGTTTTTTGGTGTGAGAAGTGTTGAATCGACTTACTTTAGGGAGTTTTAATTTCTTTGAGCTCTTCGGGAGCTTGAGATGATGAATAAATTAGTCAGTTATGTAGCTGTGTTCCAGTAGTGAATGGTTTTGCAGGTGAGAGGGAATCATCTGAATTTGATTCTTTTAAGCATTTTGACAATTGTTGTGCCATAAATATGAGCACAGGCATGTATAGCAAACAGAAGCTGAATATGTATTTGCTTTCTCTCTCTTGCTGTCTCTTTCTTAATGTCTTTCTATGGGGAAATGTTAATATTTCAAGAAATCTCAACCATTGCCACCTTTGATAATACTTGTTATGAAAGCTTTTTTTTCAAGGTATGTTAAGTTTATGTTCTGTTATGCAAATTTTTGTAGGGTACTATCACCTGGGAGGTTATGCTGACGCCGTACAGGTGTTACAAAAGGGGATGATGGACGGAACGTTTGAGCCAATCAAACACTCACCCCCAGTCAACTGATCTGGGTTTAATCCATCATCATTCTTTAGCTCACTCCACCACCCCAGTTCAGACATGGCCATATGCAATCAGTCTGACCCTGTGCCTCATGGGAACAGTCCAGCCCGAACTGCCAAGCCATGTCTTCCCTGGACCGAAACAAGCATCCTAGGACCGGTTTCTGGCATTCCAGCCGTCATCAGCCAGGCTTGCTTGAATCCAGTGGCAAAGTGAGCAAGGGACCCACGTTTGGGCATACCCCGCCAACTTAGGGCTTAACAAAGCGATACAAAAGGGGATGATGGACGGAACGCTTGAGCCAATCAAACACTCACCCCCAGTCAACTGATCTGGGTTTAATCCATCATCATTCTTTAGCTCACTCCACCACCCCAGTTCAGACATGGCCATATGCAAATCAGTCTGACCCTGTGCCTCATGGGAACAGTCCAGCCCGAACTGCCAAGCCATGTCTTCTGACCGGAAACAAGCATCCTAGGACCGGTTCTGGCATTCCAGCCGTCATCAGCCAGGCTTGCTTGAATCCAGTGGCAAAGTGAGCAAGGGACCCACGTCTGGGCATACCCCGCCAACTTAGGGCGAACAAGCGATACAAAGGGATGATGGTCGGAACGTTTGAGCCAATCAAACACTCACCCCAGTCAACTGATCTGGGTTTAATCCATCATCATTCTTTAGCTCACTCCACCACCCCAGTTCAGACATGGCCATATGCAAATCAGTCTGACCCTGTGCCTCATGGGAACAGTCCAGCCCGAACTGCCAAGCCATGTCTTCCCTGGACCGGAAACAAGCATCCTAGGACCGGTTTCTGGCATTCCAGCCGTCATCAGCCAGGCTTGCTTGAATCCAGTGGCAAAGTGAGCAAGGGACCCACGTCTGGGCATACCCCGCCAACTTAGGGCGAACAAAGCGATACAAAAGGGGATGATGGACGGAACGTTTGAGCCAATCAAACACTCACCCCCAGTCAACTGATCTGGGTTTAATCCATCATCATTCTTTAGCTCACTCACTCCATCATCCCCTTTTGTATCGCTTTGTTCGCCCTAAGTTGGCGGGGATATGCCCAGACGTGGGTCCCTTGCTCACTTTGCCACTGGATTCAAGCAAGCCTGGCTGATGACGGCTGGAATGCCAGAAACCGGTCCTAGGATGCTTGTTTCCGGTCCAGGGAAGACATGGCTTGGCAGTTCGTGCTGGACTGTTCCCATGAGGCACAGGGTCAGACTGATTTGCATATGGCCATGTCTGAACTGGGGTGGTGGAGTGAGCTAAAGAATGATGATGGATTAAACCCAGATCAGTTGACTGGGGGTGAGTGTTTGATTGGCTCAAACGTTCCGTCCATCATCCCCTTTTGTATCGCTTTGTTCGCCCTAAGTTGGCGGGGTATGCCCAGACGTGGGTCCCTTGCTCACTTTGCCACTGGATTCAAGCAAGCCTGGCTGATGACGGCTGGAATGCCAGAAACCGGTCCTAGGATGCTTGTTTCCGGTCCAGGGAAGACATGGCTTGGCAGTTCATGCTGGACTGTTCCCATGAGGCACAGGGTCAGACTGATTTGCATATGGCCATGTCTGAACTGGGGTGGTGGAGTGAGCTAAAGAATGATGATGGATTAAACCCAGATCAGTTGACTGGGGGTGAGTGTTTGATTGGCTCAAACGTTCCGTCCATCATCCCCTTTTGTATCGCTTTGTTCGCCCTAAGTTGGCGGGGGTATGCCCAGACGTGGGTCCCTTGCTCACTTTGCCACTGGATTCAAGCAAGCCTGGCTGATGACGGCTGGAATGCCAGAAACCGGTCCTAGGATGCTTGTTTCCGGTCCAGGGAAGACATGGCTTGGCAGTTCGTGCTGGACTGTTCCCATGAGGCACAGGGTCAGACTGATTTGCATATGGCCATGTCTGAACTGGGGTGGTGGAGTGAGCTAAAGAATGATGATGGATTAAACCCAGATCAGTTGACTGGGGGTGAGTGTTTGATTGGCTCAAACGTTCCGTCCATCATCCCCTTTTGTATCGCTTTGTTCGCCCTAAGTCTGCGGGGGTATGCCCAGACGTGGGTCCCTTGCTCACTTTGCCACTGGATTCAAGCAAGCCTGGCTGATGACGGCTGGAATGCCAGAAACCGGTCCTAGGATGCTTGTTTCCGGTCCAGGGAAGACATGGCTTGGCAGTTCGTGCTGGACTGTTCCCATGAGGCACAGGGTCAGACTGATTTGCATATGGCCATGTCTGAACTGGGGTGGTGGAGTGAGCTAAAGAATGATGATGGATTAAACCCAGATCAGTTGACTGGGGGTGAGTGTTTGATTGGCTCAAACGTTCCGTCCATCATCCCCTTTTGTATCGCTTTGTTCGCCCTAAGTTGGCGGGGGTATGCCCAGACGTGGGTCCCTTGCTCACTTTGCCACTGGATTCAAGCAAGCTAGGCTGATGACGGCTGGAATGCCAGAAACCGGTCCTAGGATGCTTGTTTCCGGTCCAGGGAAGACATGGCTTGGCAGTTCGTGCTGGACTGTTCCCATGAGGCACAGGGTCAGACTGATTTGCATATGGCCATGTCTGAACTGGGGTGGTGGAGTGAGCTAAAGAATGATGATGGATTAAACCCAGATCAGTTGACTGGGGGTGAGTGTTTGATTGGCTCAAACGTTCCGTCCATCATCCCCTTTTGTATCGCTTTGTTCGCCCTAAGTTGGCGGGGGTATGCCCAGACGTGGGTCCCTTGCTCACTTTGCCACTGGATTCAAGCAAGCCTGGCTGATGACGGCTGGAATGCCAGAAACCGGTCCTAGGATGCTTGTTTCCGGTCCAGGGAAGACATGGCTTGGCAGTTCGTGCTGGACTGTTCCCATGAGGCACAGGGTCAGACTGATTTGCATATGGCCATGTCTGAACTGGGGTGGTGGAGTGAGCTAAAGAATGATGATGGATTAAACCCAGATCAGTTGACTGGGGGTGAGTGTTTGATTGGCTCAAACGTTCCGTCCATCATCCCCTTTTGTATCGCTTTGTTCGCCCTAAGTTGGCGGGGGTATGCCCAGACGTAGGTCCCTTGCTCACTTTGCCACTGGATTCAAGCAAGCCTGGCTGATGACGGCCTGAATGCCAGAAACCGGTCCTAGGATGCTTGTTTCCGGTCCAGGGAAGACATGGCTTGGCAGTTCGTGCTGGACTGTTCCCATGAGGCACAGGGTCAGACTGATTTGCATATGGCCATGTCTGAACTGGGGTGGTGGAGTGAGCTAAAGAATGATGATGGATTAAACCCAGATCAGTTGACTGGGGGTGAGTGTTTGATTGGCTCAAACGTTCCGTCCATCATCCCCTTTTGTATCGCTTTGTTCGCCCTAAGTTGGCGGGGGTATGCCCAGACGTGGGTCCCTTGCTCACTTTGCCACTGGATTCAAGCAAGCCTGGCTGATGACGGCTGGAATGCCAGAAACCGGTCCTAGGATGCTTGTTTCCGGTCCAGGGAAGACATGGCTTGGCAGTTCGTGCTGGACTGTTCCCATGAGGCACAGGGTCAGACTGATTTGCATATGGCCATGTCTGAACTGGGGTGGTGGAGTGAGCTAAAGAATGATGATGGATTAAACCCAGATCAGTTGACTGGGGGTGAGTGTTTGATTGGCTCAAACGTTCCGTCCATCATCCCCTTTTGTATCGCTTTGTTCGCCCTAAGTTGGCGGGGATATGCCCAGACGTGGGTCCCTTGCTCACTTTGCCACTGGATTCAAGCAAGCCTGGCTGATGACGGCTGGAATGCCAGAAACCGGTCCTAGGATGCTTGTTTCCGGTCCAGGGAAGACATGGCTTGGCAGTTCGTGCTGGACTGTTCCCATGAGGCACAGGGTCAGACTGATTTGCATATGGCCATGTCTGAACTGGGGTGGTGGAGTGAGCTAAAGAATGATGATGGATTAAACCCAGATCAGTTGACTGGGGGTGAGTGTTTGATTGGCTCAAACGTTCCGTCCATCATCCCCTTTTGTATCGCTTTGTTCGCCCTAAGTTGGCGGGGGTATGCCCAGACGTGGGTCCCTTGCTCACTTTGCCACTGGATTCAAGCAAGCCTGGCTGATGACGGCTGGAATGCCAGAAACCGGTCCTAGGATGCTTGTTTCCGGTCCAGGGAAGACATGGCTTGGCAGTTCGTGCTGGACTGTTCCCATGAGGCACAGGGTCAGACTGATTTGCATATGGCCATGTCTGAACTGGGGTGGTGGAGTGAGCTAAAGAATGATGATGGATTAAACCCAGATCAGTTGACTGGGGGTGAGTGTTTGATTGGCTCAAACGTTCCGTCCATCATCCCCTTTTGTATCGCTTTGTTCGCCCTAAGTTGGCGGGGGTATGCCCAGACGTGGGTCCCTTGCTCACTTTGCCACTGGATTCAAGCAAGCCTGGCTGATGACGGCTGGAATGCCAGAAACCGGTCCTAGGATGCTTGTTTCCGGTCCAGGGAAGACATGGCTTGGCAGTTCGTGCTGGACTGTTCCCATGAGGCTCAGGGTCAGACTGATTTGCATATGGCCATGTCTGAACTGGGGTGGTGGAGTGAGCTAAAGAATGATGATGGATTAAACCCAGATCAGTTGACTGGGGGTGAGTGTTTGATTGGCTCAAACGTTCCGTCCATCATCCCCTTTTGTATCGCTTTGTTCGCCCTAAGTTGGCGGGGGTATGCCCAGACGTGGGTCCCTTGCTCACTTTGCCACTGGATTCAAGCAAGCCTGGCTGATGACGGCTGGAATGCCAGAAACCGGTCCTAGGATGCTTGTTTCCGGTCCAGGGAAGACATGGCTTGGCAGTTCGTGCTGGACTGTTCCCATGAGGCACAGGGTCAGACTGATTTGCATATGGCCATGTCTGAACTGGGGTGGTGGAGTGAGCTAAAGAATGATGATGGATTAAACCCAGATCAGTTGACTGGGGGTGAGTGTTTGATTGGCTCAAACGTTCCGTCCATCATCCCCTTTTGTATCGCTGTACAGGTGTGAGCCTAAGAAAGCCAAAAGTGTAGTGCGACTACTTGAAAGTTCATGTCTTAACCTTCTTGCGGAATTCAAGAAGTGAGTAGGAGTCTCTTATGTGTAGTGGCAGGTCGTTCCACACTTTTGGAGCAATGTAGAGAAGGCTCAAGGGCCAGATCTGGTTTTTCATATGTGTGGAATAACATAACGTGTATTTTTAAAGCGTCCATTCACCCAAGGTTATGTTGGCGCTGAATAACAGATGTTTATTATTACCCAGCTCAATGGTACTCACTTTATCAACCTCAGAAGGATGAAAGGCTGTATGGACCCACCGGGATTGGAACCTGTGACTATGAGGTCGAACACAGGCCCCTACAGTGGACACATTAGTCCACTAAGCCACCAGACCCTCCTTGTGTGCAAGTAGGAGTCCAGATGAGCGGAGGTGTCTGAAAGGTTTACAAAAGGAGATGCAATTGTTGAGATATGCTGGGCCAGTGTTATGTAGAGCCTTTAAACTGTGGGTGAGGAGTTCGAATTGTGCTTGTTTGTGTATGGGGAGCCAGTGGAGCTCCTTCAGGTGTGGTGTGGTTTGATGTGAGTGTGACGTAGGAGGTTGAGAGTGATTCTGGCTGCCAAGTTCTGAATGGTCTGTAGCCTTCTGATGATTTTTTGCTGATTCCGGCACAGAGGGTGTTCCCGTAGTCCTGCTTGCATGTGACCAGGGTGTGTGTGACGGTTTTCCGGGTGCTGATTGGGAGCCATTTGAACATTTTCCTCACCATCTTTAGGGTATAGAAGCATGAGGCAGTGACGGCGTTAACTTGGAGCGGTCATGTTGAGTTTGCTGTCGATGAGGATCCCGAGGTTCATGGCGTGGGTTTCGGTTTTAGCTCTGTTGCCGTCCAGGTGGAGTCCCACAGTGAAATGCTCTTCCCGAATCCCAAGATTTTGGTCTTGACAGAGTTCAGCTTTAGACAGTTGGTGTTCATCCACTGGGTGATTTCCGTCATGTAGGCGTTGAATTTGATTGTGTTACTGGGCATCTTGTCCGTGAGGCAGAGAATGAGTTGCATGTTGTCAGCATAAGAGAGGATGTTGATGTTGTGAGAGCAGATGATGCTGGCTACAGGGATCATGTATGCATTAAAGAGGGTCAGGCTCAGGGAGGATCCTTGTGGAACTGTGCAGAAGAGGTTGCAGGTGTCTGAGGTATACGGTGCCAGGCTGACTGACTGGGACCTTCCAGTCAGAAAGGTGCAGATTCATTGGAGCGCGTCTACTTGGATTTTGATGTCATGTAGGTGATGGATGAGGAGGGGGTGGGAGACCGCGTCAAAAACTGCGGAGCGGTCCAAGAGGATGAGGGTCGTTGTGTCTCCATTGTTCAGAGTCATTCAGATGTCATCCATGGCAGTGATGAGGGCAGTTTCCGTGTTGTGGTTGGGTCTGAAACCAGACTGAGTGGTGTTGAGGGCTTGGAGGACATTGAAGTATTCATTGAGGTGCCTGGTGATGATTTTTCCTAAGACCTTGGCCGGGAATAGTAGCACGTAGATCAGCTTGTAGTTGGAGTGCTTTTATGGGTCAGCAGAGGGTTTCTTCAGCAGCGGGAGGACAGTTGCTTGTTTCCAATCATTGGGGAAGATTGTGGAAGAGGTGGAGGCATTCAGAATGAATGTGAGCATGGCGCTGATGGGTTTCAATCCTCTGAAGTTGGCATGGTGGAGGCAGGGGTCTAACAGAGCCTCTAAGTGGATGGACTTCATGGTAGCAGCATTTCTTTTCTGGGGTGATGACAGGCCAACTGGTTAGCATTGGTTCTGGTTAGCATTGGTTCTCAGGATACAATCGGTGGCATTTGGCTAGGTCTGTCGGTTCAGGTTGTGGGTTGAAGTTGCTTTAAATGGCAGTGATTTTGTTGCTGAGGAGTTGAGAGAGATTGTTGCAATGGTCCTGCGAGGGGGGCATCAAGTTGGAGGCAGCTGCCAGTGAGGTGAAATGTACCAAACTAAGTGGTCTTTGTTAAGCATTAGATCATTCAAATGGCGATCGTGTCATTGAGGATAAAGGATTGACAGATGCAATTAACGGCTGGTACAGACATTTTGCTCCAGCATTTCAATACTTGTTTTTCTGTTCCTCTATGTTTTGTTTTGAGTGGGTGGATTTTGAATACCATTTTAGCTCTTCTACATTTGAGTAAAGGTCATTCAAGGCCTTCTACCTTGTTATATGCATCTCCAGCAGCTGGCCTATCTTCGGATAGAAGGCCTTTATTGTCTAGTATACCCTTTGGCAGCCTGTTATAATGCTACAAAATGCTACCAAATCTGTTTTTGAAAGGTTAAGTGGGGTAGAAAAAGTGTCACTCACCCCTTATTATTTTACCATTAGAGCACACTTGGAAGAATATATAGTCATTTAAAGTTTATGAAAATTACAGTCAAAATGATTGCTATATGCAGATCTGCATGTTACAGATGAGCAAAGTCTCAAAAGAAAATGTTTCTATGCCACTTTTGATGAAGTGAACTAAAGATATGTCTCCTGGATGAAGTGTGTGAGATTTTAAAACGCTAGCACTGCATGAAAAACAATTACTATCCATAGGAATAGAAGTACTTTTAGAAAATCACACAAACTAAACTACACACTGAGATAATGGCACACACTTTTTAATTTAGCTTTCAATAGGTACAGCTTTTACTTTGAATACTTTTGAAAAGTAAGAATGTCAAAACATACATCCTTTCCAATGCAAGTGAAAAACTTAAGCTACTAGCAATCTGACTATTGTGCACCTCTATATTGATGGGTCTAGCTTGAAAGCCCAGACCTAATGTGATCAACAAAAGAATGAGCTTTATGAAGCAGTACTGATAAAAGGGCTTAATCTCTGCCAACATGTTTATCTTCCTACCAACAAGTTTTGATTGACCAGAAGATGTGTACTTGAACTGAAAATGAGTGGTTGCATTTCACTTTTGTCTTGTGAGAAAGCTTATGTGCAAGACAGGAGACCTGGACGGTTATGGTGATAAGCCAATGATCAAGGGTGAACTTTTTATTATGAAGTGTTATGACAAAGGCAGTTGCCTGACTTTTTTATTGTGAAAAACATATGCTAAAGGTAGTAGGCCTTTATGGATGAATTTTTATTACGTTATTTTAAAGCCTGTATTGCAGGGTATCTCACTGATTATTGTATTGGGCAAGGGTTTATGGGGTTGGCTACCCTCCACTGACAAACCTTGTGGTTGAAGATGCCCTAGGGCATTCTCTGCACTCTATAAATTTCGAATTTCAAAATTTGTACTGTGATAATCATGAACATTATTTTTTGTAACTCTGTACATATTTGTAAAATTATGACTGTATGCCTGATCGTTGCCTTGCGGGACAGCTTATGCTCAATTCATTAGGCCTAAGTTGGTTTTGGTAAAAACCCATTGTTAAAGGCTTTTGGTCTGAGATACCATAGTCCTGGTCTGCTTATTATGAAAAGTTATGACAAAGGCAGTAAGTCTCACTTATTTATTGTGGAAAGCATATATAAAGCCATTAAGCAGTTTTGGTGAAATATTATTACTCTATGTTAGAGCTGCTAGACAGGTATTTTATTACCTGGAATCTCAGTGATTACCATAGTAGAAAAGGAATTTGGTGTTGTTTTTCTCCTCTGACATAACCTGCATGTTGAAGATTTGCTGTGAGATAATTCTTGTTAGGCCCTCTTTGGATTTCCTGTATATTGTTTTGCCAAGTATAATTTTGTACATAATTGTAAAATAATGACTGGATGCCTGATGCATACATCTTTAGAAAACATATGCTCAATATCACAAGCTATAGTTGATTCTGGTGAAAAGGCAACAATAAAGGCTTTCGGGCTGTGTGCTTCACTGGGATTGGTTATGTTAGATGCCGTATAGCCTATATATTTCTTATGAAATGTTTTAAAAAGGCAGCTGCCTGGCTGCTTTACTTTGAAAAGGCTAAGTTAAAGCCAACAGCCTTTAAGGATGGATTATAGTGGGTTATTAAAGGCTCTAGACGGGTATTTTGTTACATTGAACCACACAGATTACCATTCTAGGCAAGAGGTTTGGTGCTGATTGCACCTCTGACACACTTGGGGAGTGAAAGATTTGCACTGTGATAATCCTGTGTAGGCCCTCTTAGGAGGTGCTACATATTGTTTTGCCAAGTATAATTGTGTAAACAGTTGAAATATTAAAGCAGTGTGCCTGGTGGCTGACAGAGGGAAATGTTTATGCTCAGTACACTAGGCTTGAGTTGGTTATGCTGATAAGCCAATTGTTAGAAACTGGGTTTCTGGTTGGCAGAGGTATGCACCCTATCCAACCATGAACCACAAACCTGGTCAGGGTAAGTCAGACACACACCATAAATTAACCTGTGCTCACCCTCTGGTAGCTTGGCACAGAGCAGGCAGGCTTAACTTAAGAAGGAATGTGTAAAGTATGTGTGCAACACTTCAAACAGTAATACAGTGAAAACACCAGAAAAAGATTTCACACCAGTTTAGAAGAATAGATTATAAGTAAAACAAGACCAAAATAACAAAAATCCAAAAAGCAAAAGTTGAGATATACATTTTTAAAGAGTAAAATTAAAAATAGCACTTAGAAGCGATAATCGTCTATGGGGGATATCTGGTGGCGCCGGACCGGGACAAAGTCAAAAGTTCTGGCTCACCACGATGGAGCGCGGGCCAGATACAGCAGCTACGCAATGCCTGTTGAACAAAAGTTCCTTTATCCTGGTCGTAACAGCGAGATGCAGGCTGCAGCCAAGCGATGCGTCGGTGTCGATCCCGCAGTTTAGGTGATGCGTCGTATTTCTCCCTGTAACAATGGTGATGAGCCGTTCCAAAGACAAATCGCTAGTTCCGAGATGCATTGGTTTTGAAGCCGCTGTGCCGGGTTTCTCCACGCAGTCGATGGGATGCGTGGATCGTCTCTCCTGCAGCGGCGGCGATGCAGTGGATACAATGCATCAGTTCCGATGGTGATGTGGTGGTTCCAAGTGCGATGCGCCGGTTCTATTCCTGCAACAGCGGCGATGTGCTGATTCTGCCTCACGCAGCAGAGGATTCGTAGGTTCCACTTGAGCAAGCACCTGGATCCACTTCGAATGGACCAGGCACAGGTGCAGGAGGTAAGACTTTGATATCCCTCAGTCTTAGAACAGGAGGCAAGCCAGTATGTTGTTGGAGTTTCTTCACAAGTCCTGTAGTGTCTGAGTTGGTAGGGTCAGTGCTTATACACAGTTGTGCCTTCAAAGTGGAGGAGACTTCAAAGAGGGGCCTTGAAGTGCACAAAGATCCTCCCTTCCTCCCGTAGCTTCAGACTCACTACAGAGGGTTAAGCAGTCCTTTTTGTGGGGACAGGACACAGCCTATTCAGGTGTAAGTGAGGCAGCGCTCAGCTCTGCCCCACCATCAAGCCAGCTAATGGCCCATTTAGGCCCATAAAGTCACACTTAAGCTGCCATTGTGTGGGGCAGTCTAGAGGGAATACACAAAGCCCAGCTGTCACCCACCCTAGACATGTATTGGAGACAGGCTGCAGGCACACAGGGCTAAGAGCAGAACATTTCCATCTTTCGAAAAGTGGCATTTTGGAAATTGTAATTGTCATGATCACACAGCGTGGGCTAGGTAGGAAGGGATTAACTGCATCCACACATAGGGCTTCCTTCCCCTGTGTGTATGATGCCATGTCTGTTGGGAGTATGGTGCCATTATCAGGCAGATGGCGCCCATTAAACTACATGTCCCAGTATCCCTTGGGACGCATGGCAGGAAAGCGGATCAGGCGCCACCGGAAAATACGCATCTATAAAGCCCCTCCTCTTCCTGAGGTCGGGGCTTGACAATATAGCCTCATTCCTGGATTCGTTTTCCTTGAGCTCGCATGGTCTTCGTGCTCCGCCTCACTGAAGCAAGTACACCACCGCCGGATCTTTCCAACGCTGTTGGAGAAAGGAATTGCCCTGGACTTCTATGGCCTTCCCAAATCCGTCTTTTTGCAGTCAGGTATCGTACTATTAAGCCGGGAGGGAAGCGCAGGAGCGCTCCCCCCGCAAAAGCGACATTTGCAATTCCCAACCCGACTCCGCTGTGTTTGTTTTAACAGCGGGAGTGCGGGGCGGTTCTTACCGCGTCTTTGTCTTTCTCGGCCCAAATTCGTTGTGAAGCAACAGCGGGAGTGTGGGGGTTTTCTAACCACTACCTGTGCATGTGGCCCGATACCGTTGTGCTGTACAGCGGAATTACATTGGGGGGGTTTATCTCTCTTGGTTATGTATGCCGAGCAGTAATTAAGCAGAAAGGAAATTCGTTATCGCTGTGATCTGAACAGCGTTTGTACGTTATTACTTGTGGTGTCACCAAAGGATTACAGGATATTGTTCATTCCTTTCTCAGGAGAATTCCACTATACGTTTATTTTGACTTTGCTATGTATATACAATGGTGACATTTGTGTGCCTAACAACATACCTTCTTGTGATTCTACAACCAACCAAGTATTCTGCTTTTCACTGTCTCCATGTAACATGAGGGTTCACACGGATATAACCTTTCATGTTACGCTTTCAATATAGTGCTGCATGTGTATGTGTGAGTATGCAAATCGGTTATGTGATTTTGTAATTGTGGTATATGTGCTACTCCCATTATTACCTCTTACACATCTCTCTCTTCTTTTGCGTGCAGTACATACCTGTGGGGTGGCTTCTGAAGATATACCGAATCTGTGAGACCAGACTTAGGCATAGAAGACACCATCCCAGCAGCAGTGTTTGTTGTTTTATCCACTTCCCTTTTCCCCGGAGTGGTTCCTTGCATAGTAGTGTTTTATTACTCTGTGGGAGGTTGCACTCAGGGGAGTAGGGGGGCTCCTCTACATTCCTTCGTCCCCACTGGCAGAATTAAGAGGTTAGTGGCATTACTTGTTTTGCGCTGCTGACACATCCTGACAGATTGTCAAGCCCAAGACTGTTGCCCAGCCTCGACGATGGATACTAACGCGGTCTTGACCTCACTCTTGGAGAGCCTTTCGTCTCTTCAACAGGAGGTACAAACCTCCCAATCAGAAAACCAAGAATTAAGAAAAGAGATGGGCACGTTACGCAGGGAAGTAGCTGGCCTATCTAGAAAAGGCAAACCCAATAGCGCGGGGACGGGAACTTACATTAGGGACTGGACTCTTCCTCCTCCTATACATACCATGCAAACACCCTCTACTGGCAAGACGCAGGGAACAGGGTTCCTTTCTGCGGCACCAGCACCCCCTCATTCCTCTGAATCTACTCCCACTGTTCATGTGGTACAAAACACAGGGATTCCATTGGCACCTCCTGAACGCTTTTTTGGGGACCCAAAGAAGTTTGAAATATTCCTGAACCAATGCAGGTTACACTTCCTGTGTAAGCCTGCGGTTTTCCAAGAGGAACCGGCTAATACAGCTTTCGTGATGTCCCATATGGGGGGCAACGCGGCTAGTTGGACTATACCGTTGATGGAGCGAAACGACCCCTTCCTGCACAATTTCTCTGACTTTTGTCTGGAGATGAGAACGTTGTTTGACCGAAAATCCCATATGATGACTCTGGATCGGGAACTAATAACCCTCAGACAAGGATCTCAGGATTTATTGACTTACATAACTACGTTTAACCGTCTCGTAGTGGAAACCGACTGGCCCCAGGAGAAACGCACCACTCTGTTTTACCAGGGACTACACGGAGAACTAAAAGATGTCCTGTCTCAAGTGGTGCAGCTGCCCCGGACCTGCAAAGAAATGATCGATATCACCGTACAACTGGACCACCGACTACAGGAACGAAAAGGGGACAGAAGTCGGGGGGAGAACCGTTTGTTTTTTTCCCAGGCCTAAACCTGTAACCGAAGAACATGCTAAAACAACAGAAGGAACCGAACCCATGCAGATTGGAGGTATCCGAGGTCCCCTTACAACAGAAGAAAGAGAAAAGAGACGGAAGCTGAAATTATGTCTTTATTGCGGGAAGAGCGGAAACTTCATCAGGGAGTGCCGCGCCCGGGCTAAACTTCCGGAAAGACCAAACACCCAACAAATGCAAGCAGCGTTACTTCAGCAATTGGAGAGAACGGAAGTGACGGAAAACTGAAGAGCCCGAGTCAGGACGAGATCACTGGTTTGGGTAACAAACAAGAAACGATCTCTTCAGTAATAGCCAACACCATTCAGTCTTCGGTGGCACATCTGAACGTATATATCACTCTTTGGATTACCGAAGAAACACCCCTAAAGATGCCTGCCTTGCTGGACTCAGGAGCAACTGGGAATTTTATAGACCAGATGTACGCTCAGAACATTGGGGTTCCGTGTGAGAAAAAGGTGTCCCCTGAAACCGTGAAGGCAGTAGATGGAACGGCACTGACTTCAGGACCAGTGAGATACCATACCATTCCCATAATGATGCAGTTCGGTGAAGACCACTTCGAGATCATCCAGTTTGACCTCATAGATGCCCCACATTTCCGTCTTATCCTAGGCATGCCATGGTTAACTCTGCATGACCCTGTCATTCGATGGGCAGCCCGCACCGTTTCCTTGAGTTCCAGTTTCTGTAGAGAGCATTGTACCAAGCAAACAGTACGCCAGGAAAGAAACAACGATACGCAGGCTGGTCTTTTGGCAACCGGATTTGAAGGATTCCAGTATTGCTGTTCCACCACGTTGCCTGAAATCTACAAGGAATACAAACCAGTATTCGATAAAAAGGCTACCCAATTACCACCTCATCGGACATACGACTGTCGCATTGATTTGATGCCTGGAGCCGACATTCCATGTAGTAGGGTCTATGCCCTTACCGAACCAGAGACACAATATCTGAAGAACCATCTGGAGGAAAATCTTGCATCTGGCTTCATCAGGCATTCCTCGTCACCAGCCTCCTCCCCTCTCTTCTTCATTCCCAAAAAAGATTGCGACGATCTTAGGACCTGTATAGATTACAGAGCTATCAACAGGGTCACCATCAAAAATCGATACCCACTACCACTTATACCTGTACTTCTGGACCAGCTTAAGGGTGCTCGACTCTTCACGAAACTGGATTTACATGGAGCTTACCATTTGGTGTGAGTTAAAACCGGCGACGAGTGGAAGACGGCCTTCCGAACCAAATTCGGATTATACAAATATCAAGTGATGCCCTTTGGGCTATGTAACGCCCCTGCTGCCTTCCAATATTTTATGGACGAGGTACTCTGTGGGTTTTTGGAAACATTTTGTATTGTCTATATTGATGACATACTTATCTATTCATCAACCCCCAAGAACATGTGATCCATGTGAAGGCAGTATTGGACAGACTCCAACAGCATTCGTTAAACGCTAAACTGGAGAAATGCCTTTTCCATGTTGAAGAAGTCGCCTTCTTGGGTTACGTAATTAACGCACAAGGATTTCAGATGGATATGGGCAAGGTAGAAGCGATTACGCAGTGGAAGGCTCCTCATCATGTCAAATCAGTACAGAGCTTCCTGGGTTTTGCTAACTTCTACTGGCGCTTCATCAAGGATTTCTCTAAAATCATACACCCTATATCCAGCTTGTTGAGAAAGAATGCTCACTTTGTATGGAGCAAAGAAGCAGACCAATAATTCCAAACTCTGAAAGAACAATTCACTCAGGCTCCCATCTTGCGACATACCGACTCACAATTACCCTTCGTTGTCGAAACGGATGCCTCTCAGTATGCCATAGGGGGAGTGTTATCACAACGGCATCCAAACACAGGACAACTACATCCCGTGGCTTACTTTTCAAAGAAACTCACCCCCTGTGAAGTGAACTATTCCATCACTGACAAAGAGTTGTTAGCCATAAAAAGGGCCTGTGAGGAGTGGAGGCATTATCTCTTAGGAGCGCTTCACACCGTCGAAATATATACAGACCACCGCAATCTGTTGTTTCTGAAAACCGCCAGAGCCCTAACACCACGTCAACTGCGGTGGTCCCTCTTTTTCTCTGACTTTGATTTCATTATCAGGTATCGACCAGGTCCCCAGAACGGTAAGGCAGACGCCCTCTCCCGTATAGAAGAACCTGGAGAGAGTATACAGAGTGATCTTCCTGAGCCACCCTCGATCCTCCCCAAAACAGCATTCCAGTGCAAAACCCTCGCGTTGATTACATCACAGGACTTCCTAGAGGACGTAAGAGTGTCCTTAGCAAACGTGGATGCTCTGGCCTGGAAACAAGAAGACCCTGAACACCGAACAGAAAACGGGAACTTATTGTACCACTATCATGCTTTATACATACCCAATACTGTCTTGCAACTACAAGTACTGGCTTGGGCTCATGATTCGACGTTAGGAGGACATATGGGGGAATACAAGACCATTTCCAGCATTGAGCGTTCTTTCTGGTGGCCCACGTTACGGAAAGATACCAAAGAGTACCTGAAGAATTGCGCCATATGTGCGCAAGGGAAATCCAGTCACTCAAAGCCCGCAGGATTGCTACACCCGTTACCCATTCCTCCTCGGCCTTGGCACACCGTGTCTATGGATTTTATTGTGGAAATGCCCCCCAGTGAAGGATACACCACCATCCTGGTTGTAGTAGACCACCTGACAAAGATGGGACACTTTATTCCATTAAAACGGCTACCCACCTCTTCTGAACTGAACTAGCTGTCGTTTTCCTCCAGCATGTGGTAAGGGCTCACGGACTACCCAGTGTTCTCATCACAGACCGTGGAACTCAGTTCACCTCTCGCTTTTGGAGGGCTTTATGCGAAACCATGAGAGTGGAAGCCAGATTGTCCACCAGTTACCATCCTAAGACGGATGGAAAGACAGAGCGTCTTAACCAAACATTAGAACAATACCTACGCTGCTTTACCCTACAAAACGCCACAGATTGGTACACGTTAATCTGGACGGCAGAGTTTGCCTACAATAATGTGGAACACTCTACGTTAGGCTGTTCCCCTTTCTTTTGTCTAAATGGGCATCATCCGAACATGCTTCCTTTTGAATGGCAAATAGTCTCCAGGCATCCTACCATACATGAACACCATGCACATCTCAGAGCAGTGTTAATCAATGCCAAGCATGCAGTTGTCTATAGCACAAACAGCACAGAAGCATTTCGCTGATAGAAAGAGGGCCCCAGAACCCGTTTACCAAGTGGGAGATAAGGTGTGGCTGGCCACTAGGAATCTGCATCTCAAGGGGGTGGACAAACTGAAACCTAAGTACGTAGGCCCCTATAGTGTTGAGGAAGTAATAAATCCTGTTGCCATGAAGTTATCTTTGCCCCGGTCATGGCACATACACCCTGTCTTTCACGTGTCCCTGCTCCATCCCTGTCCAGCGGGCACGAAGTTACAAGTGAGACCCGTACCCTTGGAAGTAGACTGTCAGGATGAGTATGAAGTACGGGAGCTTTTGGACTCCTGGCTGGTGAGGGGACGAGTGCAGTATCTGGTGGACTGGAAAGGGTTTGGGGTGGAGGATAGAACCTGGGATCCAGTGCACAACCTCCACTGCCCTCTACTGGTAGAACGCTTTCACGCAACACATCCGGGTAAACCTGGACGACCGCAGTGTCGGCGGTCCTCGAGAGGGGGTTCTGTCGCGATCACACAGCGTGGGCTAGGTAGGAAGGGATTAACTGCATCCACACATAGGGCTTCCTTCCCCTGTGTGTATGATGCCATGTCTGTTGGGAGTATGGCGCCACCATCAGGCAGATGGCGCCCATTAAACTACATGTCCCAGTATCCCTTGGGACGCATGGCAGGAAAGCGGATCAGGCGCCACCGGAAAATCTGCATCTATAAAGCCCCTCCCCTTCATGGGGTCGGGGCTTGACAATATAGCCTCATTCATCGATTCGTTTTCCTTGACCTCGCATGGTCTTCGTGCTCCGCCTCCCTGAAGCAAGTACACCACCGCCGGATCTTTCCAACGCCGTTGGAGAAAGGAATTGCCCTGGACTTCTATGGCCTTCCCGAATCCGTCTTTTTGCAGTCAGGTATCGTACTATTAAGCCGGGAGGGAAGCGCAGGAGCGCTCCCCCCGCAAACGCGACATTTGCAATTCCCAACCCGACTCCGCTGTGTTTGTTTTAACAGCGGGAGTGCGGGGGCGGTTCTTACCGCGTCTTTGTCTTTCTCGGCCCAACTCCGTTGTGAAGCAACAGCGGGAGTGTGGGGGATTTCTAACCGCTACCTGTGCATTTGGCCCGATACCGTTGTGCTGTACAGCGGAATTACATTGGGGGGGTTTATCTCTCTTGGTTATGTATGCAGAGCAGTAATTAAGCAGAAAGGAAATTCGTTATCGCTGTGATCTGAACAGCGTTTATACGTTATTACTTGTGGTGTCACCAAAGGATTACAGGATATTGTTCATTCCTTTCTCAGGAGTATTCCAGTATACGTTTATTTTGACTTTGCTATGTATATACAATGGTGACATTTGTGTGCCTAACAACATACCTTCTTGTGATTCTACAACCAACCAAGTATTCTGCTTTTCACTGTCTCCATGTAACATGAGGGTTCACACGGATATAACCTTTCATGTTACGCTTTCAATATAGTGCTGCATGTGTATGTGTGAGTATGCAAATCGGTTATGTGATTTTGTAATTGTGGTATATGTGCTACTCCCATTATTACCTCTTACACATCTCTCTCTTCTTTTGCGTGCAGTACATACCTGTGGGGTGGCTTCTGAAGATATACCGAATTTGTGAGACCAGACTTAGGCATAGAAGACACCATCCCAGCAGCAGTGTTTGTTGTTTTATCCACTTCCCTTTTCCCCGGAGTGGTTCCTTGCATAGTAGTGTTTTATTACTCTGTGGGAGGTTGCACTCAGGGGAGTAGCTGGGCTCCTCTACATTCCTTTGTCCCCGCTGGCAGAATTAAGAGGTTAGTGGCATTACTTGTTTTGCGCTTCTGACACATCCTGACAGTAATGATAAATTCGACTTTACCATTAAAGAGGATTTACCATTACAATTCCATAGGTACTATACATGACAGCTCTACCTCCTTCCAACTGGGAATTACAGCTTATTAGATGTAACAAGGAATCCACAATGTTAACCTATGGGAAGGGTATGCGTCACAGTAGTAAAAAACGAATGTGGGAGTTTTTCACTACCAGGACATGTAAAACTCAAATGTATGTCCTACCTTTTAAGTACAAAGCACCCTGCCCTATGGACTACCTAAGACCTACCTTAAGGGTGACTTACGTATAAGAAAAGGAAAGTTTGAGGCTTGGCAAGGAGTTTTAAATGCCAAGTCAACATGGCAGTGCAAACTGCACACACGGGCTCTGCAGTGGCAGGTCTGAGACATGTTTAAAGGGCTACTTAAGTGGGTGACATAATCAGTGCTGCAGGCCCACTAGTAGCTTTTAATTTATAGGCCCTCAGCATATGTAGTGCACTTTACTAGGGACTTATAGGTACATTAAATATGCCAATTGTGGATAATCCAATCAAACCATGTTTAGGGGAAAGAGTGCAAGCACTTCAGCACTGGTCAGCAGTGGTATAGTACACAGCGCTCTTTAGCACTGGTCAGCAGTGGTAAAGTGCACAGAGTCCTAAAGCCACCAAAAATGAATTCGGCAAAAAGGGGAGGAGGAAGGCAAATGTTTGTGGATGACCCTGCAGAAAGGGCCACTCCCAACATCAATGATAAAGCCTATGGCTTGACTTGTTCACTGGAAAAGGTTATGTATGATGACATAGGTCTGACCTTCCTTTTAGAAAAAGTTACGACAAAGGCAGGAGACCTGTTTATTTATTGTGACAAGCATATGTTAAGGCTAATAAGGCCTTAAAGGGTGGACTGCTATAATGCTATGCTGAAGCCAGTAGATGGTTATTTCAATACATGCAATCTTTCAAGTTAGGCCCCAATGCTCCTTTGCTTTTGACTAGGTTCGCTCTATGCAAATACCACATACATACACTTCTTTTGAGGCAGATGTAAACACGTGATCAGACAAAATGCCATCACTCATAGTGCAAGATAGCTAATGAGTGAAATTGGTTGACCCATTGCCCCATGATGTATGCTGTGATAGGGGGAAGCAAAATGGGAATGAGAGTTGAACACACCAATGGATAAAAAGGGCCTCTCAATGTTTGTACATATATGTATGCATTTTTAACTTACAATGTTTTTGATTGTCTGTTACTGGCAGGACAGCTAAAGCTATCTCTTCTATGCCATACTAAAAAAGAACTATTTCTCTAGCCAGATGACTTCCTTACCTTCCCTCCCCTGCATCTAGGAGGCCACGAGGAGAGTGGGAGACCATCTCTGGGGCGTCTCCACTAGTCGAGAGAAGTATGGTAGATGCGATTAAAATTCATGCCTTCATCCATCTGTTTCCCTATTGCCTCAGATAGGAGTATTGCTTTCATCTTGAAATGCCATGGTGTAAACACATGTTGATCAATAGCATAGCGGGAAAAAGGCAATGCTGGCATAAATGTGCCAAGAGCAGAGCCTTGAGAAGCACTGGCACTCTTTTATTCCTAGTGGCGCGAGCGCTCATAAACAGCGGTTCATCCACAGCTCATAAACAGTTTACACATGATCAATAAGGGATTCATTTTGCTCGCGCTTTGCTCCCTTGAAATATGAACTGCTGCGCGTTTGACGGCGCCCTTTTTCATCAGCCACGTCTATACATATTTTAATAATTCAGCGGGTAAACGGTCTGAGCGCGAGCATTATTTTAAAAGCGAAATTTATGACAATGTGCACCAGGGGACTGAACGCACGCGAGATGTTAAGAGACCGAGATAGGGAGAGGCGAGAAACACGTGAACAAGTACATAACAGGCCCGTGTCCTCCACAGATATTTCTCCTACGCAGCAGCTTGTTCGAGATCATTCTGTCAGACGTGTGGCGACATCCAATCTTGACTTCAAGGTGAAAAGCGGCCCTTGCTGCTCGTCCTGCGTTAACAGTTGCAGGCTGACTGACGTCCGTTCATTTGTAATGTTGTCACTCATCGTCGAAAGCTTGTCATAATCATGTGCGCAAAATATTGGCTAAACTGTTCTCCCTGATTAGTTCTGCTGAACAGACAAGTTGTAAGCAATGTTGTCGGAAGTGTCTATTGGAATAACTCTGAGATTATGCTAACTCGCAAATCACATTAAGCGTCACACAGCGCAGGCACAGTGAGATATCAGTGTCGAAGACGAGGCCTCATTTGTATGGCGGCGGCTTAACTGTACCCGGCAGGCATGATAACTCCACGAGATTTATTGCGGAGAGAAAAGTCTGAGATTGAAAATCAACGAGGTTGTATCACGCGCAATCGCTAAGCAATTGCTGCACTGTCACTCATATATTCATCAGAAAAAGGACACCAGGGCGTGGTACCTTTCCAGTTTGAAGAATACATTCATTGTGAGGCGGACACAGGGCTCTGCGAGCCAGTAGCGGTCGGTGGTGGGAGTGCCGCCGGGCGCTGACGTGGGGCGGGGGAGGGGCAGGGTGGGGGGTAGTAAACTACGGATTACGGGCGATTACAGGTAAGTACACTTATAAATAAATAAAACTAATTTCGTTTCTCGCGCTGCATCACATTTGGCGATGCAGCGCGAGAAACGAAATTCGTTTTATTTATTTATGTGTACTTACCTGTAATCGCCCGTAATCCGTAGTTTACTACCCCCCACCCTGCCCTCCCCCGCCCCACGTCAGCGCCCGGCGGCACTCCCACCACCGACCGCTACTGCTGCGAGCTCAGATTGTACCACTCCCAGGAAACGTCCGGATTTTCTTCATAAAAAAAAAAAAAAAGTAAGTCCGTTTTTATATAGCGCAGCTACTCACCCTTACGGGTCTCAAGGCGCTGGGGGCCGTCGTGGAAATTAAGTGAGCTATTGTCCAGAGTCACATGGTGCTGAGCTGCCGCAGCCGGGGATCGAACCGTGAACCCTGTGCTCCGAAGTCAGCTGCCCTGGCCGCTGCACCACACCTCTCCTCTCTTCATAGCATCTATGATGGGCACTTCTGCACACTGCGCAAACCCTCAATGTCCAAAACTGGCACTCAACCCCACTCAATGAAGCGTTTTTTTGAAGTGAACGGAATTAAATCTGTGAATTGTAATAGAAAAAAATAATAGAAAAAAATGTAACAGAAAAAAATCTGGAGTTTATGAGAGATGGCACCTTCATTTCAGCAGAGCCTACAGCCTGCCAGGTTACTAGACCAATTATTCCTCTTATCTATCACATGTCTAAGGACCTCATGTTCAATGTATGCAACCACCACGCCCACTCTTCATGAGGCAACCCGGATCTATTTTAGGTACACACCTGAAGCACAGAGGAAATTTGTCAACCCTGACCTTTCTCCTTGATGCGGGCATCTTGATGCACATGGGCCAGTTTTCTTAAATATAACGAGTATCCAATGCATATGAAGTAATGCCTAATCCAGGGTTACCTAAGGACACTGAATAATACCCTAGGCACATATGACAACATTACACTTTATTTAATTGGGGAATGAGGATGGCTGGTGAGGACTTTTGGGAGCTAATGGGGAGACAAGGAGGTCGTGAAAAAGACGAGGATCGACTGATGTAGGTGCACGGGGGTAAAGATGGCGGATAATAAATGGCATGGGAGTAATGGAGGATTGGTCCAAAGACATGGGGGTGAGAGAAAGGATGTGATGGTAGGATATATATACATACATACCAGATATTCCAGGACACATGGGGTGATAAGTGTGCAAGGGCAGCTAATGGGTAAGGGACATGGAGAGGCAGACAGGAGGCAGGACATACGTTGAGGAAGGCCATTTCAGGGACTCAAGAGCGATAAGAAGAGAGCACTGATGATTATTTGAGGACCTATGGGTTGATAAATATTCACACCGTGTCCCAATACTGTCCTCCTAAATGGAGGAGATTAGGAGCTTTATTGCAAAACATAGAGAGGGCATGCAGGAAACTCCAGGGTAACGCAAGATCTGTAGGCTGTGGGGACACATGAAGATTGTAAGGGAGAGAAATTGAGGCCTTAAGAGAAGACATAGATGGCAAGAGGCAGGGTTTATGGGGAGTGGTGCTGAAAGGGAAACTTGGATGACCCATGGAAAGACGGGGGAGGCAAGCAGGAGGGAGGCTGAGAAGCAGCTGTAATTTGTCCTGGCAAAGGTGCATAGAGCATGAGGGCGACATGAGAGCTGATGGAACAGACAGGTGGCCAGAAGGAGACACACTTAAGGGAAACATAGGGAACATGTTGGGTGTTTTTCAGAGTAAGCAGGCACCATCTGTTTCCTAGTCCACTCACATTCAATTTAAGGAATACTATCCCTACAATTCTAAAAGTAGAGTAGGAACAGAATATTGCCTGTGGGACATTAACAGTATGAACATGCACACACAACAAATGAGAAAAAGGCTGGGTTGGAAATCAATGGCTACCCTTAGGGAGGGGAGGGTTGCAGGTGGTGGTGATATCTATAATGGAGGCTAAATAATGTGGTGAAAGGTTGATGAAGGAAATGGTGTCCTGCATTCAGTTGTACTGTGGCCTACCTGCATGACTTTATGAGACTACATAATGGGGCCGATTCACAGAACTAATCTGAGATAAAATCCTAAACTTACTACTTTTGGTATTCACAGAAGGCATTAAGTAGTAGTAAAGTTAGGACTCCTAACTTTACTACTACTAAACTGAGATACAATCCTAAACTTACTACTTTTGGTATTCACAGAAGGCATTTAGTTGTAGTAAAGTTAGGACTCCTAACTTTACTACTACTAAACTGAGATAAAATCCTAAACTTACTACTTTTGGTACTCACAGAAGGCATTTAGTAGTAGTAAAGTTAGGACTCCTAACTTTAGTACTACTAAATGCCTTTTGTGAATACCGAAAGTCGTAAAGTTAGGATTTTGTCTCAGTTTAGTAGTAGTAAAGTTAGGAGTCCTAACTTTACTACTACTAAATGCCTTCTGTGAATACCAAAAGTAGTAAGTTTAGGATTTTATCTCAGATTAGTTCTGTGAATCGGCCCCTATGTGTTTAATGTACATTTATTGTCATGTCAGAGTCCAATTGAACAGTACATCCATATGTCAGCTTGATATTATCTAGAGTATCATGGTGACCATGGTGCATCACTATTTGAAACATTATGTAGGGCATTATTTATACAGTGGATAATTATTTTGGAAATACACCTGGGGGCTTTGGTCTTGGAAGTGTATGCGGGGACAGCGTCAGTACGTACTGGGATGATGCTCTCTATTTCCGGCTGTTTGTATCCACTTTAGTAAGATTTCGAAGTGCGCATTTTTAATTTTACACTTTTTAAGTGTTAATTTTTTATTTTGCACTTGCTGCATAATCTATAGCTCCACTTCTATGATATCAATTTCAGGGATGTCATCAGGCTCAAAGATCATTTGCTATTTGAAGTGATTTTTTTCTGGGGAGAGGATATGTCCTGTCAGTTCCTGTGCTATCATTAGGCTTTTGAATGGTTCTCTTTTACTCAGTAATTCTACCTCTGTACCATCCATTGCCAACCACTTTTATGAACCATTTTGTAACCTTTGTTGATGATAATGCCTTAGGTAAATGCCGCTGTATTAAATATTTCACTATAGTTCTTTTTGTTCCATAAAATATTTGTTCTCCTTTCTTTCTCTTATTAAATTGTGGATTAAAGGTCTTTCGAACCCTTGGCAAATATAGATAGAATTGGAATAAAGAAGTTGCATGGAGCCTAAATAATATTAACTATGATCGAAAAGCTCTTCAGAAAAATCTATGCTGTATATAAACTGCTGTGTATATAACTGACTGCCTCAATTATTGCAAAAGGGCGAAGTGGCAGAGGCGTCTTCAGTAGATATGCCAGACCATGGAGGAGTGGGGTGGTGCACAAGCCCTGTGGCATTGGCCAGGGATTCTAAGTTGCTGGGAATGGTGAGTGGGTTAACACTATACATGAGTCATTAACAAAAGACCAACTTCCGGTATGCTGAGCATGCTCAATAGAGCAGAACTTTTGAGCTACATCAGCCAGAATAGACTCCTTGAGGCAGACTTAGCATTGCTGTCCACAGGATAGGAGGGACTTGAGAGAAAGGCGATCAAAAAAAGTGATCATAAAAGGGGGAAAGTAGAGTAGAGTACAAAAGATATGTACATGAGAGGTGTACAGGGAAAGAAAATGGCTGAATGGCACCATGTAGTAATCCATATCTCTTGCCATAAATGTTACTTTGAAACATATATAATTGCAAACTGATCCAAATGTAGCTACAGCCCATGCCCGAACATCCGATTCCTAGAGCCACTTTCTACCGAATCTAAGATCAAACAGTATTTTTGAGAATGTTAATGAGCAGCTGTAAAATAGTTAACAATTTTACATCATATAACATAGAGGCTGCAGGGCGCAATGTTACAGGATGGCGCATTCCGAGAATGACTGCAGCAAGTAATCAGTAAATTGCGAACAATCAAGACACAGACTCCTCCCCCATGGTGAAGTGGGAAGCCTTCAAGTTGGTGATAAGCAGCCATTGCATTGGAGTAGAAGTGGGAGTATGTAAAACCTTAGAAAGAGAATTGACTTGGTTAGAAAACTCCCTGAGACAATTAGAGAGAGAGCCGTGACCTTAAATCTGAACTGCAAACCATTATTGAGTGCCCGAAGGAAGAAAAATGCCGACCAAGTGGAATGGCTCACATGATTGAACTACAAAGAATACTTGGCATGGCAACACGAGGAGGGAGATTAGGCAGGGTGACTTCTAGTGTTGCTATAAACTCGGACTTTAGGGAAGGTCTTACCTCACAAATCAAAGATGGGCAGGGACACATGTGATCCTCCCACAACAACATTAATAAAGAGTTTTATAACTATTATGAAACCCTGCATAGGGAGGGTCAGTCGGTAACGAAGGAAGAGATCAAGGGTTACTTAGCCCGCTGCTAGCTTACACCAGTGACTGCAGAGCAGGGTGGACGTCTCAGTTAGCCTATTATGGAAACAGAGGTCAAGTTAGCGATCGAAAAGCTGGCGACTGGTAGGACACCAGGTCTGGATAAGCTGCCTGCCGATCTTTGTAAAGCCTAGGCAGTATTCTTGCACCACACCTCACTAGAGTATATTTAGCTGCATAAAATGTGGGGGCTCTCCAACCAACCATGAGAGAGACCTTAATGGTGTCCATCCTGAAACCACACAGGGATCTTTTTGATGTGGCATTGTTCTAGCCCTTCTCCATGCTAAACCTAGATTATAAAATACTGACCAGTGTAGTGACTTATCTTCTTCTACCCATGATGCCCTTGGTATCACACTCGGATCAATGTGGGTTCTTCTGGGGACAAAACACGTCCAATAACATAAGATGCCTTTTCTGTATCTTGGAGGAAACCTTTGAGGAGCATGCACCGTGAAAAATTCAGTTAGCAGACAGGGTGCACTCGATCACCCTCTATGCAGGCCACATTGTGATATATTTTAAAGATGGGCAGTCAGATATGGGCAAAACGCTGCCCCTACGAGAGTAGTTGGGGAAAGTATCCAGTCTCCACACTAATTGGGAGAAAAGCTAGCGCATACCCGATAGTCCACCAGGGAAGGAAAGACCATACAATACTAGCAAAAAACAAAATTGAGCTAGTGCGAACGCACTTTCAGGTACCTTGGAGTTAGGATATTTCATACTGACGATGACCTCAGAGAGCGCAATCGTGGAGCGGTGTTGGGATCTCTAAGGGGCAGTGTGGCGTTTTGGAGGACACTGCCACTGTTGTTGATGAGCCGTTTTCCACTTAAAAAAAATTAACATGTTGCTGTGGCTATTGCTTTATTTTGCCAATCTGCGGGTATAAGTTGGGCTAGACTGGTTTTAAGACCTTGATGGATTGCTGCAGGACTTCATATAGGGAGCAGAACGGCACAGAGTGGGCCTGGCAGTTCTGAAGGTGGTGATAGAGGGTGGAGGATTGGGTGTCCCAGATTTTGAAGCCTACTTTTTTGCCCGCAGTTGCAGTGGATAGCAAGATGGGTAGGGGGTCAAAACCTGTCTGACTTGGCTGCCATGTGAAGTGGCATGCCGGCACGGAACCTAATTCGGTTGTTTCTTAGACACAAGCAGAGAGGTAGGGGTTTGCAGTGGTTGGGGAACATTTCAATGAAATGTTGGGCCAGGTGTAAATATGAAAGCAGGGACACACCACAGTATGCCCCATGATCCCACTCAAAGATTTAATGGTGACAATGCCTGAAACCCTGGAGGGTGTTCCGAAGGGAGTGGGAAGAATTGGACAGCCTTACTGTAGAAGATTGTTAAAGGGATGGAAAATCTCTCACCCTCACGGAGATTCGACTCTACGCCATGCACTTTCTCCTCTGCGGGTAGCTGAAGGGCCTAGTCCGGGAAGCATGGGGTACCTGTTCTGCGAAACCCGCTGTACATGAGACTGTGCAACTACTATTCACAATGGAGCAGACTGATCTCATGGTTTTATAAAACTCTAACACATTTGTTTAAAGTGACACTGCACCCCTCAGGGCCAAGTGGGAAACAACTCCACAGAGAGATTAACGATAAGCAGTGGGGTGGAGTTTTGGAAAGTATACAGAAGGCATCTCACAATGCGAGACTCAAATATACACAATTCAACTACCTCCATGCAACATACTTGGCACCCAAAATACTCACACAAAAGTCTTGCAACACCATGTACCGCTGTCCAAGATACAACCAAGCTGAAGCTGACTTCATGCATATGGTCTGGGACTGTGCTGCAATAGTTGAATTCTGGAGCGAGATATTGAACTACCTTTGCATTGTGCTGGGAAAAGAGATATGCCGTACCCCTGAGTTATGCTTACTAGGACTCATGGATCCTACAACTACAGGGCGGGTGGGTCCTATATTCCTGACACTTGCACTTAACTGTCCAATTTGTGTATAGCTATGCACTGGCCGTGAGGTACCCTGGCTGTGAGATATGCCAATTTTTCTGTTATTGGGGATCTAAATATACATTTTGACAATTCCCATGACTCAGAAGCAGCTAATTTTTTGCGGATCTAGCAGCCTGCCAGCTGCTCCAATTGGTATGTGGCCCTACTCACTCTGCTGGTCACCTGCTTGATCCAGTCTTTTCGAATCTCCCTGGTCTCTCGGTTTCGACTCCCACTCCGCTCTGTTGGACTGATCACTACCTGATCTCTATGACGCTCTCTGGGGTAGTGCCTGCACGAAAGTCATATCAAAAGTATGTTCCGCCGCCCTTGGCACAAACTTGACTTTGGCCAATTTAGTACTATCCTTGCTGCGAGTGTGCCCAGTTGGCCAGAGGACATAGACATGGCCAGCAAAGCTCTCGATGATTGGATTAGACAGCCTTTGGATGATATGATCCCGGTTACACAATCTAAGGGTCGTAGCACCAAAGCCAATCCATGGTATAATAATAATCTAGCCATTATCCGTAAATCGTGTAAACGATTGGAACGGGAGTGGAGGAGAGACTTTGACCCTACTCGGAAAGGTCATTACCACTCAGCCATCAAGAATTATCATAGGGCTGTTCAGAGGGCACGTGCTACCTATTTCTCTGAGGAGATCAGAAATAGCCAGAATCCCTCCAAGAAGATCTTTGCTATTATTAAAAATCTTAAAAATGCGGGGGCACCTGTGGTATCTGCGGTCAAATCTAATGAACAATGTGAGGACCTTGCCACCTTTTTTATAACAAAGGTGGACAATATCTATAAAACCTTTCCCCAGATAGTCAGCTTTGACTTTGAGGACCCTGCTCCCCCTGCCCATATATTGGCCACTTTTCCACCTATCTCTGGAGAAGCTCTTAGTATACTTTGCAGGAAGATTAAATCGGGCTCTCCCACCGACCCTATGAAGCCGGAACATCTAATAAGACTCTTACCTGTGCTTCTTACACCTCTGGGCCAGGTTATTAATCTATCCCTGACCATGGCCACAGTCCCAAGGACATGGAAGCAAGCTGCGGTTAAGCCGCTATTGAAGAAGCCCACTTCGGATCCGACTAGTCCTGAGAACTATCGCCCCATCTCTCTGCTTCCCTGGATTTCCAAAATATCTGAAGCCTACGTTAACACCATTGTCTCAGGCTATTTAGAGGAGAATTGTATACTGGACTCCTCCCAGTGTGGCTTCCGCCCCGGTCTTAGTACAGAGACCGCACTGTTAGCTGTGACTGAACACCTGAGAGCGGCTCTGGATGAGGGACGTACCTCGGCACTGATCCTATTGGATCTCAGTGCCGCATTCGATACGGTCTCCCACCAGATACTGATCCAGAGGTTGAAGGATGCTGGTATTGTAGGCCCAGCCTTGGCTTGGCTCACCTCCTTCCTCTCGGACAGGTCCTTTCAGGTGTCAGTTCCCCCTTTTTCTTCTAAGGTGCACTTTGTCAAACAGGGCGTCCCACAGGGCTCTGCTTTAAGCCCTACGCTTTTTAACCTGTATGTCCAGCCCTTGGCTGTGATAGCTAAAAGGAGTGGACTGACTATAGTGTCCTACGCTGACGACACTCAATTAGTTGTCGCCCTTTCCAATGATTGTTCAAATGATGCTGCTAGGTTTCGAAGTGGGTTGGCGGATGTCGCAGGGTGGATGACCACTAACTGTCTTCAGCTCAACGCCAGCAAGACCGAGGTCCTGCTGGTAGGAAAAGATCCTGAGCTTTGGAACGGGCATTGGTGGCCCACCACCCTGGGTCCGGCCCCCACTGCCAAACAGGTAGTGAAAAATCTTGGCGTCTGGGTGGACTCGGCGCTTAGTTTCCGAGATCAAACTAAGAGGGTAGCTGCGACCTGTTTTGGTATTCTGCGCAGCCTCAGGCCCATTTTGGGCTTTTTTGACTCCTCTATCCGCCAGACGATAGTACAGGCTTCTGTGCTGTCAAGACTGGACTATGCCAGTGTGCTCTATCTGGGCACCAATAAGGCCGAGATCGCTAGATTGCAGAGGGTTCAAAATGTCGCCGCTAGAACCCTTCTTGCCATGCCCAGATGCTGTTCCACCTCCAGCATTATCCGGAGGCTACACTGGCTGCCAGTAGAGAGGCGAGTGGAGTTCAAGTCTCTCTGCTTCGCGTTTAAGATTCTGAAATACCCGACCCTTGGGGTATTATCTGATCTACTCTCTGCCTATATTCCTATGCGTCAGTTACGTTCTGCAGACCAACAGCTTGCTTGCATCCCTCGTGTGAGGAGAGCCCGCGCAGGTGGGCGATCTTTCCGCGTGATGGCGGCCAGGTTGTGGAATGGCCTTCCAAGCCAGATACGGAGCATGGACAACTACTTTGCTTTTCGAAAGGCTCTAAAGACCCACTTATTTCCTTACTAGGTTACCTGCTCCACTGACTGTTATTTCTATGTTTTTTCTGGTTTCTTTTCTGCTCTGCTAGATGGGATTCTCGCAGTCAGTTGCTACTATTGCTCTTAGCGCCGGGACGCCCCTTTGCTGGGGCAGCTGAGCGCTTTTACAAAACTGCTTAACATAACATAACATAACATAACACTGGAAGGCTAGTCAAGCACCACCAATCACACGCTAGGAGAGGGAAGTGTCTCAAAGGGTCCAAAGTGAACATGCAGCTTTAAAATGTAAGGAAAGCAGAAGAGGCAGAAAAAACTCGATTGCAGATATGTGGGATGAAATTTTAGCTGCATTTGTGCCTCCTGATCAGTTAGCATCGCAGAACTGAGCCCTGCCGGAGAAGGATAGTTAGAACATTGCCCCACAACATTTATCATTCAACCTGTAAACCTGAGAAAAACAGATATGATAATGCACGACCAGACCAGTGACTGTTAGGTTATGTTTTTATTGTATGTAGAACAGTTGAGTTGGATAAAAGCCCAGTCGATCACATCCTGTGGGCGTGTCCTCTGATACAAAGGTACTGGGAAGCCATAGCACAGGTCATGTCCGAGGTGGTGGGCTCCACGGTCCCGGTAGACGCCAGGTGGCATATCCTAGGCGTGACAGGGGAGGTAGTGTGGCCCAAATGGGCTACAACCTGGCTCGCATTGGCGGGAGTAGTGGCGAAACGAAATATAGCTAGACTCTGGGGTGCTGGTGAGGTTCCATCGATAGAGGGCTGGAAAAAGGATCTTGACTGGTGTCAAAGGGCAGAACACGCTGTGTACCAGAGTAGGGGGTGCCCACGCAAGTGGGAAAAGATCTGGGAGGCATGGATGAGATACAGGGGGATCTACTAACTGACTGAGGGGTATCGCTAACCAAGGTGCGGGGGGGGCTCTGGGGTAATCCAGGATCGCCTAGGACTATTAGAGGACTAAGGGAACTATACAATGTGAATAATGCTAAATTACTGTATTGGCTGACACACTGCTGAGTATATTGTCTCATTGAATGGAAAGCATTTGTTTTTCTTGTTAATAAAAAGATGTTAAAATAAAAAAAAGCCCAGTCGAATTGATAGATCTGTAGCATCTGCCAATCAGGAAACACCCTGTATGTGAAGTATTTGTATACTCTGTATGTTTGTGTCGTCTGATGTGGACAGTGAGATTTGTATGGATGGACTGTTTCTCCTTTCCAAATTGTACAAAAGCAAAAGAAATGCAATAAACATCTAAAAATCAAACAATTTCACATCGTAAAAAGGTGGATTCACAAACCCACTCTGCTTCCAAAAATATTCAATGGCAAAGAACGGCTGGCTTTCAGCATTGAGCCAGGTAGGCACTTAAAATCCTGCAGCATAAACTATAAAATCTAAAACTTAATACCTTTTCCCTACAAATCAAAAAATAACTGAAGTTGAACCCCACCACCCAATTAAAATTTAGGATAAAAGGCAAACCTACCAAGAATTGCCCAACAAAATTAAACAATGATGCTGAATTGTTCCAGCACTCTTAAGTCAGTGATCCTACCAAGGTGTCACGAAGATTGGATACACGGATGTAAATATCTATGCTTGAACTTCTCAATCTCCGCTAAAGGTGGATCTTATATCGTAGTCTCACAAAAGGAATCTGAGGATGGAGCGTGGGTTTAAATAGATTCACCAGAAAACCATAACTCATGCTAATGCCATGCAAAGCATAACGAGCACCCCAAATGCCATGCTCATGGCCTTACCATGATGTGTTAGATACACATCACAGTTTACATCAGTGACATCACTGGTAGCATTGCATAGATCCTTGAAATTTTGATGACAGCTTTGTAGATTTGGAATAATTAGTTTGGATAATTTAATGATGTTCTGTTGTTCCCCTGTTACTTTTTATGTCAATATTAATAGTCATAATCTTTGCCTTGGGGGCGTTAACCATAACTCTCTAATTTCAGGGTTTTGTTTTTGTTTTTGTTTAGTAACCATTACTTCACTTGAACTTTGTTTTTAAGGCTAGTTATAAGTGTTTTTTTTTACATACTTTAATATCTTAGGAACAGACTTACTGTTAACAGTGATTTCAGTATTTTTTGATGCTTTATCACATACTCTTTCCATTACCTCTAACCCCTGCTGCACACCATCTTCAGGCATGTGGACCAGATGTTAGCCACTGGGCCTTGCCTTTGACTGGGTGTAGCAGGGATTGGTTGCAGGGCTTGCCCTCCAGACAGGCTCTACACCTTGCCTCCCACTCTCCCAAATCTCTCTGCTTTCAGCCACTATCAATGCACAATGAGGCCAGCTGAAGGGGCGGACATTTTTTGAGGTTGTGCCCCCAAAAAAATTGCAGCACTACCACCAGCTCAAATTAGGCACAGCGTAGTTACACCGGGAGGAATTTATGCAGCCAAATACCCGGAACGAGGCAAAATGTGTGCTCAATTCCTAATCTCATATCAGACTCACGTGCAATTTACTCCCGGTAGCCAAGCACAGTTTGTGTCTGATTTTTTAAGGACTCGTTAGTCCGTTAGAATGAAAATTCAGGATTTAAAGGCGACGTGGCAGGACTTAAGATAACCAGACCTACATGCGTCATGCTAAGAACGAAACAAGAATATATTCCCATAGGTTTAACTTGACGCAGCAATAGTACAATAGATATTCAGACCTTTGAAGATTGTCTCTTATTTATCTTTTGAGGCATCTAGGTTTGTTCTGAGATCTGTGTTTGAAAATAGTAAGATTGCAATGTTCTTCAACCAACCTTTTAAAAAGAAGGACGAATCATTCACAGGCAATTGAAACACAACTCACAAAAGAGAAAATGTGTGTACTTTGCAGAGAGACCGACATCTTCAACATCTGTGTTAAAAATAGTAAACACTGACTATCTGTCAGCCTGCGCAGAGGAGCAGCATTCAGCATCCACAGAGCAGTGGAGCACTGCGCTGTTTTCCTTTCGTTGTCTCCAGTGGCATCTCTCCCCTGGGCTCCCTTCATGCTTCAAATTTAACTTGATTCCATTTTAGTTCACTTCCGACAACAGCAGCAGCCATAATTGCAACGATTTACAATTCACTTGAATGTTTTAAATTGCATTTACAAAGATGGTAATGCTTGTAAGCATTGAACTACTGTAAAAACTAGTTTAAGGCCCTGATTATATCTGGACCAGAGAAGTAGGAGGTATTAACTGCACTGCTAAATACCAAAACATGCGGTGTGTGCAGTATTTACAGGGTGTGGAAAATCCCACCCCTATTCTCAGGTTTTCTCTAGAAAATAAGGAATTGCATGCAAAGTTCGTGCTTTGTGCGTAGTACAATTTTTCACAAGTAAAGTTGAGTGGATAGACTGCTTAAATGTACCGTAGGAAAATGGCAGATTTTAAACTCCCACCCACAGAAAATGCACCTTTCTGACCAGTGACTGCATCAACCTATTCAGCTGCTTTTCAGCCTGTTGTGTGTACCGATTCTTAGGGGGTCATTACGATGGCGGGCGGAAGCACAACCGCCGTGCTGGCGGATGCAAAAACCACCAGTTACCGCCGGCACGCAGCAGTCCACACGCCCGCCCAATTACGATGCGAAAAGTAGGCCAAACACCGCTGGCAAGCCAGCAACACCGTCCGCCATCAAAGTGCGCCCGTACACGTAGCGGCGCAGCCCAACTGACACACACCGTCCGACGAAAACACGTCCCGCCCGGCGCATAAATTACGATGCCGCAAACAAACGGCTCCCACGGCCAAGAGATACCGTACGACAAACCGAAGCGGTAACACGGACGCCGAGCACGGACAACGAAGAAGCGGCTCCCCCGAGCATGAATCCAGCACTGCAGGCCCTCCCCATGCTCTTGCTGATGCACCACCAAGGACGCAACGTACCGCGGAGACGCAGGTAGGCACACACACAACAAGTGCACGCAAACAGCGCACACAGTGCAAGGGCGGAAAAAGCGGACAACCCCCCCAGCGCGTGTACACTACACATCCACCATTGCATCCACATATGACACACAGGCCAAATCGTAACATCGCGTAACACATGTGTACACACCACCTGGGACTAGGAACCAACGACCCCGTCACGGCCCCAAAGCGGCGATGACGCCGCCACACATGCGCACAACGCAGAGGCCAACCGCAGCGCCATGCATGCGTCGCACACAGACACAGGGACACAACCAAGCAGCACACACATCAGCCCCACCCCGAACGCACATGACACGTGACAGGCCTGCCACAGACATGTCCCCAACGCCCAATTCACGGACAACACCCAACGCCACACAACCGACGCACACATGTCAGTGAAGTCACGCAACAGCAGGACACACCCCAGTGTAACAAACATGGCGAAGCACACAGCGGCGGCAACACCAACTAGGAGAAGCAGGGCCCCTTCGGGAAGAGGAACGCCAGTACCACACTGAAACACCCATACCACCCTGCACATATGAACAAGACATATAAAACGGAACACCAAAGAGCCCGGGGACCGACAACAGGTGGCCCAAGAATAACATTCACACACAAGGCCCAACGCAGAGCGGAAAGGCAGCCTGCCGCCCACACAAGGGAGAGCAGACAGCACCGAATGACCTTCCATTCCAACTCCGAAACCACAGCCCTACGAAAGAAGCCGGTGAATACAGCCATTGTCCAAGAAAAGACCAACACAGGCATGCCGAGGAGACCGACCACAGGGCAGATAGCGCATATCACAGAAGCACACAACGGACGGGGAAGAAAGAAGAAAACACTCCCCCATGTCGGCCACATGCAAGTTAATTGGAAGGAGTCACACATCACTGACCTTGAACTGTCTGAGAAGCATGTGGGATGAGGGCCCGTGTCCTCCAAACAAGCCAACAGAACACAAGTCCTGTCCCCCTACGACTACACAGAGCTCACAGCAACCTCGGAGCGTGCACATTGCAGACTGCACACACAGCCGGAGCACGCCACCACAACGCACCGCTGCGAAATGGCAACCGCAACACACCTACCCAACTACGCCGGACAGCTCAAGCTGTACAAAACCAACCTGATACATATATTGGGATGCGATCTCCTGTCCCTGCTGAACGTAAGTTACCGACTGACTTACCGCATCACATTGTTCAGCTGCGTCATGCCCGTCTTCTACTGTCGGAGGTGTCCCTACCAGCATCCCGTGGAGATATGCCTCTCCAACCCGGCATGTCTAAAGGCGGACCTGCTACCACTACTCCTCCCTCTGGACGCACACGACAGGGCCTGCTCTGCCTATGGGGGCATGGCGTATGTGGCCAACATCGCACCCGCACTGAAATGGGACCACTGTGCCTCCACACGACGGATCATCGAGAACAGCTACATCGAATGTCACCCAGCATGCCCCATCATGGTCCTCCAAGGGACAACTTACGAACAACACCTTGACAGCCACCATCCGCTACATTGGCTGGCAAACATGTACACCACCAATGACATGGAAGCCCTGCTGGACGGCATCGCATACCTGACAACCTGTAAATTCGTCAGACCACAACGCAGGTTCCCCGATTGACCTATGATGTCCAACCCCGCCCCCATGCTTAGCTTCCGCACGGACTGGCCAGTCACCACCACAACAGCCATACCAAACGACCGGCAACTGTTACCACACCATCAACGACATCGCCATGACATCGGATATGACCGGGACATGCACACTGTTCCCCATCACATCCAGGAACACCGCATGCATCGTGGGAGGCAGTGGCATGGGGTCTGTGCATCGCACCCACATGGACGGAACTGCACGAACAACCAGGACACAACATGGATCCAGCGCCCATGGACACACACACCGCTCAGTGGACATGAATAGGTCGCCTGGAGTCTGTGGGTGCTGCACCCCTCCCACCCCCGCCCCGGGAATCCCATACCAGGACCTTTGCATGGACGACAAGTGCATACAACAACAACACGACCCCAGTGACTGTGACATGTCCAGTAACCACCACATTGCAACAACAAGTGGCACGCCGCTGCATGCACGCAAGCACATGCCCTGATGTCATCTCACATGCACGCGTGCATGAGGAACAACCGCAGCAAACCTGTCACATGGAACTGAGATGGACTGTGCCCATGATGCCAAGCGGTCTGGTAGGCTACATGTATACCGTCTGTGTCAAAGTCCGTAGCTCCGCAGCTATACGTAAATGTACATTAGCACAGCCTTGGCCAAGCAGATGTAACTCTGAAGCCCACATCCCACATGCAACAGCCAATCACATGTAACCCCACACCCTATCCCATTTGCAATCATGCTCAGTATATCCTCAACATGTATTCCGCTGCCAGTAGTGTCCACTATACTGCATCACAGAGGACAGAAGACTCAATATAATGTTTGAAACCAAAACTGTCTCCGCTGACTCATTTCACAAGTACGAATGAGAGAGGATGAGAGTATGTGAAGTACACGGCAGTCGTGACATGACCATGTAGTCCACTGGTATTGGATGTCAACGCAAATGAGTAGCACAACTGTGGAAGACACACATGTGTCGTGTGAAGTCGTATGGACGCAGTGCTCAGGTGGGTGGGTGTGACGGGTAGATGCGCACATGCCAAGTTGGAGCACGCCGTGTCGGGAGGGGTCATGAACAGTACACCACCGCTTCCCTGGGCATTGTGAGAGGACACCTGTCGGGGGGAGTGAACACGTGTGTGCACAGCAGCCGGGCACACGTACAAAGCGGTACCATGCGCACCTCAGCCCACCCTCTGTGGACAAGCTGGATCCTGTTGTGCGCCCGCCATGCCCCTTGACAAGGCACACACAGCCCCAGTCGACCAGGTGTAACCCCAACATAGTCAATCCGCACAGGCGATACAGGGCACGGGATGGCAGTGGAGCATGGTGTGTGAGAGGTCTCCTCACGCTCCTCCTGGTCATATCACGCAGGCAATAGAACCTCAACGTCTAGCATGGCACAAGTCAAATGGAAGTGTAGGGGGGACGCACCACAGCACGAGCAGCACTGACGTCACGGGAGGTGGCTCGCACCATCCCATCCATTGCCCATTATACCAACCACGCCACATGCCATTGCGACTAAGTGCAAGCGCGTGCGCCACCACCCCCGAGCCCTCCCCAGAGAGGCCAAAGAGTGAATGTGTGGGCCATCAGTCACAGACGGACGCGGCATGGCCGCAAGGGCAGCCACAGCCACTGGGTGTCGCAGGTGGCGGATCCGGAAGGCGAAGACTGTGATGCATAGTCCATGCAGGCCGGGTCTCCATTTGGGGCACCACGCAGGTGGACGGCGTCCCGCAACACATCATACCCTGAGACAGCCCACTCGTGCAACTGGACCCACACATACACTCCTTGCCCTCTCTGGTGCGAGCTTGGGGCTGCCTGTGCAAGCGCTAGCCTCGCAGGTGCACATGCATATTGGGGGAGCGAGGGGAGGACATGAGGGCTGGGGCGAAGATGACTGTATCACTGTCAGTGAGTACAAGGGATGACCCAGATGTGGAAAGGAAGAGACGTGTCCCGTGTGTACTGCAACTAGTCGCCAATCCAACTACCCCCCCATGTCCGGAATGTAAGCCCGCACCTAGGCTCGCCCATCCGCCACATCGAATATACCACCAGCACGACAACCTTCCCATTCGAAACACTGACTGGGGGTGGCGACCAGTGAACAATCATGTGTAGCCTACCCACGCGTACATGTGGGCCCTCCATGATCCATGTCACCTGCGGCAAAGTCATGACATGCGCAATGAGGGAAGTGAGGAGAGCTGTCCGCCCCACGCACAGAAGGTGCATCAGCTCCACAGACCCAGCAGCGAGTCCAGCAGGGGTCACATGTGCAGGGGCAGCTGTGCCTGGTGTGAAGGCACATGCATATAGACAGCACATCGACCAATGTGTAGTCTGCCCACATCTACAGTCCATCATCATGCGGACATAGGAATTGAACACAGGGCAACACATCTGAGTGGGTGCACCCACCGTGACCAACAATGCGCAATCATCGACGTACCCGCCCTGTGCATGGCCCCCCACCCAACGGAGGCACATCCAGTGCCACCATCCCACACACACAAGCCTTCCACGGAACATGCTGTGTCCAATGGTCAGTACAGAGTCAGCGCCCATCTGGTGGATCCTGAACAGGAGACACATGCACACACATGCCAGCTCCCACTATGTACGTCTGCCACCTGGCACGTGCAATGTAACCTCTCACCTGTGACGTGTGACTGCAAGCACACAGCCGTCTTGGCATGGGGCTGTCAATGTGGACACCTGTCAATGTTTCGGGAGGTGTGATCCGTACAGTGCTGTACATAGGGTGCAGTGCTGACACCTACTACTGTCTCATATCCCCTCGTGCCACAGGTCCCACTTGTTTTGGCCGCTCAGCCTGTGCCCACATCGTCGTCGTCGTGTGCCATACTCATCCAGCCTCGGAAGCAGTTCCATGCTCAGCAGACATTCATGTTGCCGTGGTGTTGCCGCTTGACGAATATGCAGTCAGTCCCCATCAGCACGCCCCGCAAGTCATTGGGGCCTAGATCCCCATGTGCATGCACATGGCAGTGGTTTGTATCACTAGCCATTGCTGGGAGACCTGTGTAAGTGTATTGTGGCCGTGCCGTCCCAGCTTGACAGCTGGGCTGTGGCTCATGTGCTTGCTCAGTCATGTCAGTGATGTGTATGCGAAATTGCTATGTGTTGTGTTGCTTTGACATGTGTCCACTGCCATTTTCCCTAGGCGGAGACCGAACATTGACCGCCCATACCAATTGCTGGCGGACATGGACGATACAGAGGTCATTAGGAAGTTTCGGCTGGACAGGCCAACCCTGCATCGACTGTGTGCCATGTTGGAACCCCATCTCCGTCCCCGCAGGGTGTATCCGACAGCTGTCACCCCCACGGCTAAGGTGATGGCCGCCATGCATTTCTTCGCCACTGGGTCATTCCAGCACACAGTGGGCAGTGGAGGAGGGATGTCCCAGCCCATGTTCAGCAAGGTGCTGAGGGATGTACTGGCAGCCATGATGCTGTACCGAAACAGGTACATCCGCTTCCCCAGGGCTCGTGAATTGGCGGCAGTGAAGGGTGCATTCTATGCCCTTGGCAGAATCCCACACGTCGTTGGAGCCATTGACTGCACACATGTTGGCCTTGTTCCACCACAGGCCACTGAGCACCTGTACCGCAACAGGAAGCACACGCACTCCCTGAATGTGCAAGTGGTGTGCCTTGTGGACATGGTGATCACCCACGTGTGTGCAAAGTTCCCAGGCTCGGCCCATGACGCACACATAATGCGCAACAGCATCTTGCCACGACTGATGTCCAATCTGCAACAGGATCGTGGCTGTATTGTCGGTGAGTATGTGGAGTGGTGTAGCGTGCTGGTTGTGCGATGCTGTCCCCTGTCCAGTTGGAATAGCAACGGTTCTCTGTGTCCCTCACACCCAGGTGACTCTGCGTACCCGAATGGGGCATGGCTGCTCAGTCCATTGAGGAATCCTCGCACCCCAGCAGACGATCGCTACAATGAGGCACATGGGAGGACCAGACGTGTGGTCGAGCGTACCTTTGGCCTCCTCAAGTCCAGGTTCAGGTGCCTGGACCGCACCGGGGGTGCGCTGGCGTACTCCCCACAGAAGGTGTGCCAGATAGTGGTGGCGTGCTGCATGCTGCACAATCTGGCCATTCGGAAGCAGATCCCCCTCATCGTGGATGACGGAGATCAACCAGGGCCCCAGCCCGCAGACCAGGACAGCTCGAGTGAGGAGGACAGCGGAGAGGAGGAAGCTGGTAATGTGCGGCAGCAGCTCATCGCCCACTACTTCACTTGACGGTGAGTGTCCATGTACGACGGCTGATGTGGCTGTGTCTGTGCAGGTGTGTGTGTGCTGTGTCAGGGTGGCCGTTTGTTCACTGCATGCTGTGTGTCAACGCTCCATGGCCAGGGTAGTATGCCACTGTTGGTGGCTGTGGCATTGTGCCCTATTGCTCTGTGCGATGTGTGTACATTGCTTGTAGTTGTTGACATGTACTGTGTGATGGGTGTGTGACACACTCATTGAATGTGCTCCTGTTCTGTCTCCCACCCCTAGGTCCCTACAGGCCCTCCGGTTCCATTGCCATGCCACGCATCAGGTGCCTTTCCGCCCAAGGTGGCCGTTGTATTCCGTACAAATAAAACACAGGGCACAAACAGCAGTTTGTGTAAGAGGTGCATTTATTTCAAACTGTGACATGTGATTGTGTGTAAGGTGATGACAAAAGTGGTGCGTGCAGTGACAATGAGCTGTCGGTCATGGCTGCGTGATGCTCAGGGTGTACCCACTGGTTCTATGTCCATAGTCCAACACACACATGCCATCCAGATGGCTGTGTGGAGTGGGATCGTAGTCCAAGTCAATGCAGTGGGTGGTCAAGGAAGGCTGGCTGGCTGCCTCACTTGCGTCTGGAGCGTGCGAAGTCCTCCCGGGAGATCTGTTTCCACTTCGGACGGCCCCTTCCACGTTTGCGAGGGGGGTGCCTGCTTGCGACATGCTGGTGGTTGAGGTGTGCTCACTGGCTGTGGACGCAGGGGAACTGGACACTGCTGCTCGACCCTGCGCCCCGGCAGGTGGTGGCGGAGGGGGAGCTGCTGTCCCTGGTTGTGACCTCACCGCCACCACCAGCTGGCCCATGAGGTCCACGAGTTGGCCCATACGGGCGTCCATGGACCTCAGCACCCCCAGCACCTCCCGCGTGTCTGAAGCAGACCTGACCCATTGTTCTTGGGCCTCTTCATAGGCCCCAAGGACTCTGGCCATTTGAGGCAGGGCATGGCTCCCAGGGGAGACTTGCGTTTCCCTGACCCTGCTCCTCCTACCAGTCCTGCTGCCACCGGCCTGCCCACTAGCCACATTGCTCACCACGGTCCTCGCTGTGGCTCCCAGGGTGGATCCAGTCGGCCGGGCCACCACCTGCGCTGGGGCTGGTGCCAGCGAAGACGTGGTGGTGGTGGCGGCGGTGGTGGTCGGTGCGGCGATGGTGGCGGTTGCGGCAATGGTAGTGGCCGCAATGACCGTGGGTGTGGCCGCAATGACCGTGGGTGTGGCCGCAACGACAGTGGCAGCAGGGGGCTGGGAATGTTCAGCAGCCCTGGATGATGGGTTGGTGGGTAGGAGGGGTCCTGGGGAGCGGCTGGGCCCTGCCACACCAGATGGGCCTGCTTGGTGGTCCGTGTCCGAAGAGGAGGACAGATCCTCCACATCCGTGTGTCCTCGTTGGGGGCTTGTAGGCTGGCTGTGCTGGCTGCTGTCTCCATCCCCAGCATCCAGCAGTTCGTCACCTGTGGAGAGAATGAGATTTGTTATTGTGTTGCACCTGGCGAAGTATGTATTTGTCGTCTGACATTAACAGTTCGTGCAATCTCGTACATGGGTTTCCCGGAGGCGTGTGTGTGGCTGTGGCATTTGTAGTTGTGTGTGCTTGACAATGGGACTGTGTGCTGTGCACATGTGGCATGGGACGGATTGGCCATGCCGATGGGTGTGTTGCTGTGCCCCTACTTATTGTGACTCTGGTGTATGCGGGCTCCTGGCCCATCCTGGGTCTGGTTTGTACTTTGCTTTTGGTGTTCAGATGGGACGCTTAGGAACGCATATGGCAACATGGGGGCCATGCCCCAGATTCGCATTTGGGATGGAATATGCTTTTGGGGTACATGCTGTGAGCCATGGGTGCCGAACGTGACATGTGTTCTGGCAGCATGACAGTGCATGGTTTGAGGTGTGTGCATGCTTGACATGGCCTGCATATTTGCTGTCTGTTGTGATTACTGGACATGGCATTGGACGCATCGTTATGAGTGAGTGATGGTTGTGTGCCAGCCAACGTATTGCAGTTGTCCCATCTCCTTGGTGTGCGTGCTGCCCTGTGCCATGTGCATCACTGCAGTGCTCGGGGGGTGTGGCCCATGTTGTGTGTTGTTGCTCACAGTGTGTCGTGCGCTTCATTGACTTCTGGCACATGGTTGGTCATGGGCATGTATCTTAGCGTGACTGCTGTATGTGTGGCAGCTGTGCGGATGACATGCCTTTCATGAGACTGGGGCTGACGGATGGGATGGATGGTATGTTGTATTTGCATGGTGTGTCTGTGTGTTTGATGGGTTCAGTGGTGTTCGTGTGCATTTATGTTGTTCCGCTCTGTTGCGTCTAGTGTTGTTTGTCTTACATAGGCGTAGTTGTGGGGTGTGTGGTTGACAGGCAGTAGGGGCTACATGGACAGGACTTCAATGGTGTTTCGGTTGTGTGTGATGGGTTGCACAGTGGCTGCCGTGTGGTACTATATTCAGTGTGGCTTGTGCATGCAGACGTGGCTCCTTGGGTGTTGCTGTGTTTGTGATGGGTCATGTGGGGTGTGAGTCTGTGGTTCATGTCCGTGTGCACATTGTTCACTTGTTCGTGACGGTGGGCGGTGCTGCGTGTTCATCTGCTACGTGACATGTCCCATGTGTTGGTCGTGTTACGGTCCTCATGCCTCCAGTAATCCAGCCCTGTCCAGTTTCCCACCTGCAGGTTGTTCGTGCGTGCACTGTACTGGATGCCACATGGTTCTAAGCGGGGGTGCTCCATGTTGCAGGTCTGTGGGGGTGGGGGGTGTTGTGGGTCGTGGTGGTGGCTGGACACCCACTGACACCGATTGCTGTGGACCGTGATGTCTACCTTTCGGCTGTCGTTGTGCACTGCGGTGGCTGACACGTGGCTGTGGGGTGTGGGGGATGCTCCTCCTTGCTGTGCTGTGGGACTAGGGGCCTGGTGTGTTTTGTACTTGGGCTGTCCACCCTCCCACCCACTGCACTTTGTGTTCCTGCCACTTACCTGTTACTTGTCGGTTAGTGCAGCTATGGCGGACACATGGGTGTGGTGGGTGCTCGTTGTGGCGCTTCTGGCATATTTGGGGACCTGTTGGTGGTTACGTGGCTGGCTGAGTGTACACATGTCCCCACGCATCTTACAGTTGTTCGGTTTGGGCTGTGTGTGGTGGTGTCTGTTGCATGTGTGTGTGATGTGTTGTGTATTGTGTGCTGGACATGGGGGTGTTTGTCCCTGGGAGCTGTGGCATGGTGGTAGTGCATGTGAGTACATAGCGGTGTGCTGGTATACATTAGTTTGTACTTACCAGCCTCCACTCCCCCTGCTAATCCGGCGAGGATCTCGGGATGTATGATGACTCGCACCTTCTCCTCCCACGCTTTGAAGGTCTTGAAGAGCGCGGGATTCCCTCCGCCAGTGACGGCAGCCAGCTCTCTGTTCTTGCTCTCCTTCTTCTTGACCAGGCTCTTGACGTCATTCCACCGTTTGTTTATTTCGACTCTGTTCCTGGGCAAGGTCCCGACTGCATTGACCTGGTCTACGATCCGGTTCCACATTCTGTTTCTGGTGGCTAGTGGTGTGTGCTGGACCAGGTTCCCATAGATTTGTGGGTGCACCTTGATGATCTCGTCGACCATGACCGTCAGCTCCATGGGCGTGAACTTGGGCATTCTTTGTGGTGCCATGGTGTTTGTGGTGCTGGTGCGGTGTGTGTTGTGTAATGTGCAGGGGGTTTGTGGTGCCGGTGTTTGGTGGTGGTGGTGGTGGTGGTGGTTGTGATGTGTGCGTTTCTGTGGTGTGCTGCTGTCCTTGCTGTGTCACTGTGTCCTCTCCTCTCCTCTCTAGTTTGCAATGTTGCAAGGGGTTGTGGTCTGTGGGAGTGCTGCTTTTGTACTTACCTATGTGGGTGTGTCCTCATGGTCTGTTGTTTTCAGGTGTGTTGTGTCTGGGGTTCTGGCCTTTGTAGTTTTTGTTTGTCCAGGGGGGTGTTTTCGGGATGTGTACTGTGCTTGTGTATTTGTGCGTGCCTTGCTGTGTGGACTTGTTGGCCATGTTGTGTGCGATTGTTTTTGTCAGCGGATGGTTTCTGTGCAGGGACGTGGGCGCCATGGCTTCTGCCGTGTCGATTCTCATCGGCGTTGTTTGCGCTGGCGGGCGGTATATTTGTAGTTTTCCCGCGCTCATGGCGGTGCGATCGTAATCTCACGTGCGGTGTGTCGGGCGTGAGGGCGGGCGGTTTTGTGTTGTCGTGCGTGTTTCCGTCCGTGGCGGGCGGTTTGACTCCGACTCGGACGATGGCGGGCGGTATCTTGTGTGATTTATCCGCCGATGGCGGTTTTCGGTTTGTGTCATCGTAATGGTGTGGTCGGTGTTCAGACGGTGTGTGCGGGCGGATTTTTGCCGCTTCCATGCCTGGCGGATTTTTTTACGCCGGGTATCGTAATGGGCCCCTTAGTTCGACTGCAAAGTTTTTCCCAACTTCAAGAAAATATTTAAAGATGGCAATGCAGCCAGGCGACAACAATAAATATACTTTTTACATTTAAAAGTTGTATCCAGTAAGGGCTTATAACACCATTGGAAAGTTAGCACCATCATGAAACCTTCACTGTACATCTCATCGCATGCAAATAGACCTGTGAGCGGGGATTGGCCATGTTATTTTAGTGGAACGATTGATTGTGACTCAGGAGCTGGGGATCCGAGTTCGAGTCTCTGCGTCGGCTCAACATCCTGTGATTCTGGGCAAATCACTTAATCTCACCGTGCCCATGGACAGAGCCTGGGTACCCTCATGGGTGATAAGCCTAGCTATATAAATCTACAAATTGATTAATTCTACCTATTGGGACTGAGCCTAGACACATCTTTACAAGTTGTGTGGAATGTTATTTCTGTATTTTTGTATGGATATACCACTCTGCACGATTGCAACTTTTTCCGTTTTACCAGGGTTTCAACATCTCATCTGGTGTTATCTGGTAAGAATCTACACTTGTAATACTATCGTTTTTCTGGTCAGATATGCTATCTACCCAAAGCAGGTGGAAAGTGTGACCAGAAGGTCCTCGAAATATGCAAACATGCTGTCCAGGGCCAAGTAATCCCTGATGCCTCACGGTATTATCCATTGCAGGATCTAACCTCGTAAACCACCTTAGAATGGGGTGGTATTACCACCAAGTATCAGAAATAAAGGGTGTAATTTTTCCACTCCATTTTTAAAGGGCAACTCCTTATGAGGCCCTTGGATAGGGAACGAAGATGAATTGTACATTTGTAGCCAATCTAATGCAGGTTTGATCGAGTTCTCTGAATACTACCGCTATTGGTGACCAAATACACGAAATATATTTTAAGGTGATGTAATGAGCAATATCAGACTGTTGTAAAATTTGTCACCGTCCCAAAATTTACCTTCAGGTGAAATTTCCTGCAAAACGAGTTTGATGGGACACACCTGTGGGGGCTTATTATGCCTGTTAAAAAGTATGTTCAGTGGGGTCTTTCTCCCACTCTTTCTTTAAAGTTTATCAACTTTTTAAAGTTGGCAATGCTGAGACAATAAAGGGAAAAACAGTCAAATATTGGTAGAGTTCAATTTTATCCATTTAACTTGGTCCCAAGTGTAATACTGATGTTTAATTCAGCCTCCAAATCTGTTTTGTTCCTGTTACATTACCATTACTCCCCTGTGTTTGCTTTGGCTCTATTATTAACATTTTTAGTGGCTTTTAACTTCACCACTCTCAATGAACTGTGGTTTCATGTATTTGTCACCCTTTCCTGTAACTTCCTTTTGTTACTCCTGGGAATCCTCACACATCTTATTTTATGATCCCTTTTTCTAGAAGTGAAATATGCTTGTGTCATCGTAGTTATAGCACAGAGAAACGTAAGCCATCAATACCAGTTTCCTGGTGTTTCGTATGATATTTATTGCACCCGGTAATATCCAACTTTGCCTGATCAGAATTTGCTATGTGTGATAAACAGCCTATGTTCCAATCTTTTTGGAGTAGCACAGGGACTTTGGTGCTTGCTACACTAAAATTTGCATACTCTGGAAATTTACAGCTTTTTGATACCCCCCCTCAACCCCCACCTATCAGTCCAGATAATGCATATTCTGCAGTGTCCCAGTTCTCTCATCAGGAGGGCCCTACCATTGATATCCATATCCATACCATCTTTTCATGAAGATTGCATATATACAACATATATACATCTCAATTCTTAGTGTTCTTATATTGGGAATATGATATAAATGTTGATAATAATTGTTTGAGGATCTGTTGTCTTTTGATTACAGTGGTTTTTTATACTTAGGTAATTGACTGTGTTATAGAATTTTATTTACTTTATTGTAATTACGTAATGATTTTTAGCTTTGTGGTGTGACGGTTATGGTCACATTAGTTTTAATAAATACAGATTATTTTTACATTAATTATTTGTTTGTTTTGTGGCACTAGAATTGAAAGTGGGGTATAGATGAATGCATGAAGTGTGATTAAGATTGGAATTGCACGAGTGGCAGTGTTTGGTTGAGTTTGAAACCAAAGGAAGCATTAATTTGATGTTACAGTTTACATAGAGCCCTGTCCCTTTGATGTGAGGAGTCTCTCTCATAACATTCTATCTTAAGGAAACCTGACAGCTTATAAATTCACCTGAATTAAAGCAACAAGGGGCAGTTCTAATACTCAGCAGTTGTCTCCCTTCCTCTATACACATTATAATGCCAAAATAGTGCACTGCTTATTTGGATCGGGTACACCCCCACAAAATTCGGCCAAAATTATTTTGCATTCTGCTCTGGTGATGGGCAATCACTACTTCCGTTGGGAGACTCCCTATGGTGAAACAAATCATTCATCAAAGCTCATCATTAATAAATGACAGTAGAGTACCAACCAATCCCAAAATAGGATGATGGACTGTGAAATTGGACTAACTAGTGTTGGAGATTCCTTACTACTAAAACAAGAGGACTGTTTTTTCTGCTAGTTAAACGTCTTCCTTTGCATCTCGACAATCTGATTGTCTGCTTCCATTGTTAATGTGGATAAGGTAGGAAGACACTGTTGCTCTATGCAAGGCCATATCATGTAACAACAAATGCATGATGATATAAATCATCGAGTAAGCTTTAACTCATGCAAAAGTGTCCCAATCTTTGTGGTATGCCAATGTCTGATGGATCTTTCTGGACACTTCCAAAGGAAATGCTCATGCTGCACAAACTGACTCATGCCTTCCAAGTGCAAGAAATGTACCTCGCAGACCTAACATAAAATTGGCCAGAACACGAATCACTTCACAAACTACTATTGCAGATGACTCCATTATGATGTCTGTTGAGGAGGTGTCAAGTTACTTTTTGTTTGACAGTGATTTGATGTTGACTTTTGCTAACTTTTCAATAGGTGCTCGCTAGGTTCATTCTCCAGACCCTAAAAGCATTCCATGATGGTTCCTTCTTCAAGAAGCAGAAATGCTGAAAGACCTTTTCAACCCATTACTTTTATGCAATGATCAGAAATCAAGTCCCTCATGCAGATTGTTTATGTTGCACTACAGCTTTGGTCAAAGTAGCAGAAATTCAGCTTGTCCTATCAGATGAGTGTACTGTTTGGAAGGCATGATATCTATGAAAGGAGTTAGAAGTCATCATAAGACCAACAATCTGGAAAATCAAAGTAGAAAAGCTGAAATATTTTGCCTACATTTATGGAATAATTGTAAGTTTAACCAATTGCTCCTTCTAATCTGTGTCTTCAATTCTTAGCCCTTTCCCGATCTAACTACTGCTCTTCTCCTTATGTTATTCTTCCAAACTATATCACTATTTCTCTTCTTCTTTCTCATAGAATGGTCGTTAAGGAGTTAATTAGGCTTGACAAGAACTGTTTCATGCCTTGGCTCAAGGTGGTCAAAGAGCTCTGTCTCAGTTTATATCTGACAGAGGCATAGGAAGACCCAGAAGATCTGCCAAGAAACTTGGGGACCAAGATCAAGTCTCTTTACTGGGACCATAGGCTAGTGGAAGTCTGGCTCGATTCTCGCCCAGATGGCATGATTGATAAATTTCTAACACACAAATGTCTACCCAATATGAAACATATATGGACAGTATCATTCCCACACAGCTAAAACTCTGTATTTTTGCTTCAGAATTGGTTTGCTCGCCTTAAACTCATTGACTGCTAAATGGAGAAACAAAGAAGATGTGGAAGGAAGTTGACTCTTTTGCCCAGTGGCGAGGGAAACTGTCACTCATTTCATATTTTTCTGTCCAAAGTACACTCTACCACACCTTAAGTGGATTATTCCAAACTGTTGACACTTAGGCATAGGCTACTGTCTAGAGGCTCTGCGTATCCTTAGTCATGAGACACACGAACCAATAGTTTTTGTGATGTCAAGATTCCTAAACTGGGAATGGCCGCTAAGGACCAGAAGCCTTAATCTGACCGCCCATCCCTAAAACACACACCCTTACAGCAGGCAGGCTACATAACTGTGATGCAATGGGTTCCATAGTATCTGCCCCATATTGCTTTTACTCTTACAGGCTGTTTTTCTTACTCCTTACAGCTGGTTCCAACGAAGAAGTTTTTCTTTTTATATCTTTTTCTTACAATGAGACTGTACATGACACTTTAGCTAATGGCCATTATTTCCAAGGAGCCACAATTGGGAGTCCAGCAAATGTAAATCGGAGCATTGGATTGTGTAAAAAAAAAAATCTGGCTCCTTAGAGTTTGCATTAGTATGAGGGTTTCCCTGATATTTGAATTAATTTATGTCTCAAGCTATGCTAAAACTAGAGTCTCGATAATGTGATTTTATGTTTATTGTTATGTAACATTGGTCTCTTATAAGGTCACTTGATTATCCATTGTTTTAGTATGTCAAGGAAGCCACATGCTGCCTAAGTGAGTTCAAGGCCTTGGCCTGTAACCCCCAAGTTTTGCACACATCAGTCATCATTGACTAAGAATGTTTAATTCCATCTTCTAATCCTGATGGACGTTCGCTTGATTTGCACACAATTGTTACTGTTCAGGAATGTTTAATTCCAATACAACAACTTTTTATTACTCCTAATAGGACAAGTCCAGCGTCCCTAAACTTCCATTGCCTGCTGCTGTGTGATGTACAATAATTTTTAAAGGCCTGTTATTTTATTGTGTTTTTATGCTAAATTAGTTTTAGTTTATTTTTATGTGTACTTTTATAGTTATATTTATGTAACCGAATTGAGGGGTCTATTACGATGGCGGTTGGATGTCCACCGCCGAGCCGGCGGTGGCGCCAGCCGGACCGGCAGTGGACATCCGCCCGCGATCGCAACCAAGAAAACCGCCGGTCAAATTAGGATGGCGGTGGTGACCGCGGCGGTGGGAAATTCCGACCACCGCTTTTCCGCCGGTTGCCATCCGCACTCCTGCCTGGCGGACGGAGCAGGACCAGGATAATGGTGGCGGTGCAGAGCAGGCTCTGCCGGCAGGATTATGATGCCGGCGGTAGCCAGCCTTTCCTCAGCGGTCAAACTGCCATGGAAAGGCAGGCGGAGATTGTCTTCCGGGGGCCCGTTGCGGGCCCCCAATGTGTTGGGGGGGGTGTGGGTGCACTGGGGGGGTACCCATGATCCCCCCCCTACATTTCCCTGTACCAGGTGGCAGGCACTGTGCAGTGCCTGCCACGCAGTGCAGGGAAATGCAGGACATGCTCCTTTCGGCATCGCGGCGGTGCGGCGGGCAACAGCAACCGCCGCAATGTTAAGGCCCGTGATCAGACCACCTCGGTCGGATTTCGACCGCGGGTCATCGTAATTCGACCGGCGGTGATGTCGCAGTCCATGCGGTCGGTCTTTTCCCGCTACCATGGCGGTCGGGGGGGTTTTCCGACCGCCATCGTAATAGGCCCCTAAGTTATTATTACTTCTACTATTCTAATTATTCTGAACTTTTGTTTGCTACTTCTTTGTTCTCCTGCCAAACAAGTGCATATTTCTCTATACCTCAATCTTTTACAATCCTTCCAGCTCAAGTAAGTTTTTTTGTTTGCATTGCATTCAGATAAATGTATTTGTTATCTGTCTCCACATTATATATGCTCCTTGGTTTCTCGTTACACTCCTTCTCAGTCCATCATTCTGACGCTATGTTCCATATAGTTGTTCCTCGACCACCTTATGATTCTCCACTCTCTATTCAAGCTTACTCATTTGCTTTGTCAGCAGCTCTTGGAGTAGTTTTACTTTGTACCAGTTATTTTGTACAGCGATTTGAATAGATGTAAATAAATTAATAAATACATTAAAAAATTTGGACCGAAGCAAAAGTATTGAGGAACACGTTGATTGCAGTAAAGAAAGGCCTGTCACAGGCCTCCTCAAAATTAATCATAACATCATATTTTTTTAAGATGCTCTGCTAAAAAAGCAGTTTGTGACCTGAGCTGAAATAACTTCACACTTAAATGTAATAAAAAAGACCTAAAGTCACTGGACAAAACGAACACAAATTAAAATCTACCTGCATTCAATAAATCATATAATGGGCATCCAAACCTGTGCATCAAAGGTTAAGTTAGAATATGTCAGTGTTGTGCAAATTCCTGAACCTTCAGAAGCCCAAAAGTAAATAAGAGCTTTCACATAATTGACTGATCCTCTTCCATAACAGTAAAACAAACAACAAACCTGCATCATGCAATCATTAACAAGCAATTAGCACTCTACAGCTAGTCCAAACTACTTTTAAATTAGCCCTGGGTAAAATTTTGATTATATCGCAAGATTTGCAAAATTCCCACATTCTGCGTTATGATAAATTCTTGACATTGCACGGTCTGCGATTTTGGAGTAACTTTTATTATCTGAGTGCACACATCCTATAAAAAATTGTAAAACAAGGTATTAGGGTGAGAGTGATTCGCTGAGAAACAATGCGTGCTCAAACCAATCTCCTGCTTGTATCTCAGGAAGAAAGGCGGAGAACCATGAGGGAGTGGAGGTGGCCCTGTAGAAAGTCAAGAATATATAGCAGGACAGGAGGATCAGAAAAGGAATACTTGGAGGACTAGGAGGACCAGGCATAAGGACCAGAACCAGAGGGTCAAGAAGGGCAAAGGCCAGGAAACTAGGAGTGCCAGGAGGTCCATGGCACGCAGAAGCAGAGCTTAGAAGATCAGGGACAAGAGGGCCAGACCAATGGGACGAGGCCCAATGGAACCAGGATCAGAATACCAGCCAAGAAAAAACAGAAAAGGACAAGGACTTAGTGGAAGATAAAGGTCAGGAACATCAGGCCCAAGGAGACCAGGAGAATTAGGTCCAAGACGAAAAGGAGGACACAGAGGGTCAGGAGAAGGAGGACAAGAACCTTGGGGACTGGGGGCCTGGAGCAGGTGAACAAGTGCAGGGCTGACAAGGAAGACCAGGACCCAGAGGCCCGGGACCATTGGGTCAGGGCCTAGAGCGCCGAAATCAGTCGGGCCAGGAGGAAAAGCCCCAATAGGATCAGGAAGATGTAAACTAAGAAAATCAGGAGTAGGAGAACCTGGAAATTGAGGATGAGAAGGACCAGGGATAGTACCATGGCCCAGATGAAAACAAGGTAGAGAAGGACCAAGAGAACTAGGAGCACCAGAAGGAGTATGACAAGGAGGACCGAGAAGAGGACAAAGACCAAAAGAGGGATAAGGACCAAAAGCAACACCAACAGGAGGAGCAGGAAGAGGAGGACCTTGAGAAAAAGGAGGTGGAGGAGGAGGAGATGAAGGATCAGGATGGGGAAGCCTAAAAGAGTGACCAATCATAGACCAAATGGTCGAAATGTGGCCAACCAAAATTGATAAGACAACCTGCTTTTTGTACCAAATTGACTGGCCACACATCAATCAATAAGAACTGGCCTCTGTGTTCTTAGCATCATTATTCGCTTTTAAGCACCAATCAGAATAGCTTAGATAGCATGGACCAGTGTGCCATTTTGCAGAGGAGCAGTCAGCTTTACGACCAGTGTTTTTCTGGTGGGACAGTTTTTTTATTCACCTCAGAGGGATACAGAAAAAGGACAGATTCTGATATTTATGCTGTTGGCTGGACTTCTTTACATTTGACTATTTCCAACTTTTAGACCATGATGTCAGAAATTTTGTCATTTAGTCACATACATAACAGCATGAGACAGGTTGAGCAAGAGGATAGATTAAGAAGCACTGCAGACAGCCAAGTTCTGATTTCTTTAGTACTAGCAGTCTACAATGGAGATAACCCTGACACAGGATAGAGAAGAGGTCATGGGAAGAGGTTACCCTGTACAGAAAAGCAGAGGCATTGTAAAACATTGGCATTATGGCTGGCTGCCTTAGAAACAGCATGGGAAGGAGGGCTCTTTGTCTTTGACTCTTAAAGCAGAGAAACATTATTTTTCCTTAAGCTCTATAAAGTCTAATTTATGTAACTTCAGTATTGCATTTCTATGATCAACTTAGATGCAGTCAAAAATTATAGCATATGACAACGTGCATTTTGCTATGCATTAGAATATGAATATACTTCATGTTTTATCTCAATCTGCATAAAATGTCTGTCAGTGAAATGTAAACAATTGTAAAAATTGCAGGCGATAGCAATAAGCAATTGTTTTAAGTTTGATTTTCTAAGATGGATCCCAGTATTAAAAACATAACTAACATAAATGTGGTAAAATACCATAATAAACTCTCTCATTATATTTGTAAAGAGAGTTCGATCCGTTGCAGGACACCAATCTCCAGATAGTTGCTCTCTTTTTTTATCCTGGTGTTCAAGTGCTTATATATTTATGGACAGAAGCAATGCCTCCTAGCCATATTTTCAGTGCGGGGCCTCCTATTTTGGGCCTTACCTACCAACAACTCTTGGCTGCCTGTTCTCGAAAGACCTATTGTGGACTACATCAAAACTTACAGTGGGATTTTGGTCAGCCTATTGTTTACCGCTGCTGCTTGGCTCAAACGTTCCGTCCATCATCCCCTTTTGTATCGCTATTGTTTACCGCTGGCTGGCTTTCTTGTCACTCTTGTTTGCTTGCTTCTTATTCGATGGGCTTCCTTTTTCTTCTTGTTTTATCCCTCCCCTGATGCATAGCTTCTTTACCATTCTTTTGACTGGTGGACTTGTATACTTTCACTGCTCACATTCAATGAGGTATGTTTTCTTTCAGCACTCCACAAGTGTACATGTATTTTCTTGCTCTCTCCCCTGTGCGATGCCTCCCCACAAATACCCACACATCCCCCTCCTGCATGCTACATTGGGCTCCCTCTTCCCCCACATCTGCGCGTCCATTGCTTCCCCTAACTTGTAGTCTTTGTTTTTAATTGTTTTTATTTCCAACTTTCCTTTTAAGGCTTCTCTGTTGTTCCTGTGCCCACTCACGTACCCCCATTCCTTCCATTATCTTCTCCAGCACCCACTCCCACTCGCCCTACTTGCTCCTCCATTGGGATCCACATTCCCATCATGATTTTAAAAAAATAAATATGCTTTTTTTTAAAAAAATGTTGGAGGGACCTGCAGTTGTCATTTGCTGGCAGGCTACTCATTTTTTTAGAAAGTACATTTCCGCATTTTTCTTTTTTTTTTCTTTCTTTTTTTGCTACTCTAAGTGGTGTCTACCATCTTGGAACAGGAAAAAAATAACAAAAGGACTGCTGTGCCATGCTGTAGGCACACACATCGGTAGTAATACATGCCTGTACATACTGCATAACGCTGAGCCACCATTGCGTCATGGTGCATGCATACGTACACATCATCACGCTCCATTTTTTTTTTGCTGATGCTGCCAGCATTGGTTAGGCACCACTCTTCAGGCAGTCTCCGAGAGGTGTTAGCTTGTTTTTGTCCCCCTGCTTCCAGGGCATATTTTATGTGTACGGGTCAGCTAAGCTTATTCCATTGTTTCCAGAGTAGATGGCCATTTGCTCTTTGTGACTGAAGCTGGGAGCCCGGTTACAACACTACTATTAATAAGTTATGCCGAGTAGTAAGTTTATTTTCTTAATACAAGTCTATTCTGATATCAGAATGCACCTGTAATAAGAAAATAAAATCAGGGGTTTAAGAAAGTTTTGCAAACTTTGTCTCCTTTAGTTACAGCCGAAATATGAGCATCAGCTTTTATGGGGCCACTTGCCCACCCAGGTTAAATTTCCCCCTAAATACAAATTAAATCATAAGCAAAGCCACTAAACAGTTTACAGATAGAACAATTATTAAAACACATTAAGGAGGACTTGGACCAGAACTCTAAAATGAAAGCATGCATTGCTAAACAGCCAAATCTGAAATTTGAATGCACGAGATCTGAGCCTACCACTTTAATGATGAACAGATTTCCAGAGTAGAATGCAGCTTGAAATAAACTTAATATCTATAAGGATGTGTATATTTGTAATCCTAAAGGATAACACAAACCACATATTTTGAATTTAGCTGGAATGATTATCCTCTCATCCATACATGTAAAATACTATTAAAAAGAGTGAAAATATAGACCTATGGTTGAGCTTCGATTGGAGAAATCTTACACGTATTAAATAAAATGCAGCAAGACGACTGACCTCATAGGGATGGAGCCTGGTGGCTTAAGGGGCCAGCAGTGACAGATCTCCTGCTTTTTAAAATCCCAGCTGTGACATGCTAAGGCCATTCAGTCGCGCATGGGCATGCTTCTGGTCATTGGCTGCTCTCAGTCCGGGACTTAAGTAAACCTCGAGGAAACACTAGAAGAAAAGTCAAAATGCAAATTGATTACTTATTCTGCACACTTTCTGGAGAAAAGATAACATATTTTACAATAATGAAGGTGACAGAAAATGAATAAACACGCGTATTGAATAACACATGACTTTTAAATCTGTTTGATGAAAAGAGCTCTTTAAAAAGTTACGTTTATTTGAATTATTTTGCCAATTTCTCAAGGCATATTATGGAGTTATCTTGGACTTTAACCATTTCCCCACACTTCTTTGCACTGGTTCTGTATATGGTACTAGATTATTGCAATTGAAATTGGATTTATGTAGCGGTTACTACCCCTGACGAGGCGTTGATGTGGTGAGTAGCACGCTACTCCAGAACCCAAGGTTAGAGTTGAATAGTAGTTTAGTGATATGTGCTTTCTTTTTTTCCTTGTGATTAGTTGTGGTAAGTTTATTAAGTTTGTGCTCTCAAGTTCTTACGCATTTAGTAGTGTTTTGAGTAGGGATAGAATATTAGAACTAGATTAGAAAAGGAAAGTTTTGAGTCGTTATTAGGAGTAGTGGACATGTGTGCCTGTTATTTGGGTGAATTGGTTATAAAGGAGGGGGGAGTATGAAAAGGCTGTTTGGGAGTTCATAGTAGTCAGAAAGATTTGGGATGAGTCAGAGAGATACAAAACTGTGATTTCTCGAATACATTGTTTATAGATGTCCACAATTTTTATTTAATTCTTACATGTATTTTAACACTCATTAATGTGCTATGCATGTTTGTATGAGGACCTTACATAATGTGTGTATTTGTCATATTGCTTTTGCTGTTTTGTAAAACCTCTATATTCATCACAGACATTATAATCCCAAATATTGGGGAACCACATTATGTATTCACACTTGTTCAGAAGATAGAACAATCCCTCACAGATTAGAAGGTCATCAGTTTGACATGGGAATGTTGAGCTTGGCTGCCCATAGGCGGGAAGTGGGAGGAAAAATAATGTAGTTTTGATGGGGCCGACAAAAAGAATGTGGACACCAATAAGAGGCCCCAGTCCAAAAATCTCAAAATCTATCTTACCCTGTGGAAGGTGAAGGTATATTTCAAGAAGGGTGTAACTTCAACAGTGCACTAGCCTTGAATTACCATTACCTGTTTTTATATTACGGATATTTGTGGCTCATTATGTTCAGAAAGGAATCCATGTTTTTGACTATTCATTATTGACAATGAAAGCTTGTGCATATGTCAGTATTAGGATAATGAGACTACAAAGTGATATACCTGTTGTATCACTCATTTTATACTATCAGACATAGTCTGCACCAATATGTAGACTATGAATTTGAAAAAAGACCCTACAAGAAGACCAGAAAGGACAACCATTGCTACACATCTGGGATCTCTCTCACTACTGCAACCATTAGGCTTGAACCACAACTGATGACACACACAAGCTGCCTAGAAAGAGTTGGCAGAGCTCAAAGACCCATCATTGTGATGAAAGGGTAGGAGCCAATAGAGTGGGGAGGTGTAGAGTAAGAAACTGTAGACCTTGTGACATAAACTCCAAGGACAAATTGTTGCTGTTGTTGATGCTGATCCAATCTCCTGTTGGTGTCTAAAGACTCTTTTAAGAGGAGAAACAGAGTGAGAGGTCAAAGACAGATTGTTTTTATTGGTTTGACTGGAATATTCTCCAGTGAAGTTATCACTTCTGTTTTACTCGCATTTTGTTTATGGTTAATTTAAGAGTTACATTTTTCTTACTCTTATGCTGACATCGAGGAACTGTATAGAGGCAGAGGAATAACACTGTGGGGATATCCCAACTCAAGTACCTTTCTTCCTCGCAAATCTGTTGTGGCCAAAAGTGGAATTCTCAGAAGCCCATAGCATTTGGGGGGATGGGTGGGAAAGATGATTTTATGATTGAGGCTACAGTCTAAGGTACTTATTTAGTGTTTTTCGGCCAGGACACTCTGTCAAATATGATGGATATCCCACCTGCTGTATTACAAGTTCCATATGTTACAATACATTTGTACATGGCGTCTGAGACACCGCCACATTTGTGATCTATTAAACCCTTTACCAAACTCTAAATAAGGGCCTATGTGTCTTAAGAAATGTCTTATGATGAGGATGACATGAATCTTTGTGAATAAATAATTAAGAACATCTTTTAAGAATCAATCAGATCAACTACTTGAAAGAGATTCTACTTCTTCAAACAGAGGAAGTATGCCTTCACGAATCTAAACTTATAGCAATGTTACTGCTCAAAGGGGTGTATACATAGACTTTCAGGGTGTTAAACAATGTTTAGACTGTGGATTGTGGCTTTAGTTATGATTACTGGAAAGTTATTAAGTGGGTTGATTACAAGATGAACAAAAAGGCTTTCATAATAAGTGTTGAAATTATTAAGTGCTGTAACTGAGCATAACACCCTACTCACTTTAAACCTGTTCTTAATAGCTGAATTTCAAAATTTTAAACTGAAGTACCTGGCTTGTGGGTCTGAATATTTCAAGAGGAAATGAGCCATCTCCACAGCGTGCTTATTTGATCATACTCTTAGCCTTCTGTTAGTGTCTGAATGATATTGATTTGTCATAAACAGCCAAACAATTCTGTAATCATGGTGGATCATGTTCGTTGACATCCAGTGGATAGGTATTCTTCCTTTAATCTAGGCAAAAAATATACTCAGTTCGAAGAAATTTATAGAGATCTGCCAGATATTACCTAAATGGTAAGAGGGATGTGAGCATGTATCCATGCTTGGCACCACTGAGCACAGCAATGCTGAGATACAGATTGACATTTCTTCCAAACCCTAAGACAGAACACATTCTCTGCATGAAGTTTGCACAGGAGATTAATTAATCGAAAGGATATCCCCATCCAGCAAGTTTACCCCATAAATAGTTTTGATGTACACAATAAATACAGTGCAGAGAACTAGACGTATGAAGTTATGCAAGACTCCTGACCTGGACCAAGTCAAAAGCACTACAAGACTTAGAACTCCCCTTATTGAAGATAGTCTGCTCTACTGGAAGCAATCTATTTGGTTTGACCAAGATTTTTAAGCATGCTAAAAGTATTGCACCAAACATATCTCCATTTGCATCCAAAAGAATGATCAAGGAAAATTTTCTGTATCAAAGGAACATATTCTGAAGATTTCATAAACCATCAGTACAGATGAAACTCTTACAAGAAGCCCTGAGTGACAGTCTGTGTGTAGGAGTGGGAGAATTTTCTAGGAAGCAGAGAGATCTAGACTTTAACATACTGTTAAGAAAAGCTGATCTCCTGTATCAAAGCCCAAGGGAATGGTGATCATATTCTCGGAAGGAAAATCAAACCCATCCTGTCAATCTACAAAGAAAATCATACTGCACACAAGCCACATGATTTAAGCCTTTCTTGCATAACTAATCCCACACACATATAAGGCCAACATCATAAATCTCTGAGTCACAGTGTAGCACTCACCTCACACTACCCTAAATGTTTTCTTTAAAAAATTCCATTGTGAGGATCACAAACCCAGTACCTCCAGTACAAGGAGACAAACTATGTCTCATCCAAGATTGATGAAATGTATTTTTTTGCAATGATTCCCTGGTACAGCAAAACAAAAGAAAAAAGTTCAGCAACCAGGAATACAGCACTACCAAGATAGATGGCGAAGTTGACCCCAGGTGTTTTGTGCACTTATAATATGAAAATAGTGAAGAACATATTCATAAATTGACCTGCAATACCAGACCAGCATTGTGCATTCTACTCCTACAGAAGCCATAACACATCGCTGGCATACAATCCTCTCAATTATTGAAAAAGCATGTCCAATCTACTAAGAATTGATTCTAATATAGGACACTCAGAGGATAGTGTACATTCAACATGAATAACTGGATAGTAGATGATGTATACTAGTTCATCAGCTCTTATAGCCATAGGTTATTAAAGGATGAAGAGAGTCCTTTTAAGTTTTGCATCCAACCAGCCAGGACATTGTGATTACCCTTTTCTTTGGGAACTGTCATGGGTTTAACTGCTGGGTTAAAGTGACTGACATACCCATTTAATGACATACTCTTAATCATTATTCCTGAAGCAAAAACAGGTACATGTTTAGAGGAATTTTCAACAGTAAGACAAAACCAATGATCAAACAAACCCTTTACGTTGCAGGGGATATTAGGGAGAGGGCCAGGTTGCTAAAAACATAACATTATGCTGATTTGAAGCACTCATTTCACCCTAGCCCAGCATTCCATAGGTATGAACGTGGAAGCAGCTGTGATGTTTGGAGGGTATTCTTGCCTAGATCATTCCTTAATGTTTCATTGACCATCCACCGAGACCTACAGTTAAACTAAAATGGAGTACCTGCATGACTTCTCTTAGAGTAGAAGTAGCAGCAGCGCTTATGGTGACAGGTGTAGAGTGCCTACATCAAGGGTATTTGAAAAAGTTTGAAATATTTGTTTGCCAATTATAGTGTCCACCATTTGTAAGAAGAGTTTGCCATTAAAGTATGCATTTCGATGTATTGATAATCTCAAAATACATTGCTAGGCTTCTTTATGGATATCTGATCTGATTATATGATCAAACAAAACGATACCATTTCAATGCCTTGTCCTCTTTACAAATGAAAGTCTAGTATCTGGATAAAAGAATCCAAAAATAAAAACTTTTGGTATTAATTGTGCTGTTCTATTTGCTTTTAAAAATGAAAATAATTTATGAGCAGGGTCAAAAGCATTATTGTAATTTCACACCGGCAAAACCTTGTAAAATGTTTATTTAATGTAACCTCTTAGGTAAGAACAAAATGTATATCCATAATTTGGCCATTACCATTCCAAAACCTTTTTTCAACAAATTAAAAGAAGCTTTTTCCATTTTCTATCACTTCATTTCAGGAATCATTTCTGAGTAGAAAAATTACAGACTGATTTATCAAGCTATTCTATTGGCAATTGTGTTTGTTGGATATCCTTAAACATATTTCTGTTAAGTTTCAAATGATACATTTTATCTAATGATTTTATCTGAAAAAAATTATTTTACATTAGTTTACTGCAATTTTAAAATGACTAACTTATTTACATGAGATGTTTACCTCATCATTGCTCATCTAGTTATGTCAATTTGATCATGCCCAAGGAATCTTTGTTCTCCTACATGATATTAACTGAGAAAAATGTTGTTGCTATTGATTGCATAGAAAATGTTAATTCACAGAGATGTATTGAAATAATATACCATTATCTAAAATATCTTAATTGAATTCCAAACTTTTTTAGAGAAACTACAGGATCATCTTAACAAGAAGACGGGCATATTGAAAAAATGCCCTACAATCTAGAGTTTTTGTCTTTCCTTTCTGAGATATAAAACATATTTTGATGCGTAATATATGCTTGACATATTTTGCTTCCCTACAGCCATATGTCCAATGGTCACCAAGTATCTTAAGGAGTATAATCCATGCCTACATTTTGTTAATATGAAGTATTATTCACATGATGTGATTCCCATTAGGAATGTGCCACTTAAAAAAGACATTTCAAATTAAACATGTTCATCGTGACTAGTTGTACTTTGAAATTATACCCTAGCATGCTCTCTTCTTTCTTGTGTTGCCTTTTACATGGTGTTCCTCTTCACCTTTTTTTATTTCGTAAGCACTATTATTACAGTACCTTGTCTCAGCATTCAAAAATCCTTAACCACAACACGAGCCTCCACTTTCCTAGGCTATCCTTAGGCCATCATTAGAAGTTAGGTGCAATAGGTTAAAGTATTTACCACTCAGGGTAAATCCCATTACCCCATGGTGAAGTATTTATCACATGTGGTAAATACTTCTTATTCCTAGTTTCTAACTTACAAACGAGTCTTAGGATGCAGAATCAGTATTTAGCACACCAAATTACGTTTGTTTTACATTTTCTCCTGGCCTTTTTCCCCAATAAATGTTGGTAGGTTTGACCTATCACTTGTAATGATGGCCTATGATTTCTTTTGTAGATAGGCTACAACATTTCCATCCATTATGAATGAGTTAAAGATTTAATTTCTACATATTCATCCCATTCTAAGCTAGGATTGGTTACATTGTCATTGCCCCATTCCCAAAATAAAATTGATGAGAGAAAAGAAAAGAAGAAAGAATAAGAATTAAAAAAAAAAAAAAACTTTAGTCTATCCTCCTCGTGAATCCACAAACATTATATAATACCAAAATAAGCAGACTGCACAGATCAAAAACAAATGGAAGATGGTGAGTGTGTATTTGCCCTGCAAACTTAATATGGTGCAAATGAGTTCTACTCAACAATTTAACTATGTAGTGCCAATGGTGCAAGCTAGAAACAAGAGCTAGCTATCTTGGCTTAAAAATAAAAATGTGGACTATAAATCATAAAGTATGTATTATTATGAGCTGCCTGCCGATTTTAGACTTTTACTGTAGCGCATATTTAACTCTAATCTGTTGCAGAGAACAATTTTATTGTAGAAGGACAGAATAGTGTGTAGTGTCAAGTTATGAGTGATTACAGAAACCAAAGTGATGGAAAGGAGAGAGCAAAACAAAACCCTTTATGGTGGAAAGCTGAATTAATTTCAGACACTGGTATTTACTCAGAATTGCAACCAGTCTATTGTTTTTGCCCACTATGGCACTCTAGACAGCACCCACCAATATGCAAGTCAGACTTGGTCCTTTTCCAACAGGAAGAGTCGAGTAGGCACTCCAGACAGGATCATAAACAATACCACATTGATATCATCCTACTTGTGCCTCATCAATGATGTGCAGCTTGAGTTTGAGGGCACAGTGGTCATGGGACCTACATCTGGTCATTCTCCATCTTGAATGACACAGTGGTCAAAAAATGATTGACTTGCATGCAGCCCAGAGACATTGCAAGTGGCTAAGACTTTTGCAAGCATTCCATGTATCACCCTTTGTTGTTTTAACGGGAATGGGTCAAACTGTGTAACTGCATCAGTAAACCATATAGTTGATGTTTAAATTACACAATGATTTACATGATGTGATGCATATCCATATATGTCATTTCAGTGACACTGAGCAGAAGAAATGTACACAGGAACACAGAGTAGTTAGTCAAGTTTCAAAGCCAGGATTAGAACATAGGGACCAAAGCTCTGTATTCAGAAATTTGCCTGCTGGACCACATCTTTTCCCTTCACAAGACATTGTAAACTGCCATAATGGCCCTCCAAATATGCACGTTGTTAAAATATATGGGGGCATATTTATGAGCCCTGTTGCGCCGTGCTTATACCACACAACGTAGTGCAAGCATGACACAACTCAAAACTCTGATTTATGAAGCTACTAAGGCCACCTTGCGTGGCGCTGAGTGGCTTCATAAATCTGGAGTAACATAACGCAATGCAAATCGCTGCATTGCATTACTGTACCCTGGGAAGACGTTCCATGAGTGTTGCATCGGTGTTCCCACGCAACTCCCATGGTTTTTGACACATTCCATGATTTACCAGAAGGTGCAGAGACAGAAAATCGGTTGAAAAATATCGACTTGCACAAATATCGAGTTGCAAATATCGTGGGTCACAAATATCGACATACAGATTCCCGTGGTCAAGAATATCGATTTTAGGTAAGTAATATTGATGTTAAAAATATCGAAGTGTTTAATATCGTTTGCAAAAATATAGTTGTTAAAAATATCATTTGTTTATTAATGTTATGTATTTTAGTATTTATTTTATATGTATGTGTTCTATGTTTTTTTAGTGTAAGAATTGTTTGTATTTTTAATATATGTGTTAAATTTTAGGGCCCGATTACGATGTTGTTCGGAAGGCCTCCGAATCGCATTTGGCTTTCCCAGATCCGATTCGTAGCCCTTGTTTCCGACCATATTGTACACAGGTCCGAATGATTAAGTACGATGCAAAGATCGCGTATGTGTTGAACGAATCGTTTCCGGACCCGAACCGGTCCATACGACTCGTTCGTAGCCGAATCGTGCCGTGCAATGGAGCCAAATTCCTACCGAGCGTGTACGATGCACGATTCGGACAGCCGCTTTGCCTCGGTCTCAGCGAGACGAAACGGCTGTTGGAATCGTATTTCGGGAGGCCATAGCCACCCGGGGCCCTCCTAATCTGTCACAGGGGTGTGCCCATGGGTCCCCTCGATCCAGGCATGCACAGTGTGGTGGGCACCATGGGGTGCCCATCACAGGGTTTACGCTTTTCGCCACCCACCCCTTTTCTGCTATGGGAGCCTGTGTACGCGTCTGTACACAGGCTCCCATAGAGTTCAATGGGAGTCGAGCGAACGAGTCCGTAAGCATACGGCTGCATCATACTCGCTCGTTCGGACTCCTGGAGCCGAGTCGTACGGAGGGCTTTCCCAGCGAGATCGTAATCGGGCCCTTTGTAGGTATTAATTATTTTTTTATTTGAATTTTGCGCTTTTAGTTCCGTAGCGGGTTGTGAGTTTATAGGGGAATAGGGTGTGAAGTAATTTAATTATATTAAATTTATTGATTATTTTTTACTTATTAATATTTGTTTAATTGAGATGTTATAGTGTTAAATGTGTAAAGTAATTTATTATTAATTAATTAATAATTGGTTGTTAATTAATTTAAATTAATTAATTGGTAATTAATTATATTAATTGTGTAATTAATTTTAGGTGTGTGTTGTGGTGTTTATAGGTGTTAAGGGTGGGAAGTAATTTATTTTTAATTGATGAATTATTTAATTGGCTGTTAATTAATTTTAATTAATTAATTGGTAATTAATTATGGTAATTGTGTAATTAATTTTAGGTGTGTGTTGTGGTGTTTATAGGTGTTAAGGGTGGTAAGTAATTTGTATTTAATTAATTAATATATAGTCGTTAATTAAATGTTAATTATTTGATATGTATTTTGGGTAATAGTTTAATTTTGTTTCTGTTTTAACTTTTAAAGGGGTAAAGGGTGGGTATTAAATACATTTTAATTACTTTATTATTAGTTGTTAATAGTAATAGTTTTTAATTTATGAATAAGTTTTAATTGTGTTTTATTATTTTAGAGTTTAATTTAGGTGTGTGTTGTGGATAGCATAGTGTTAAAGTGTGTGTAGTCAACTAATGTTTATTAGTTTTTATTTATTAATAATACTTTTTACATTGATTATTAATTATCTTAATTTTGGGAAAAATGTAATTAGAAATGTTGAAGTGTTTTGTTATTGGTGTGGTGTTATAGGGTAGGAAATACAATAAATACATTTATGTATTGATTAATTTATTTGTAAATATTTTCTAGTTTGAAAGAATTTTATTTTATAAATCTATTTATTATTTTATATTATATATTATTTGTAGGTGTTTTATATGTAATTAATATTATATTTTAAATTTTTATATATTTTATATATTTGATTTTTCATTTTAAAATATTGTTTATTTTTTAATGATGTTTTATAATTTTTAATGTATTTTCATTTTGTTTAAACTGTTTGAGTTTGAATAGTAATTTTTGTCTCTTCGCTATCCAACACTTTCCCTACTGCTGCACTCACTGGAGTGGGAATGGTAATTTTTACCCCTCCGCTATCCAACACTCTCCCTACTGTTGCACTCACTGGAGTGAGAATAGTAATTTTTACCTCTCCGCTATTCAACACTTTCCCTACTGTTGCATCCACTGGAGTGGGAATGAAAATGTTTACCCCTCTGCTATCCGACAGTTATTCTACTGTTGCATTCAGTGGAGAGGGAATAGTAATTTTTAACCCTCCGCTATCCAACACTTTCCCTACTGTTGCACTGTTTTGAGTGGGAATAGTAATTTTTTCCCCTCCGCTATCCAACACTTTCCCTACTGTTGCTCTCACTGGAGTGGGAATAGCATTTTTTACCCCTCTGCTATCCAACACTTTCCCTACTGTTGCACCGTTTGGAGTGGAAATAGTAATTTTTCCCCTCTGCTATTCAACACTTTCCCTACTGTTGCACTCACTGGAGTGGGAATAGTAATTTTTACCTCTCCGCTATCCAACAATTTCCCTACTGTTGCATTCACTGGAGTGGGAATAGTAATTATTTTCCCTCCGCTATCGAACACTTTCCCTACTGTTGCTCTCACTGGAGTGGGAATAGTAATTTTTACCCCTCCGCTATCCAACACTTTACCTACTGTTGCACTACTTGGAGTAGGAATAGTAATTTTTACCCCTCCGCTATCCAACACTTCCCCTACCATTGCACTCTTTGGAGTGGAATAGTAATTTTTACTCCTCCGCTATCCGATACTTTCCCCACTGTTGCATTCTTTGGAGTGGAAATAGTAATTTTTTCCCCTCCGCTATCCAACACTTTCCCTACTGTTGCTCTCACTGGAGTGGGAATAGTAATTTTTACTCCTCCGCTATCCAACACTTTCCCTTCTGTTGCACTCACTGGAGTTGTAATAGTAAATTTAATTATTTTTCCATCCAACACTTTCCCTACTGTTGTACTGATTATATTGGGAAATTTAAGTTTAAATATTTTTCAATAGTTTAATGTCTTAAATTATTGTAGAATGTTTTTTTAATATTTTAAATTGTTGATATGTATATATATATTATTTTTATGTAATTTTAAAGTTTTAAAATAAATTAAAGATAATAGTTTATTAATTATTTTAAAGTAAATATATATGTATAAATTATTATGTTTTTGTGTTTATTTTTTTTAATGTTTATTTATATTTTGTTAAAATGTCTATTAAATGTAATTTATTTTGTTAAAATTAATATTAATATTTAATATATTTAATATATATTATTTTATTTTATATATATATTTAAATCAATATTTTTTACATCTATATTTTATACATCGATATTTTTGATTCGATATTTTTGTACTTACCTGTGTAGGCATGGGAGTCGATATTTTTGTATTCTATATTCTTTTTTCGATATTTTTTTTGGGTTCAAAAGGTTTTTATTAGGTTTTCAAAAACACAGCAAGACAAAACAACGAAAGGGAAAACAATTGCGATACAGAATTGTAGTAAAAAACCTAATGTTCAGGCAACATATGCAGATTCCGATGACCCTCTATAGATTCTCTCATAAGAAGGAAACAAACAAAATGTTAAGCAAAAACATTATAGAATATACAAAGTACTGCAAATATACAAAAGAATCCAGAAGGAAATTATAAAGTGGTTCACTGAAGGACCTCTTGCCGTTCAATAATAGGGACAGTTTCCAACGGTCAAGTATAATAGGGACAGTTTCCAACGGTCAAGTATAGGGAGAATACAACCAG